>VDFB02047230.1:12953739-13546239 GCA_007258455.2 Sequoia sempervirens | reverse complement strand
AGGATAGGTTTTCATATATTTTCTTAAAAGGGTAGCTACAAATTCATCCAGTGAAGATGATAGAAAAAGGAAAGGAGTTAATGAGGAGGAGTGATAGTTGAATGCTAAGAAGTAGGATTCATTCCAACTTTAGGATAATCAATGACCTCTATCTCCACAAAAATACTTTCATATTGGTAGTTGGTCATAGCCTCATAAGGGACAAAATCAAGTTTGACCCTCTTTAAAATATAAGTAGAAATACCTTGTTAGTATGGAGAAATTTAAAAGGAAATCAAGATAATTCAATAAATAGGTATGGAAAATCAACTAGTTTTCCATCTCTTGTCTCCAAAATAATTTATGGAAATTGTAGACATCTAAATCTGTCCACACTTGACCAAACTTTACTTTACCCATTCAATCCATTAATTAAATAAATAATATTTATTTATTTATTTAATTCATCCTCATCTCACCCTTAATTAAATAAATTTACATTTATCTAATTAAATCTAACCTAGCCCCCAAACCTTCTAACTAAATAAATTAATTAATACCTACTTAATTTATTTATTTAGGCTAATTAACTCTATTACCATTTTCTTACCATGTCACCCTCAATCTTCTAACTCAATCCTAGCCCTTGAATCCATCTACATGGATCAAGATATAAACTTGGCATCATGTGACAAGTGTCCTAATCTACCTATCCTAACCCTTCCTCACACATATGTGAGAGATAGCGTGAGCATATATCTCACACATGTGAGGTCATCCTACCTCTTACACATGTCATATACATGCCACTTTCCCAATCCATCCTATCTCTTACACATGTCATATATATATATATAGCTTTCATGTTCTTCCCAATGTGTGACAACACCTTGCTCTTACACCTCCTTTCCTCTTGTGACACTTGTCACAAGGCTAAGCGTCCCTCATCTCATTCAATCTTGACCCTCCATTTAGTCAATGTATCTTGGCCATTGATTTCCCCCATCAAAAATCCATAAATTGAGGCATATTCTCTCATTTTGTAACTTATTCCATTGTCATATCCTTACACTATCATTTTCTTCTATCAATCTTCAATCCTAATATCATGCTCTTGGTCTCAAAAACCACATTCCATCCAACTAGAATATCAAAAGGAGCACATTAAGTAGACATGGGTGCATCTACTTTAGGTCAACCCATGAGGTGAGAAAGGTAAAATACAAGGTAATTATGTGTTATTGTATTTATCTTATGTTTTATTTCTTTTATCCATTTTATCATCTTCATAAAGTGTTATGGGGCAAGGATGGCCTTTGGCTCTTTGTAGAGGAATGTGGAATTACATCTCATTTTCAAGAACCATTGATAGCAATGATCAATCAAATGTTGGAGTAATTAGGATAATCACTTGATAACAAACTAATCATTAATTACTTATTAGGTCATTTATTACTTTATTCACTTAAGCTAAACTTAGGAGTTTTTATTATTATTTAATTGGGCTATTTATAGGTCAAGTTGTCTCATTGTATGAGATTTGGACACTTGTCATGTTGAACACACTAGATATTGAGAGGGGGGTGAATCTGTTGCTTTGAAAACTTAAACCCTTTCAAAACTTAAAGACTTTTAGCACAATTCAAACTTCTTAATCAAACAAAAAGCCCTCAAACAGATTAGTAGAAATGAAAGATATCAATTTAATATTTTAACAAGTGTAGCTCAACCCTTAACCAGATCAATATCAATGAAAGATACAACAATTTAATCCTTAATCGATCAACAACAATGAAAGATAAAACAAGGAACACACATGCACAAGATGACACTAGATTTATGTGGAAAAATCAATGAGGGAAAATCACAATGAGAGTTAACTCACAATATATGAAGCTCACTGCTTATAGAATAAGGCTCACTGCCAAAAGACTTGAAAACTAAGGTGCATAACCTTAGGGAAATATACAAAGGACTTGTAGACAAAAGCAAACAACTCCAAGGAAAGATATAAAGACTTGATGAGACTCACTATCTCAGAGCAGGATATAATAAGTTTACATAAACTACAATATTAATCAACACAACACTCTACTAACTAAGGCATTAAAGCACATATGATATTTCTTCCACATAATTTCACACTTCTTTTGTGAGATATTAAATACATTCCACACACTTCTATCTTCTTGCATTTGAAATGTTCTTGCATTTATATCCACCACAAGACCTCAAAACACCAATTATATCTAGGAAGAAGATGAGAAATAATCTCAACAATTCGGTCACAAGACATCAATGCGGTCCTATCCAGGGGATAGAGAGGACCAAAGATAACCTTATTACATATTCCAATGTAATCCTGAACAACTCACATGTTGGAACTCATCAACTCAAGTCAAAAAATAAGGAAATGTGTAGATAAAATGTGTAGCACAATACTAGTTGGCCCAAAAACATACTTCCAATTGAATTCACTCAATACGGTTCTAACCAAGATAGGTCAGTACCTAAATCCATCTTAACACTTCATATGATGGCGCAAACCCCAAGCACATAGTGCAAGCAAGATAACAAGCCTTGTCAGTCAGATGTCCACAAATTACCTTGAAGAACAACTCAAACACAATATGACATGAAAAGAGATCAACCACTGATGTGTGGATCACAAAGAGATGTTACTTGAACATCCAACAACACTTCTAGACACTTCTTTCATACTATCATGCCACCAACAATCAATGTAGATCAAACAGAAACATAATACTACATCCTAGAAGCACATAATGCACAAACATGAGATATAACATTAATAAAACAACTTGCATACCACTTCAACATATGAAATTGGAACTGGGACATTGCATAGACATTGAGAGCACATCCACCAAGCCACAGAAGGGGAAACATCAATGCAGAGAAATATGGAGAATTTTCTGGACCAGTCCAGACAACCAACAACATTTCCAACCTTTTGCAATTAATAGAAACCTCCTTGGCAACACTGGCGACTTGAAAATAAAGGAGTGCAACATCCATAGAATTCAAAATCTGAATCCCAAACTACAAGACCATATCTCCAACAATGGAGGAATGCAGAGCATTCTACAAAATAGTCTTCACAACACCATTCTAAAACAGAAACTTCTTACCCACTTGTAGAGGCCAAAACAACCTTGTAGCAACACATACTTCTTCAAGAACAAGAGAGAGCATACAACATGCTATAGGCCATCAAAAAAATCTCTGCACCATCAACAATACTTCTAATCCTCATCTTAATATATCATCATAAAAAAAAATCTGTTGACAACAATAGTGTACTATACAACTATTAGACAAGGCATGCCATCCAAACATGAACATCAGAAACACACCACCATATTCAATGATAGCCCAAACTGAATGTTGTCAACAACAACGACCAATGCAAAAATCTTCCCAAGTGTTGACAACCATTACAACAAAACCTCACCAAGAAATCAATGACAACCAATTCCAAAGATACAACAATCTCAATTGTTGACACAAACAATTTATCAAGTGTTGGAATCAAATGAAAATCACTGCCAACATGTCACGATCTAATCAAATCCTCATATAGGGTTTGCACTTTTATTTTTATAAGCATTCATTATTGTATTTTGTAATCATTCACATGTATTCACATTCTTTATTCAATACGAGGCATATTAGATGCTTTTGTGGATCGATCATTCTCAGTTGCATAGAAAATTAGTTGCTTTGATCTCTTTTTTGTGATAGGCTTTTTGGTTGTAGGTGATTTCTGGGAGCTATGAGGTTCACTGTCAATTTCAACATGGTATTAGAGTATTAGATATATGATGTCCAAATTTTGAGAGATTGATCCTTGAGGGAAAAATCAACTCAACTTAGAGTGAAACAGTCATCACTGTTGAGTCTAGAATGACCAAAAAACTTAAGAATGCATGTTGTTTTCAAATTCTAAGAAGTTGCAACAAAAAAAAAATTGCAGCAATGGACCTATGTACGAATTTGTATGACCATGTTGCAATTAATTCTAGGTGTACATGTACAAAATAGGGTTCAACATTAAAATATTTGTTTTTCATTTTTTGGTTTTCCAAAAAAAATTAAGGAAAAAGGAGAAAAATTCCTCTATGTGAGTGCATTGGTCATATCCTACACACAAGGGATTGTGGATTGGCGGGCCCACTAGCTGCCTACTAGTGGCCTTGAAACAAGTTGTCCAATAGCTTCAACTGGTCGCGAATCCAAATTTTGGTGACCCTCCCATGGTACCCTTCTACCAACACAATTCACTGGCAACATCTTCTAGGTTGGTCAATGCAAAAACTGAGGATTCAATCATTTACAATGGCCCTCAATGCAAATATTGGTGACGACTTTTTTTTTGGTTGGCGAACAAAATCTATAGGGAATCTAAGGTATAATCTATTCGTCAAAATTTTTAAAGGAAAATTAGGATTTTTTTGCATCCATGAGAATATTTCGCTGACCTTAGCCATATAGCACCTCATTTTCCCCCTCTAAGCCCTAATTTTCCCTAAAGGAGCAATTTTTTAAATTTTTGGCACAACTTGGGAATATGGTTTCAAATTGGGAAAACAAGATATCATCATAAAGCTGATTGTGAGTAATTTCTAATGGTGTAGGTCTCATCATCATATTTTTATACTAGTTCATGTTATTCTCAGTCAAAGTCAGATCAAAATTTTCTACTTTTGAGCTCATAAATTTTTGCCTGTATCTATGATTTTCACGATTCTTGCAGTACTAGAAAGGTATTTCAAAGATCTTTAGATCCATACATGCATTTTAAAAAAAATATTCCTTAGGTACATTTTATTCTTTTTTTTTGTGATTTCACATTTTTATCAATTACTCAGACATCTTGAGACCTAGAAAGTATTTTTTTGCATAAGATGATTTCATTTGATCTAATTTATATGTATTGAGGTTTTTAGTCTCTAATATTTTCATTTGAAGAAGTATCATGGGGTTTTTTGTTCATCCTTTTGTGGTCATCCCAGAAAATAATGAGTCTTAGCAAAACAATCCATCCTAACACACCTCAAGTGGCTTGATCCTTTTCCTTATTTTTATGGACTCATACCTACATGAGACACTAGGGAGTTATTAAACATGGGGTATTATTAGTGATCATGTTGTAGCAGTTAATTTTTCTAGTGTTGATCTTGACATTATGTGTGTTGTATCGAACATTGATTTTCCCCACACACTTTGGATTATACTTTGGGATATCTATGAGGACCCTCATATCTCTCCATACTTAGAGGATCTTGCCACAAATTATCTCATTTCTCTTGCAAATGTAGATTGCATACCCTTTTATGATGACACTTTAGAGGAGATTGAGTGTATCACATATCTTGCATATTGCAATGTTTCAAAGACTTGTTTTCATGTTCCCACTCTTTAGATCAAGACTCCATCTCCATTATCTATTTTTTTGTGATCAAATTGGCATCACCACATCCTTGTCCCCTATTGGTTCAATGTAGAAGGACATTCATCTTTTTCCAAACATAGCTACTTGGGATTAGTATCTTGCAGACATGTCATCTTTATTTTTAAAGTATTATATTGAAGATTTGGAGGATTACTTCGAGGACATTCATCTCCTCTTTGTTGATAGCCACATCACCATTGTTGGCCCATCATCTTCATTGTCTTTGGAGATTGTTTTACAATAGTCTTCACTAGTTTCTAGATTAACATCATCTCTTTCTGACATGTGGACACTTGAGAAATTTATAGATGCACACATCATTTGGATTTGGATTCCTAATTCTTCCATCTTTTGGGAATCACTTATCCAATCACCAGTGGATCTTTTTCTTTCCAAGGGGAGAAATGTTGTTTGCAGGAAGTGGGTCGTGTTTTGTCTATAAATTTTTATCATTGGAACATATGCTCTTTCTTTATGGGGGTATTCATATCCTCATTTTCTCTCTCCTACTGGGGGACATCTATTGTACTTGTGTGATAAAAGTAGTCCTTGGGGGGTCACATTAAGTCCTATCCTTCTTTCACTAGTATAGTTATTTCATTTTATCTTTTGGAGAGGAGTTTTTTCCCCATGGTTTTCTCATTTTCTTTGGTTATGAGAGATTTCATTTGTTTGTACATGGGTACCTCATCTATTACATCCCACCCTAGATTTCTAAAACTACTTTTCAATTTATAGTAATTATTGTTATGAATCATGAGATCTTGAAATATATATATATATATATATATATAATCATGGAATTATGCAATTTTATGTTACTATATTTGAATGGAATGTTGATGGTTACTTGATACTTTGAATGGGATGAAATTATATGAAATGATTCTATTTTATTTAAAGAAAATGATAATGAAAATACAATGATATAAACATGATGTAATGGTTTTTAGGCTAACTACCCATTTGTTTCCTGAGTGAAAATGAAGGAATGATCCAAACACCTTCAGAGAGAGGGGGGTATCACCTAAGAGAAGCGTAAAATTATGAATTCTCTATAACACCATCTGAGCTTAGCATCGATCAAGTATTGATTCCTTAAACCTAAAAGAGTCTAGGGATGTCAATAGCGTGCTTGGAGGTAACTCAACCTAAGTCAATTGAGTCATGTTGATCTATTGTGTTTGGGTGTGGCAATTTGGGATTTGATAACTCTCTTGTTTGAATATATAAGTGAATATATATATATATATATGTGTGTGTGTGTGTGTGTGTGTGTGTGTGTGTGTGTGTGTGAGAGAGAGAGAGAGAGAGAGAGAGTTGGTAAACATATGTATATATGTGTATATGGATGTATATGTACATATGTAGGAAAAGATACACATAGGTGTATGTACATATACGATCACGTATGTATAGATAAATATATCCATGCATAGGTTTATTGCAGAAGAAAATAGCACATGCAAATGTATATTCATATATGTATTAAATAGTGTACTATACATGCTATTATTTGATGATTATCAATATTACATTGCAAGTGGATGTTGATCATTTCGATCGTCAATGAGTTCATTTTAGTGTGGCGAATATGCTAGTGCAACGATGTAGCAATCAATTTTGTCAACCATGTACATGATGTTATTAGTATGTTTGAATGTTATTATTTATATATATATTATTATTTTTGAATTGGCTACTAGCCATGAGTTTAATGCGGGATCAAATCTTATTAAAAGAGGAGCATATTATATTGAAGTTGCTCGATTCTATATTGAGGAGCTTACTTGAATTAAGGTGGTGATATATATATTATTGTTTGAAAATACCAACAACAACCATTATAGCCATGGGCATTAATACTTTGTAATTCAAAGATCCACGTTCAATCATGGCTTTCTCCACGTATGGCAATGTGATATGGTTTTATTTTAACCATTTATTGATTAACAATATTTTATTAATCTTAGAAGTGATATGGAAATATCGGGTGAAACTGATTGTGAATTGTTTATTTAAACAATTTCTTCTTTTAACCTTATTGTGATAATCCTTGGGGGGATATTTTTGAATATTTGAGCAACTATTTTTGTAACTGCCTTGGTTGGGAGTGGTCGAGAGATAAGTAATTGGGTTGCTAAATCGAGGGGGATTTTTTTTAGATGCTAAACATTGAAGCAAAAGGGAGATATCAATATATATCAGTGGTAAATTTGGGAGAGTGCATTTTTTTAGAATATAGTTTTTGATCTGATATAAAGAAGAGGAAGAACCTGTGATACAAAAAACTATCCTCTGCATAGAATTATACTAGTAGCAGGGAAAATAAATTAAGATAGGTGTTTTGTTGAGTGAGACAAGAACAACAAACTAATTGAAGTTAGTGTGTAAGCTGTGAAGAAGGTCCATTACACTATTCCTATACATATTGAATAGTTTCATGGGATACTTTGAATAGTTTGATTCTTTTAAGCCAAAAAGGAGCTTTCCTATTTAGAAATCCTTCATGCAAAGTTTTACTTGACAAAATTAAGAATGCAACCACCTTTAAATGTGAAACCTTCTTAAATGGTTTACTTGTTAGCTAAGAGTCTTAGTTGTTTGTAAATGATTACAAGTAGAGTTCTAGAATGAACACAATATTAATGCATGCTAAAACACTATTTCTTGAGAGTTTTATACCAAGTTTTGTAAGGTTGTGAGTAAAGAAAAGGAAAAAGAGCCTTAAGCTCAACTTGAGGCTAGTTTTTACTAAGAATGCTTTTATTAGAGAATGGATTTTCTTGTTTCCTCTTTGGATAGATTTTGAGATTGTGAGGGTTTCTTGAAATGAATACCTTATCCCTTTGGTCTTGAATAGTTAACCCTTCTAGGGTTTAATACTAAGTGAAAAACCACCTAGGTAGGGGTATTATGTGTTTGAAGTTTCTTAATTATCTTGGGACCAGTTGGGTCAAGTTAATTACCTGTGTCAAAAAGTGAATGCCAGGAAGACTAACTATGAGAGTAGAAACTATCTTGTACTTTTATACCTTGAACTAGTGGTAGTTGTCAAGGCCTAGTAGTTACATCAAGTAACATGGGGGTTCGAGGAAAGTTTAACACTTTACCAACTCAAAAGAGTTATGACTAGAAAGTCAAGGTGTGTTGTGTAATAGTTCTTTGTGATTTTTTGAAGGGTTGAACAATCAATTCAAGTCAACCCTAGGTTAGATATGGTACTTCAAGTTGAGTAGGGTGGGTGAACAAATGACTTCTCTCATTAGTAGCGATCGTATTTATAATACAAATAATTTGTCCAAAGTGAGTGTAGTTGTCTTTGCATGCACTTGTCAGTTCACTGTGACCCAAATTGCTTAACTAATCAGAGTTGTCTTACATAGTTGGAAGGTATCCATAGTTGTATGACAATCTTAGTTAAGTAGGGCACAACGCCATAGCTCAGATGGCTAAACTAAGAGGGTTCTTAACTAAACCCTTCATTGAAGGGAAGGGCCACTTCTAGTAAGGAAGGTGTGCGGGGGACCGTTGGTCCATGGTTGGAGGTAAATCACCTAGGCGATGCTCTCCCTCTTGTAGATGACATGTTGAGTCTTGGAAGACAAAAAGTAACTAGATATGGGATCTTTGACCTTGTTTCTCTATGCTATTGTTTTATCTTATTTAAATGAAAATATTGAAGTTTAAATGTAAAAAGTAAAAGATGTTTAATCTTTTTAGTTTGAAAAGCATGATTAGATGATTTGTTATATCTTTGTGAAATCAGTTATGCAAATGCATATTCTATTTTTAAAAGAAAATTTTTATATCTCATTTTACCATGATGTTAGTTATTAACTTCTCGGTGAATAATTCATGGTAATTTCTTTGTAAGAAGGATATGGTTGTTACATATGGTATTAGAGCTACCAAGTTTAGCACTTAGACCTATGAGCTCACTAGGTAAGTCTTGCATCCAGCATTAAGTGACTAATATTTGGAAACCTTGTGCCAGAAATGGTGAGAACTAAGTAGACTACTAGAAAATCCTTTATTGGAAATGAAATATACCTAAAAGCAAAGAAGGAATGGTAGGCTCTTATGAAAACCATTGAAGGAACCAATGTCGACAAACAATCTTGGTTGGGAGACATGAAAACCTTCGCTCATTTAGTGACACATGTTAAGGAAGATAAGGAAGATCTGAAGGAGGCTGCTAAGGTCACAACAAACATACTTGCAAATGTAACTAACAAACCATCTCCTTCTAGGCCTGTGCCTAGCGAATGTAGTACGAATAACCCTCCAAACAAACCAAAAGGGTTTGGAGAGAACTTGCGAGTGCTCAACCACCTGAAATAGTAATAAGTTCTAATGACTTAGAGGTATATACCCCTCTTGTTTGCAACAAATAGTCACCTCATGATGAAATTATGCAAATAAATAAGGATGCTTTGTATCCACTTGTTGTTCAATAAAATAATTTTTTCAACATGTGTTCAAATCTCTCACTCTTCAATTTAAAAAGGAATGTGTGGTAAATTAGTGAATTTGCATGCAATGTGATAAATGAAAAACTAATAAAACTTTAAACTAGAAATTTTAGGTAAAAGCCTAATCCCAATATAGTGTGAACTAGAAATAAATAGGAAAAGATTCAAGAAGTTCGTCAACCCTTTGAGAATGCAAAGGCCAAGTTAGATTAGGTTCTATCCTTGTTGCAAGACACAAGGGTAAGGGTTAATACCCTTGAGGGTGAGGTTAGAGGAAGACCTGGTAAGAAAACTACCTTCGAAGGAGTAAACAAGAACCACCATATTCATTCAAACCATAGGGAGCATAGGGAAACCAATTTTGAGTCCAGGCTAGACAAAGTAAAGATGGAAACATTAGCTAAATAATTTTCCCAAGATATGAAGAAAGTAACCCCTCCCAAGTTTGATGGCATAGTAAGCGAAGATGCCACAGATGCATTCTAAGGTAACCAAATCCATCTAGGGGGCATACCAACTAGCAAGAGAAGCATTCACATGGTGGATGAATAAAAAATAGAGTTGGGTTTGAGCTTGCTAAAATTAACTTGGGATGAATTTGTGGACATATTCAGGCAAAGGTGGCTACCCCAACTATATTTTGATCAAAAGTTAATGGATTTCCAAAATCTAAAACAAGGTGATTCATCTGTAAATGAATATTGGGAAAAATTCACCCACATCCTCAAATATGTCCCACAATATCAGAAGGACAAGTGACTCTAAATTTGGAAGTTTATAATGGGCTTGAATGCCCAAATTGGTGAGGAAGTAGATATTCATGGTCTAACCACAATGGACCAAGTGTACAAAAATTCTATAAAATAGGAGTAGAGGCTCAAGTCTATGTCAGCCTACAAAGAAAGGAATCGTAAATAGTGTAACTAGACTTAATCCTCACAACCTTTCAAAATAAGAGGTGATAAGAAGGAATTTCACAGGAAAGGTGATATGGGTAACTGTAGGAATAAAAAAAAGGACTGAAGGGAAAGGAGAAATGGAGGTGATAATGACAATAATGGGAAGAAGAATGGTGAAAATGTAGGAAGCCTACTAAAAGGCAGGGACCACCAGGAGGGTGCTTTTTTTTGTGGTGGCGACCACTATGTGAACTAGTGTCCCAGCAAGGCATCAAGCCCTCAACCACAAGGGAATTCTCCACCAACACAATAAGTTGCTTTTCAATAGAGAATACATGTGGTATTGGACAATTGGTAGGCGAAATATCAGATCATGCCAATAGAAACTATAGGTATTTTGTTTGGAGTACCTATTGAAATTTTGATTGATATTGGAGCAATAGAGTGTTTTGTTACACCTAAAGTGTTAAGTAAAATAACTAGAAAGGTTGGTTACATGAAGAATTCTTGGTCAGTAGATGCAAATTAGTCAAGAGCTCAGGTAGAGCAATGTCTATTTGAGGCTAGGGTAGAATTGTCAAGTTTTTCAATAGAATTCAATCTTTATGTGGCCCCCTTAGGTTCCTATGTTGTCATCTTAGGAATCAATTGGTTATGGAGGTATAGGGAAAAGGTGGATTGATTTACCAAAACAATAGATTGCTTAGATGACCTAGGAAATAAAGTGTTCCTACAAGAAACTTCCAGAGAGGTCAAGCTAAGGT
Organism: Sequoia sempervirens; assembly: GCA_007258455.2. NCBI lineage: Eukaryota > Viridiplantae > Streptophyta > Pinopsida > Cupressales > Cupressaceae > Sequoia > Sequoia sempervirens. The sequence continues at coordinate 13,534,646 of VDFB02047230.1, read as the reverse complement.
AGATATATACCATGCAATTAGAAAGGGCTAGGCAGATAGGATGCCAACTCTTTGTGGTAAAAATGGAGGAGATAGAAGAACCTAGAGATAATAAAGAGTTTTTCTTTCAAGATGATTTGCTACTCTATGAATCTTAGAACTTTAGGGAGAAGGAGACAAAGAATCTATGGGTAAGAAGGGTTTAGACTTGGACAAATACCCATTCCTCCAAAATTTTGAGGACATGTTCCCAAATGAATTGCCTGGGTTACTTCCAAAAGAGAGCTTTCAATTTCTCCATTGATATCATACCAATTTTGGAGACAATATCTAAAGCTCCTTACCAAATGAATAACACATAATTGATGGAGTTGAAGGAATAATTGTAGGAATTGTTAGAAAAGGGGTTGATAAGATCTAGTGTCTCATCGTGGGGAACAATAGTAATTTTTATTAAGAAGAAAGATGGTACATTGTGATTGTGCATTGATTAATGTATGCTCAATAAAGCCTATATCAAGAAAGAGTAACCACTTCCACACATAGATGATCTTTTCGATCAAATGCGGGGGGTAATCATTTTCTCCAAGATTTATTTACGATTAGGGTACCACCAATTGAGGCTTAAGGATGAGGACATCCATAAAATTAATTTTTAAACTAGGTATGCACATTAGGAGTTTGCAATCTTACCTTTTGGATTGACGAATGCACCTGCAACATTCATGAACTTGATGAACAGTGTGTTTATAGATTGTTTGGAAAAAATTATACTCATCTTCCTCAATGACATTGATATATTCCAAAAATGAGGAAGAACATTATCAAAATTTGTAGTTATTTCTTCAACAGTTAAGGGAGCACAAGTTATATGGAATCTATCAAGGTGCTCATTCTTCAAAAATGAAGTGCAATATCTAGGATATATAATCTCAACATAGGGAATTACAGTGGATCTTGAAAAGATAAAGGTTTTCTTAGAGTGGAAAACACCAAAAAACATGCAAGAAGTTTGCAATTTCATGAGTCTAGTAGGTTATTATAGGAATCTTGTAGCCAACTTCTTGAGAACTGCATGTCCCATTACCTCTCTTCAGAGAAAAGGAAAAAGGTTTGAATGGTCAAGAAAATGTCAGGAGGCATTTGACCTATTGAAAGAAAAGCTAACTTTGGTATTGATATTAAAAGTGCTAAATCCAGAAGGGAAATTTTTAGTCACCACTAATGCCTCAGGAGAGGGATTAGGAGGTGTACTCATGCAAGATGGACGAGTAATTGCCTACAACTCTAGAACACTAAAAAACTATGAATAGAATTATGCACCGCATGACCTTAAGCTTACCATGATTGTGCATGCACTACAAATGTGGCATCATTATTTATTGGGGAAACCTTTTGAGTTGAGGTCTGATCACCAGGGTCTTAGATACTTGTTTACACAACCTCACCTAAATGCTCGATATAGAATATGGCTAGAGCTGATATTGGACTATGAATTTGAGATCAACTAAATCAAGGGCAAGGAGAATCGTGTTGTAGACACCCTAAGTAGGAGAAGAAATATCTCCTCAATGATCTCAGTGTGAATTGATTTCAGAAGCCAAGTACTGCAATAGTCCATAGGGGATGAGTATTATGAATAGGTTAAGTAGGTCCTAATGGAAAATCCCTGAGATACAAGGTATGATGGATTTCACTTTGAGATAGATGGGTTATTAGGGTTTAGGGGAAGAATGTACATTTTGAAATCAGGAGAGTTAAACACAATATGGAAAGAGGTTCATACTGCACCTTACTTATGACATTGTGGTGTAACAAATATTCTTCTTGATGTTAAGCCATTATATTTTTGGAAGGGAATGAAGAGGGATGTTGCAAGGTATGTGGAAGAATTCCTTGAACGCTAGAGGGTGAAAGCAAAGCATCAGCACCAGATGGGATTATTATAACCTCACGAGATTCTCAAATGGAATTAGTAGGTTATCATCATGGATTTTGTGCAGGTTCTTCCCATGTCTAGAAACACGCACAATACAATTTTGGTAGTGGTAGATAGGTTCACGAAGGTATCCCATTTTCTCCCTAGGAATTTGATAGATGGGGTAGCAATTATAGCCCGCAAATTTGTTTAGAAAGTATTTAGACTGCATGGAATTCCTGAGAATATTATCTTAGATAGGGACGTGAGGATGAATCCAAGGTTTTGGTAAACCTTATTCAACTCCCTAGGAACTCAACTAAACACAAGTTCAACATATCAACCAAAGAAAAATGGTTAGACGGAAAGGGTGAAATAGGTATTAGAGGATCTTCGAAGGGTATACTACATGGATTGGTAAAACAAGTGGGAGGATTACCTTATTCTTGTGTAATTTGTATACAATAATTTATGTATCACTCCACAATAAAATGGCTCCATTTGAAGCATTATATGTAAGGAAGTGTCAAACTCCTATAAGTTGGGATAAGCTAGAAGATAGGATTAGCCTTGGTCCATAAATGCTCTTAAAAATGGAGGAACAAATCAAATTGATTAGGAAAAGGCTAGCAGAAGCCAATGACAGGCATAAAAGCTATGCTTCAATGCCAAGCATGTGCCTAGACATTTCTCAGTGGGGGAAAAATTCTTGTTGAGAGTTAAGCCTCATAAGAGTTCCATTAAGTTTGGAAAGTCTTCCAAGTTAGCTCCTCGATATGTGGGACCCTTCGAGGTCCAAGAGGAAATTAACCCAGTTTCCTTCTGAATTGCTCTACTATCATCTCTTGCAAGAATGCATAATGTATTTCATGTTTATTATCTTATAAAGTATGTACCTAGCAATAATCATTTGATTGATTGGAATGCACTACAAGTTCTAGATCCAAAAGTGGTCATGATCAAGCCACTTAAAGTTCTCAAAAAGTGTAGGCTTCACCTACATAACAAAGAGGTGATTCAATGCAAGGTCTAGTGAGACCAGTATGCTAAGGACAGTGCCACCTGGGAGGACTACCAAGATAATCATCAGAGATTACCCCATCTTCTACCTGAATTTGAAAATTAAAACTAATACATTTTCTTTTATTTCTAAATGTTATAAAAATTTACATCATCGAAGATAATGATTCTCAAGGGGGGAATATGTTACATCCCACCCTATATTTCTAAAAATACTTTCCACTTTATAGTAATTATTATTATGAATCACGAAGATCTTGAAATTATATATATATATATATATATATAATGATGAAATTATGTAATGTTATGTTATTGTAATTAAATGGAATGTTGATGGTTACTTGATACTATGAAAGGGATGCAATACTATGAAATGATTCTATTTTCCTTAAAGAAAATGATAATGAAAATGCAATGATATAAACATTATGTAATGGTTTCTAGGCTAACTACCCATTTTCTTTCTGAGTGAAAATGTAGGAATGATCCAAACACCTCCAGAGAGAGAGGGGGAGTATCATCTGGGAGAAGGATAAAATTATGAGTTCTCTAGCAATGCCATTTGAGCTTAGTATCGATCAAGTATTAATTTTGTAAACCTAAAAGAGTCTAGGGATGTCAATAGCATGCTTGGAGGTAACTCAACCTAAGGTAGTTGAGTCATGTTCATCCGTTGTATTTGGGTGTGGAAATTTAGGATTTGATAACTCTCTTGTTTGAATATATAAGTGAATATATAAATGAATATATAGGTGTGAGATTTGGTAGACATATGTATACATATATGTATATATGCATATATGAATGTATATGTACTTACATAAGCAAATATATGTGTCGACGTATGTACATATATGTTCACGTACGTATAGATAAATATATGCATGAATAGGTTTATTGTGAAAGAAAACACCACATGCAAATGTATATTCATATACGTATTAAGCATTGTACTATAAACGTTATTATAAATGATGATTATCAATATTTTATTGCAAGTGGATGTTGATCATTTTGATTTTCAATGAGTTCGTTTTAGTGTGGCGAATATGCTAGTGCAATGCCATAACAATCAACATCAGCAACCATGCATGTGATGTTATTATTATGCTTGAATGTTATTATTTATATATATATTATGATGATTTGAATTGGTTGCTAGATGCAAATTTAATGTGGCTTTGACTTTAAAACAGGAGCATATTATATTCAAGTTCCTCGACTCGATATTGAGGAGCTTAATTGAATTAAGGTGGTGGTATATATTATTGTTTAAAAATACCAACGACAACCATTATGGCCACAAGAATTAATCTTTTGTAATTCAAAGACCCATGTTCAACCGTGGATTTCTCCACGTATGGCAATGTGATAGTTTTATTTTAACCATTTCTTGATTAACTATATTTTGTTAATCTTAGAAGTGATATGGGAATGAAACCGATTGTGAACTGTTTATTTAAACTGTTTCTTCTTTTAACCTTATTGTGATAATCCTTGGGGAGATATTTTTGAATATCTAAGAAACCATTTTTGCAACCACCCTAGTTGGGAGTGGTCAAGAGATAAGTAATTGGGCTGCTCAATCGAGAGGGACTTTTTTAGATGGTAAACATTGAAGCAAAAAGGAGATATCAATATCTATCAGTGATAAATCTAGGAGAGTGCATTTTTTAGAATAGAGTTTTGATCTGATATAAAGAAGAGGAAGAACCCATGATAGGAAAAACTATCCTTTGTGTAGCATTATACTATTAGCAGGTAAAAGAAATTAAGATCGGTATTTTGGTGAGTGAGACAAGAACAAAAAACCAATTGAAGTTAGTGTGTAAGCTGCAAAGAAGGTCCATTACACTATTCATGTACATATTGAAAGAGAATCTGACTGCTAAGCTTGGTATTGTAGCGCAAGAATAGCACGTTGAAGTAGACTATGGATTACTTACAACTTGTGAAGCTAGTAAATAGGCATAAAAGCTTTCCTTTTATTTCCCTATGTTCTCTTCTAGTTCAAGAAAGATTGTGAAAGGTTAACTTTAATTAGTTATAGATTGAAATGGCTGCATTCTTTCTCTTGTGAAATTCTTTACCAGTTCTTTAAATTTACCATGTTGAAGCTATTCAGTTTTGTGGGATACCTTGAATAGTTTGATTCTTTTAAGCTAGATAGGGGCTTTCCTATTTAGAAATCCTTCATGCAAAGATTTGACTTGTTTGAATTAAGAATGCAGCCACCTTTGAATGTGAAACCTTTTTAAATGTTTTACTTGCTAGCTAAGAGTCTTAGTTGTTTGTAAATGATTGCAAGTAGAGTTCTAGAATGAAAAAAATATTGATGCATGCTAAAACACTATTTCTTGAGGGTTTCATGCCAATTTTTGTAAGGCTATGAGTAAAGAAAATGAAAAAGAGACTTAAGCTCAGCTTGAGGCTAGTTTGTACTAAGAATGCTTTTATTAAAGAATCAATTTTCTTGTTTCCTCTTTGGATAGATTTTGAGATTGTGAGGGTTTCTTACAATGAAGACCTAACCCCTTTGGTATTGAATAGTTAACCATTCTAGGGTTTACATGGAAAACCACCCAGATGGAGGTATTATGTGTTTGAAGTTTCTTAACTTTCTTGCAACCAATTGGGGCAAGCTAATTACATGTGTCGGCAAGTGACCTCTAAGAAGACTAACTATGAGATTAGAAACTCTAATTTACTTTAATTATGCCTTGAACTTGTGGAAGTTTCCAAGACCTGATAGTTACATCAAGTAACATGGGGTTTTGAGGAAAGTTTAACACTTTACCAACTTAGAAGATTTATGAATAGAAAGTCAGGGTGTGTTGTGTAATAGTTCTTTGTGATTTTTTGAAGGGTTGAATAGACAGTTCAAGTTAACCCTAGGTCAAATATGGTACTCCAAGTCGAGTAGGGTGGGTGAAAAAATGACCCCTCATTAGTAGAGATTGTATTTATAATACAAATACTTTGGTAAAAGTGAGTGCAGTTATCTTTTCATGCACTTGTTGGTTCACTATGACCCAAATTACTTAACTAATCAGAGTTCTCTTACATAGTTGGAAGGTATCCATAGTTGTATGATGGTATTAGTTAAGTAGGGAACAACACCAAAGCTTACATGGAAAAAATAAGAGGGTTCTTAACTAAACCCTTTGTTGAAGGGAAGTATCACTTCTAGTTAGGAAGGTGTGTGGGGGACCATTGGTCCATGGTTGGAGGTAAAGCACCTAGGTGATGCTCTCCCTCTTGTAGATGACATACCGAGTCTTGAAAGACAAAGTATCTAGATATGGGATCTCTAACCTTGTTTCTCTATGCTATTGTTTTATCTTATTTAAATAAAAACATTGAAGTTGAAATGCAAAAAGTTAAAGATGTTTACTCTTTTCGATTTGAAAAGCATGATTAGATAATTTTTTATCTCTTAGTGGAATCAATTATGCAAATGCATATTCCATTTTTAAAAGAAATTTTATATATATAAGGGTATTTCTTTGGGTTCTTCTTCACCCTTAGAATCTATAGGACAAACTTTGAGGGTGGGTGTACTCATAGGTACTCCTCCATCACATCCTTTCCTGTTTTTGGTGCTTCATGACCACAACCAAATGGCATATCTCAATGTGTAAAATGGCTTATTTTTTTTAACATAAGGGGTAGGTACTAAGGTCTTATTTACCACCCTTTATACACTATTTCTTTTCCAATTTAATATGCTTAAGAGTGTTAGCAAGGGTTTCAAAGTCGACAAGCTATGCACCCCTTAAGTAGTTGATATTATTCTAGAATTTTACCTCTGAAGATAATTCCTTTTTGGGTACTAGGATAGGAAAATTCTTGGGTACAAATTTCCTTGTTCTTCTTCCTGTCATTATGGCACAAGAACACTTTCAAACATTAGCTAACTATTAATGTTTGAGAAAAATAAATTGTAATGAGCTTATAGGTCCATGTGTTGAACATGGTATCTTTGATACCATATGTAACACAATCAACTTTAAAAACATGAATTACTTAATGATTTAACTAAAAAGTAATTATCACATGCTAAAAATATGATAGTAAAAAAGTTCAACTTTAAAATAATATTCGTTTAACATGATCCATAATTAAATGAATATTACAACTTTGAAATTGTAAAGAAATAATTAAAATTTTGTAAATAAGATAATCTTCTCTTTTACAATGCATAGATGCTTTGCATTTAAAATAAACAATTTTATAATACATAGTAAGTGTTATAAATTCTTCCATATCTAGAAATCTACATTTTTCTCACAAGTCTTGGTGAAGTCATCTGCAAGAGGGAGAGCATCACTTGAGTGTTTGACCTCTGACCATAGATTGGTGGTCCCCCACCCACCTTCCATCTGGAAGTGTCCCTACCATTCACGAAGAGTATAGACAAAGGGAACCAACAAATAAATGTCATCTAAGTCTCAGTGTTGTGTCCTACATAACCAATAAACCACACAACTTTAGAAAACTTCTAACTAAGTATGACCAATTTGAGTGGACTATGCAATCTGAAACACTGTGAACCAACTAATGCAAGAAGAGACTTTTGCATTACTTTGGCCAAAGTTTTGAAATAAAAAACACTTGCATAGGAAATGTAGGTGTGAGTTCATACACCTCTAACTTGATTTGGAAAATGACCTTTCACCTAAGGTTTAATGCATGGTTGACTTGTTTTACTATTTTCCTAACTTTTCATAAGGATAAATAAGATTAAAAAAGGGCAACTTTCTATGGTCAGTAAATGACTAAAGTCATGGAAACATTTTTCTAACAATGAACATCCATATTGCATTCTCGCAATATCTTGAACCCTGGTTACTCCCACTTGTTCATGAGTTTTTGCCTTTATTTCCAAGAGTGAAAAACTCTCTTATTCTCATGCACAACACATTTTAAAATTCTTTTACAAGTTATAGTATTTTCAAATAATGACACTGACTCGAGACACCTTGTATTTCTCATGAGTTCTTGTCTACTCAAAACACAAGTAAAATAAATTTTTATTCACTAATAACAAAATAACTTGTTAAATATTTTGTATTTCTTTTTAAATAAATGTATAATATATTGTCAAATTCTTTTACAAGAATAAGCACATATTGATGATATTTAAATATTTCAACAACTTTGAATATTAATTTGATTTCTTTTATTCAACATACTATATATATATATATATATATCAAAGAACATATTTATTTTCCCAAGTAAATAGAATAATTTATTCAACTTATCACAACAAGGTAATAAGACTCTTCTCTACTGTCATATACATTTCTAATAGATAAATTAAATAATTTCATGCATAATTCTATAAAAATAAAAATATTTTATCCCTATTCCATCAAAAATAATTAATATATAAACTCATAAACTTCTCAAATCTGAAACTTCATTTGTATAATATCAAAAATAAAAAAATAGAAATAGATTTTTTGATTCATGCATGTAATATACTTTATTTCGTTACTTTCTTCAATGCACAACTACAAAACTCCTATCGAGCTTCTCCAAGTAACCATAGGTGAAACTCTACTCTTGAATAATTTCCTCTTTATAACCAACAACTATCAATACTATGTATTCTCAAGACAAAAAATCTTCAAAATAATAATCACAACACCTCTCTTCAAAAACATGTTAATCGATTCCTTTCTTCCTCCCTTTGTTGATGGTAAAACTCAAAATAATAATCAATAATAATCATCTTCATTTTCTCTAAAACCTACGACCAAATCTCCATAACCACTTCTAAAAATAGCATAACTTAAACTTAAAGGCATGCCTCCATTGTGCCTCATCGAAGGCATTGATATCATAATTTAAAGGCAATAATATAGCTTATGATGGAGGCTTTAGCCTCCATGTGAGGTTTAATTTTTTTTTTTTTTATTTACTTTCCATTACATGAATTTATTGGCATGTTTAATTACCTCAAAAATTCATGGCCCCTTTAACAGGTCATTAGAATTTATGTTAACAGTATGATAAATTGTATATATTTATATATAGATATATGCATATATATTCTTATTTATATATTTATTCATATTTCATATACATGTTTATATATATTATTATTTTTTAAATGTATTTAAATAACAATCAAATAAATTTTATATAAATTGATAAATTAAAAAGATGATGTCGATACAACATAACACCTTTTTATTGTGCAAGACTAGGCCAAAAATCATATAAGATTTAACCTAACCTTACGACTCGACCATACTTAGCCAAAGCCCAAAATAAACTCAACAATAATACTAGGGTTATTTACCCAAACTTGATACATAATCTTATGTGAGTTTGTGTGTTCGACTTAGTTGGCACTAACCTGTTTGTTTACCCATGTCTATACTCTTCTCTCTAGTGATACTCTTTGTCTCTATCTAGGGGGGTAAAAATTGGATCCTGCATTAACCTTAGAAAGGAAATAACTTAGTTAGTATGTTATTAGTCACAACATCATAATCTTGATTAAAAATCTAATCATCAAAATTGAAATACATTGCATTGCATTATAATTTCATCAAAATATCAAATGACATATAATCATCCATTAATGTCAAAAACACATTTTTAATGTAAAAGTTAAAAGTAATTTAAAAATAAAAATTTGGGGTGTAACAAGCAGGATGATGATGTGGAGGAATTTACATCCCCTCGATACTTTGTTGATCATTTTGCATGACCCCTAGCCCCAATGTAATTTGGACTAGGGTTGGAATTTTGAACTTTAATATGTGAACATATGTAAGTGTGTGTGTGTGCATGTGTGCATTAAAATTACAAACCTTGATGTTAGTATTATTAAGTGAGCTTATCAATCTTATTATGCTATTTTAATTTAATGCATTAAATGTTGGATTAACACAAACTAATGATTTGGATGTTGTATTTGTGTGAGGCTTGTCATTGGATGTAGGTACCAAGGGTGCAAAGTGAGGCGGATTATGTGGTTCCATTGACTGATAGATAGACAATTGGTATGTCATTCTAGTGTTGACCTTGTCTGTAGATTTCAGTAGCCTAAGGTTCATTCAACCTAGGATTTTGATATATATATTTTTCTAGAGTTACTTGACTCGACTAGGTTGAGCCATTAGGTCCACTTAAATATATTGATTATTTGAAAATGCTCAATTTGGTAGATTTAATTAAGGTCTATGAGAGAAGGGGGTAAATTAAAATAAATAAATATCTAAAGGTGAAAAAAATAAATTAAGTTATATAAGCAAATAATAAAATTATAAATTATATAACTAATAGCTACATTATTGAAATAACAACAATTTAAAGACAATGAATAAATAAACACTCACCATGAATATTACCTAAAAGAAAATAGATGGTCATTGAAAAGAAGAAATTTAAAAATAAAAATAAACCATAATTTGAAATGTCATTCACTAAATTGACATTTACAAGGGTCATATAAACTAAGATTCTCATCAAATTAAATAAAATGGAGAAATAAATAAAGTCTATCATTGAGCAAATATGGAAAGGAAAAGAGAAGGATGCAGGAAATGAAGGAGAAGCTTTCATGAGAGAAGAAGGTGGCTAAGACAACACCAGAGGTAGAAATCTCGACCAAGGAGGAAGAAGCTTGGTGAGGAGGACAACAAAAGCATTAAGTGGCTTGGAAACCCCTGCAACAGCCGCCAATGGCAGGGAATAACTTTTGACTAGTATGCCATGGAGAAACTCTTCCTCTTTCCTTAAATCAACCTACAGAGGTCTCATTTTGGAGGAGAATCGGTGAGAAGAGAAAATAGTTTGATTTTATTTACTTTCTATTACATGAATTTATTGGCATGTTTAATTACCTCAAAAATCCATGGCCCCTTTAACATGTCATTAGAATTTATGTTAACAGTATGATAAATTATACATATTTATATATAGATATATGTATATATATTCTTATTTATATATTTATTCATATTTCACATACATATTTATAAATATTATTATGTTTTAAATATATTTAAATAATAATCAAATAAACTTTATATAAATTGATAAATTAAAAAGATGATGTTGATACAACATAACACCTTTTTATTGTGAAATACTAGGCCAAAAAACATATAATATTTAATCTAGCCTTATGACTCGAACATACTTATCCAAAGCCCAAAATAAACTCAACAACAATACTAGGGTTACTTTACCGAACTTGATACATATTCTTATGTGAGTTTGTGTGTTTGACTCAGTTGGCATTAACCTGTTTGTTTACCTAGGTCTATACTCTTCTCTCTAGTGATACTCTTCGTCTCCATCTAGGGGGTAAAAATTGGATCCTGCATTCAACTTAGAAAGGCAATAACTTAGTATATTATTAGTCACAACACCATAATCTTGATTAAAAATATAATCATCAAAATTGAAATACATTGCATTGCATTATAATTTCATCAAAATATCAAATGACATATAATCATCTCAGGTTTTATCTTCCTTTCTTTTCTTTTGCAATTAAATACTATAACTTTAATGTAAAACTATCTTGGCCTTCAGAATCTTAATTTATTTTAAACTTCTGGAAATGGTCTTTGACCTCTCACCTCTTTTAGAGTTTTATTTGAGCAATTATTGGGAAATAGAATTTCTTGGTTTACAATAGCAGATAAATTACAGGAGTAGGGGAAAAATATGAATTATAGCATTGCTAGGTTGCACAACAATAGCTAAAACATAAAGCATTATGATATGTGAAAATGGCGTGCTATAGACTTCTACTCTAATATGGGTTTTCTTTTTGCAAAATCTAATGTTGTTGTTCCTTTCCTTAGCCTGGCATCTTGTGAAGTCCCTAAAAATTAACACTGATTCTTCTGCTCTCTTATTGCTCATACCCTTACCTGGCATGCTTTTTATTTCACCCATTTTCAAGATTTAAAATAAAATAGAAGTAAAATTATTACAGCTGCAAGAAACTTAACTCTATAGAATGTTTAAGGTAGCACTAGTACAATAGTTCAATAAGAGTCTTTTTGAGTCTTTTGGCTGCTAAAAATGGGAAATATGGACTAAATGATTAAGCCATAGTTTTACATTTCTATATGTGAATAAATATTCAGTAAGCTCCCTTTGGGTATTTATTTTTTGGGTTAAGTATCGGCCCGTGCATTGCAAATAAGCCACTTAGCCTTTTTTGTCAAACTTTGTTGCACCCTCCACGTGTTTACTATGCGCTCCCTAAAAGTTTTCCTTCCTTCACATTTAAAAGAAGCACTGCTATGCTGCCACGTATCATCATTGCGCACGATTGATGACCGCTTCCCTTCACTTTTGAGTAGAGCTCCACCCACACGCCACATGTTACTTTAGTGCAAGCTTTCAATGGTGAAAGATAAAGACTCACAGGGGCTACGCTATACTTCCACGTGTTTCTTCGGTGGGTTTTTTATTTGGGTAATGGATGAAGTGAACCAAACACTGTGACTGGCCACCACGTGTCATAATTGCTTTCTCTTTATAGGGTGATGACACTTTCTTGCTTGACCTCGTCGAGACCACTGCCATCATTTGTAGGGGATGCACCTGAGCTTGGAATGACTAGATGCTTGGTTTCAAATCTTTTTCTATTGCAACGGCCTAGAGGAATACTCAATTCTGCATCATTTCCAGGGATCCTGAAATCTTTTCTATTATTGCTCGCCAAGGTGATGGGAGTTTCAATTATATATACTTCTCTCTATTTTGAGGGAAGGGTCCAAATTTTTAGAAGAACACTGATTTTAGAAAAGACACCAGGTTTATTATTTCTTTTTCGTTATTGCAAATACTCTCAAATTGTGCCAATTGTTTGGCCTTTTTGTTCTTTTATGCTATTTGATTAACTTTAGACTGTGCTGCTATTGTCTGGATATTTCATTTGAGAACTTCTATAAATTGAATGCAAGTTTGTTGGTCTAGATCATGTCTTATGACTCTTCTTGGAAGTAGGAATGTATGCAATGTTATTTTATGTCAATAAATGGATTATCTATACTTTAATCTTTAGTTTATGCCTTTTTGGGACATTACAAATACCAATCGGGCCCTTATATCTATGATTTATTGTGCCTATTACTAATTCTTGGCGCATTGCCTTAGATTAGACTTTATTTTTATATATCTATTTCCTTTTCCCTTTCCAAACCCCCATTATAGAAGAAGTCGACTTCTTTAAAAATCTGGAGGTCACTCAGTTTAGCGCAAAAGGTCCCCCATAAATTGAATTTCCCATAGGACACTGTTACCTTGTCAATTTTTGGCATCAATAGTTTGTTCTTTTTCTAGCATGCTCGGTGGGATAGAGCTTAAATGAATTTTTTCTTTAGAAGGGTGTATGATCCATCAACCTATAACTAGATCCCAAACCGCAAAAAACCCCAGTTTACTAGTACCACCACTAGGAACAGTGTAGGCCGCAAATCAGCAGGTAACAGTTCTACTTCCTCCTCCCGTTCCTCTAACCATGTTGCCAAGTGCCAATAGAAATTACATGGCATGGGATGCCGGAAGTCCCTTAGTAGCTCCAATAGCACCCGCTTTTCTGGGCTGCTATCCCGATCTTAGCTATGAAAGCTATACCCAAGTTTACCGGAGATGGCTCAAGAACACCCACAAAACATCTGTAAGATGTGGTAGGCGTGTGTTTGGTGCATGGGATCACCGCATAGAATGTAGTTTTGAGGCTCCTCTCCACAACTTTCAAAGGAAAGGCGCTAGATTGGTATTGAACATTTCTAGTTAGCACTATCCGTACCTGGGATGAGCTCAAAGATCTGTTCTATGAGAGGTTTTCAAATGACGAAGATTGCTCCTCGCTGTACCATCAACTATCTGTCATAAAACGAGATCCCCAAGAGGCTATGATAGACTTCAATGCCCGATTCCACACAAACTGGTAGAGGATCTCTATTGCTATCCACCTAACTCCTGAGTTGGCATTCATACTTTATTTGAAGTCTATCAACCCCAACATTTCTATGATGATCAAGTCTTTGGGAGGAGCTACTCTGCTAGATGCTTACAGTGTCGTTGTTAAAGCCGAGAATCATTTGATAGATTGTGGAAAGTTTCCTCCTTGGCCTATCATGTCGATATTTCCCAAAATATTGATGCCCACATAGGAGGTCATGTCGACTAGTGCGCCCACACCTCCCCAATCAATGTACACACATGCGGCAACGCCGCAAAATGTTGCCTCTACATCTAGTTCTTCCAAGGATGAAATAAGCGATCTTAAAGAAATGCTGCAAACTATGACAAACAACATAACCACCCTCAAGAAAAACCAATCAACGCCTTCGAAGCCTACCTATTAGAATTATCAAGGTGGACGGTCTTCATATTAGCAGAATCAGTACTAAGGTGGTCCCCACACTAATCCACCAGCTCTGACAGCCAACCAAATAGTGTCGGTACCTACTCCATTGACAAGCGCTTCACCAAGCTCGAGCAGGGAATTTACCATGGGACATAACAACCTTGTCTATGATATCAATCCATGGTGCTTCCCTTGTAGTGACATGCACATGCCCTAGAACTGTCTGTGTGGCAACTTACAACAAAAGGTGGTAGAGAAGCGTAGCCAAGGTGTGACTTCAGACCACAGAGGTTATGTATATGCCTCACTACAAATGAAGAGCATGGTTCTTATCACACAAATGCAAGGGATGTCCCTAGAACAAGAATCTGACATCACTCCTAATCACGTGCTCTTCTCATGGATGGAAGAGGAAGAGGTGGTGTTTGCAAACGTTCCTTCTACATCAAAGGCACCACAAGTTCAGTTTGATTATAACACTCGCTCTAAGCGAAGGTTTATGGGTGAACCCGTCACATCACAAAATAGGAGCACCTTTGATCAATCTCCTAGCATCACCGCAGTCGCACCACCATAACCACAGAAAGAAATTTTGATAACAAAAACCAAGGAACATAAATCCTTGAACCCACCACCGTTCAATATGGTGAAACAATTAAAGAAATCCTCCGCCAATGTGTCCCTATGGAACATCCTGGCAATCCCAGAGGAGAAAAAATTGCTTCAAAAGGCTCTCCAAGAAGATGCTAGTTCTAATCCAACACAATAGTTTCCAAAAGAAAAGGTCGTAGATCTAACACCTGAAGCCAAAGTTCTCACAAATAATTCAGAGGAACCCCCTACGAAAGTTAAAGGTAAGCTGAAACCATTTTTACTAACTCTTATTGTGGGTGATAAACTGTTGCACAATTCAATGATCGATTCAGGAGCTAGCCCCACAATCATGCCCAAACAAATAGTTGAAGCCTTGGGACTTAGCTATGAACCCATGAAGAAGGGAGTTATGCAGCTTGACGGGAACAAGGTTGAAATAGTGGGAATCATTAAGGATCTTCCCTTAACTCTCTTTGGATGTCCTAGCATCACCATGGCTCAGGATACTATCATCATTGTTGTTCCTCCTATGTTCAGTCTTTGCCTATCTTAGGAATTTACTGCTAAAATAGGAGGATATTTATCGCTGGATTGGACACACTTGATTGTTCGAACCAAGCACGGGGCTAAGCTGAAGTTATTGTTTGAACCACTACATGTGTACCATGTTGCGAACGAAGCTATGATCAACTTTGAAGCCGCCCATACCTCCATCACTAAAGATGAGATGTATTGTGTTGAATTACTGAAAGACGAGGAGGTGACTGGGGATCAAAGCGAAAAGGATGAGGCTCTTCTAAATGAGTTCATCGATATAGATCCTTTTGGAAATTACGATGCCACTGGGATGGGCACATATGTCATTTTTGATGAGGATCAAGAGATTCTAGAGATCACAAAGGAGCCTATAAATAGTCCAACCTCTGAGTTGTGGACACTATGCTTCGACAGGGCAAGATGCAAAGTAGGTGTCAGAGTGGGGATATGTTTGGTATCCCAACAAAATGAAAAAATACTAAGGTATTTCCGTTTCTAGTTCACTTGTTCGAACAATGAAGCCAAATACGAAGAACTAGTACAAGGTTTAAGCATTGCAGAGCGAATGGGCATCAAGTAATTAATGGTGTTCAGAGATTCTAAACTAGTAGTCAACCAAGTCCAGGGAATTTCTGTAGCAAGGAATGTCCGCATGAGATCCTATTGGCACCAAGTATGGGACCTAGTTGAGGGTTTTGAAGCCTTCAACATCCAAACTATTCCCTGAGAACAAAATGGCGATGTGGATTACATGGTAGCGATCGGATCCCAGTTTGATCTTGCCTTTGACCTTATACATAACAAACACTCTATACAAGTAATAGTCTGACCAACGATTCTTGATAAAGATCAAAGTTGGCAGGTGTTTTAAAGTGATGAACACATTTCCTCATTCATCCAGCAGTCAGGGGAATTCACCGATCAGCTCCAACCAAAGATCGCCGAGGCTTATGAGGGACAAATGATGCAGTTCAAATCTAACAAGATTTTGAAAGGATTGGTTATTCTCGAAAAAAAATTTGATTGTGATGATGCAAGGAATGATAGAAGGAAGTTTGTGGTAGAAAAAAGTGACTATATAGACCTTTAGATCTCAGACGACAAAAACCTTCGAGTTGGGAAAGATGTCCTGCATCATGATAAAGAAAGGCTCATCAATTTCTGTGAGAAATATGAAGGAGTAGTGGCCTGGTCCTATGATGACTTGAAGGGATATGATCCTAACATCATCCAACACACAATCGAGCTGGCGGAGGGTGCAAAACCAGTCTGAAAAAAGTAGAGGTCAATGAACCCCAAAATTGAAGCACTAATGGTGCAGGAGCTAACAAAGCTAATCGAGTCGCAGATTCTCTTCCCAATCAAGCATAGAACATGGGTATCCAATTTGGTCCTAGTTTGAAAGAAGAACGAAGTTATCCGCTTGTGTGTAGACTTCTGAGACCTGAATAGAACATCCCAAAAGGATCATTATCCGCTGCCTTCTATGGAGACAATCCTGCAAACAGTAGCAGGATCAAAAATGTTTTCCCTGCTTGATGGCTTCTCCAGTTATAATTAGATCTAAGTTAAAGAAGAGGATCAACACAAGACTACATTCACTACAAAGTGGGGAACATTCACATATGCTAAAATTCCTTTTTTTTTTATCCAATACAGGGGCAACATTCTAGTAGGCAATCGACATCGCTTTCAACGAGCTAATCAATAAGATTATCCTAATTTATTTGGATGATCTTACTATGTTTTCTAAGTCTAAGGATGATCATTTTGATCACTTAGAAATGGTTTTTCAGAAATTCCAGGAGTTTTGGGTTTCCCTGAATCCAAAAAAATGTGTATTCAGAGTGTCACAAGGCAAGCTATTGGGACACGTAGTGTCCAAAGAAGGAGTTTCAATCGACCCCGAGTGGGTGAAAGCCATCAAGGAACTCCCCCTTCCAATTAACAAGAAAGGCGTTCAGTCCTTCCTGGGAAAGGTAAATTTTGTTAGCAAGTTTATTTCCGACTTCGCGAGAATAATTAAGCCAATCACCCTAATGCTTAAAAAGGATCAAGCATTTAAGTGGACAAAGGAAGCCAGAGAAGCCTTTGAAAAAGTTAAGGATGCTATTTCCTTAGCTCCAGTACTAGTTAATCCAAACTTATCTAAGGACTTTATAATGTATGTATTCAATAGAAAGTCCAGTATTGCTATTGTCTTGACTCAAAAGGATAATGAAGGAAAAGGAGAAAATCCGGTGGCATTCTATTCTCGGACCGTGAAGGAATATGAGACAAACTATAATTTCGTCGAAAGGAAAGCCTTTGCAATAGTAAAGGGACTTTAAAAAAATTTCCATCTAATTTCTTGCAACAAAGTGATTGTGTATGTCGCACATTCTAGTGTGCACGAATATATCATGGAGGGAGAAATCATAGAAAAAAGAGCTAATTGGATCACCAAGATCCTTGAATATGATATTGAGGTCAAACCCACCAAAACCATCAGTGGAAGAGGACTATGCAAATACATGGCGCATGACGAAGAGATACCCATAGAAGAAGAGCAACGAGAGCTTGTTCTGATGAATGAGCCAAGTCCAAGGGCTGTTGGCTAATGGATAGAGTGAGGTTTATGCAAACAAGTAAGTATCCACCAGGTCTTTCCTCCCAGAAGAGGAGATACTATCGGCTACAAAATTGCAGATATGCGCTACTGGAAGGGGTCCTTTTCAAAAGGAATTTCAATGGTCTCCTCTTGCGATGCGTTACTCCAGAGCAAGTGAAGAGAATCCTTGACACTTTCCATAACAGTGTTGCAGGAAGACACTTCTCTGCTAAGACCACCACCATCAAAATCATGTGCGTAGGTTACTATTGGCCCACACTTTTCAACAACTCTCACTCCTTGGTGAAATCTTGCAAGGAATGCTAGTTCTTTACAGGCAGAAAGAAGAATTATGCAATGCCTCTCAAGCCTATAGTGGTGGATGAACCATTTGCACAATGGGGCCTAGACTTCATCAGAATGATCAATCCCACTTCTAGTGTCGAACACAAGTGTATTATGATGGCTACAGATTACTTCACAAGGTGGATGGAAACCGCTCTGCTTAAAAACGCAATAGAGGAAGAGATAGTGGATTTCCTCAAAGAGCTGGTGACAAGGTTCGGCCCTCTGAAGACTATCATTTATGATAATTCCAAAGCTTTCCTAGGTGCAAAGGTATGTCATTTTGCATTAACAAATGGAATATTCCTTAAGACATCATCAAATTATTACCTGCAAGGAAATGACCTAGCTGAGTCAACGAACAAGAACTTGGTCCACTCCTTAAAAGAATTGGTTCGGAGCACCAAAGAGAATGGAACAAAAACCTCTGAGTGGCACTTTGAGAGGACCGCATAACTCCTAAAAAATTCCTTAATACTTTGCCTTATGAGTTGGTATACGAAAAAGAGGCATTGTTGCCTATATCCACGGAGATTCTAGTGCTTCAATTGCTGAAATACCTCGAGATAGAGCAAAATGGTGCCATGGAGGTTCAACTTGCTGAACTATTGGAAGTACAAGAAAAAAGGGAGAAGTTCCTAATAGCCATGAAAAACTGCCAACAAGTGGTCAAGCGATGGTTTGAGAAGAGGGCGTCCGACCAAGGCCTAAAGTGCAGAGACTAAGTGTTGAAATTCAATGAAAGGGCTACTAAGCTAGGTTAGCACGAAAAAATTGATAGCCTTTGGAAGGGTCTGTTTAAAATCATTAAGTGCAAAGAGCATAATGCTTTCGAATTGGAAAGCATGGAACAGGAAGCCTTGGGAATTTTGATCAATGGGATTCATCTTAATTTGTTCCATTGAGTGGAAAATTTTACTATTGTACATATGTTAATAATGCTTTTATTTTCTTTCCCTTTATGTTGGCCAGTCTTTTTTTAGAAATTAATTCGTGTTTCAGTGGAAAAGCAACCCATCATTGCAGAGAACAAGGCAGTAAGAATACTTTGCAAGAATAATCAAGAAAAACACCCATATGCAAAGGAAATCAACAAATATGTTGAAAGAAAAGAAACCCATATGACAAGGTGCCAAAAGAAAAAGAGCCATAGATTTTATAAAGCTATATTTCATTATATATATATGCTTTAATTTTTACATGGCGAAAGTGGCTAGAGAGTCGTAATTCAAAAAGTATGTGATTATATGTGGTTTTGTTTGCATATATACTATATGTATGGTCTTTTCAGGCATATATACAAAAACTAGACAACATGTGGTGTTTTCTTAAAAGCAAAAAATAAGAAGTCCTGGAGGCATTTCATCCAACGACATGAGCATCAACTATCAATACATCAATGACAACATCTACCATGTCCTCATTAGTAGGCACACCAATAGCAGAAGCAACATCACTTGGAACAACAACCATTGGTGAAGGAAACACAAGGTTCCTGAAGTCAATGTACCAATCAATATTGTAGAATGGCACTACGCTGTAGATGCGGAAGAGAAAGTGCAAGGCCTGGGTAACTCTTCGTTGGTGCTCATCGTGTGTTTGGAGGTGGAATCCACTGAGAAACGGTAGCCACAAAATGACTTCTTCTTCCTCAATATAGTGCCTAAGGTCATTGGCTATTGGCAGGCCTACCCCATATGCATCATGAGCAATGACCTCACCTAGACCATTCAGGTACTTTTTGGGAAAGATTTATTTGACTAATTTCAAAATCAGGGGCCTGGGGATACCAATATCCAACATAGATGCAACAAAGTGCGAGCAAATTTTAGTATTGATGCGGTATTTTTCTTCGTACTCGAGCCAGTCCTGACCTAGAACCCACTTCATTGCTATCAAAGCCAGGGAGTGTTTGTTTTTCATCATCCTCTTTAAACACCTAGTAGAAATCTTGCCAAGGAAAGTTGTCTACAACTTATATGACACTATCCTAATAGTAGTATCCATGGTACCGACACACTGCTATTACCTGCTAACTATTTCTGAAACTTTCCTATAGCCTATCCTATGAAGAACCTTACCAGAAATAAATCCAATGACCTATTGCTAAAAATTGTTCAAATTCTAAGTGTGATTTTATCACTGCTTAGAGGCTTATTTATAGAAAAAATGAGGAAAAACATGCCAATCAGCTTCTCAAAAACGTGATGATAACCAAGTACCAACTTGAAAAGCGTGCCTAGGTTTACTCGCATTTCTTGACCAGTTGCATCTGCTAAAGTACTCAATGTGTGCAAAGTTAATGAGAGCTAATTAATTAGCTTAAAAATGGTGGTGCTCATCGGTAGTGAGTTGCATAGTCCAAAGGCTATTGTGTCACCTCATAGGAATTTCCCATAACCAAAGGCAAGATTCATATCTTTTCGGGGGCCAATTGTTGCTTTGGCTTAATCATTTCATTCAGGATATTAATTGCCAACACATATGAATGTCGAGTTAAAATGTGAATCACCGGCGCAAGTTCCAAGGAAATCATCTCGTATCACACGGTTGCCAAATGCAATTATTCCTTTTTATCATTTTAGCTACCAAGTATCCCATGTTTTGCATGAGCCAAGGAGTTGGTGGTACATGCCGAATTAAATGCAAAAAACCCACTTTCTTCTATCACCTTAAGGAAAGATAGCTGAAATATTGCATGCAAAACTTTTAATGCTTAAATGTCTTTTGAAATATGCTAAGCCAAGTGAAGATAAGTTTTTGGCATATCCAGAGCCGAGTAAAAGTTACAGAGAATTTAGGCCCTATAGAAGCTTTCATCTAAGGAGAAAATGGCAGAGAGTTCATCACAACAAATTGAGGAGGAAGCTAACCAACCCTTGCTTAGGGCTATACGGTCATCAAAGGTTGTTTATGTCTATGAAGATATATCATATGCTATGCCTGGTATACCAAGCAAGTTGAAATGGGTGAATACAATAGAGCTAGATAGGCCCAAAGATTACAGAAACTAGAAATGGGTCGATGAGGAATGGGACAATATTCATGACCCGCACCTCGTGAAAAACACTAAGTCTTTGAGAGAAGCAGCCTGTGCAAGGATGAAGGCATCCCAGAAAGTGATGTCGACAGCAAAAAAGGTATGGTATAGCATGCTTCCGCAATACATGGTACCGCTGGTACATTATTGCCCGAAGCTAGTTGATGTAGCCATTCAGTGTTATAACTTGAGCACCCACAACATTGAGGGCCAAACCTTAAATGTTATAAATATCAACCCACCAACCATTTGGCACATGTTGTGTATCCTCGGCCCAAGTACCAAAAAGGAGGAAATTGAATCTTTCACTCTTGCTAAAGGAGAAAACACATGGACGGGGATGAAAAAGAGCCCAGATTTCCTAATGGAGGAGATTGGCAAGAAGGGAATCCCAGGTGCTCAGCTGCCAAGTATCCCATTTTTGTGTGGTTCACTTGTTGAAGACATGCAAGATGCCTTTTCAATGCTAGCATTTGTGTGTGGCCTGGACTCTGACAAGATGGTGCACACCTTTCAATTAGGGATGGGTTTCCAATTCTACATGCATCACAATTTCTTCTAGTATGATTTCATTGAATTCCTTGTGGAGGAAATGATAAGGAAAATAGAGAATTACCCAGTGGAAGGGAAGTTCATATTTCTCTCTCTCTTGGTTCATATGTTTCTACATCAAAATCTTGATTTCTTCAACAAATATTTTGAATTGTCTATTTTTGATGAAAAGAAGAGAAGGAATCCAGTATCCACATGGACAATGTTTCTTTCCATGACATATGACTACTATGCATTTTCAGATTACTTTATAACTCCAGTTTTGCAAGATTTACAAGGAGGAGGTGACATGGCCTGGCTCAACATAGATCAAATAAGATATATGCAAAGTTTCACTCCCACTTGTGACTAGTTCTTCGGTGTGGATTTCACAGTCCTCCAGAATGCGGGGCTTTACTGATCAACCTTTCTGAATCCCAACTTGTGTTCAAAATAGAGTGCTTACACTCGAAATGTATCAACAAGTGTGCATTATTGATTATACCTTCTACAGTAGCCAAAGCACCAAGAGGAAAGGATTCTTCACTTGTCCAAAGAGTTTCAAAATAGTGGCCCTGGCAAAGAAGCAGACACACCAGCTATTGTAGGATAGAATGGCTCATTTAGGGTTGGTTTTGATATGTGATAAATGGGAGTACAATCCTTTCAATGATCTTCCACAGCCACACATGAAGGTTATTCACACTCCTCGACCCTACTAGGAAAAGAGGCGCAACCCACAGGAGGACAAGGATGAAATTGTTGTTGAACTAGTGCGTATCCCCACACAGGATCACAAAGAGCCATGGCACAAATTTTATTTCAAAATTGTGGAGGCTAAGGATAGTGTCTAGATGGAGTGCACCATGCAGAACAAGTTGCGGAAAGAAGAAAAATGGACTAATGAGAAAATAAAAGCCTTCTGGAAATATCACCAAGAAACAAGACAGTTGGATGCTCCTTATGGAAGCTTGAAGGATGACAAAGTATTTGAAAAATGGTGGGATGATGAGCATGCAACCTCCAAATCCAGCACCAATAAAGGAAATGACTCAGAAGGTGGGTCCAAAGAACAAGAAGAAGAAGAAGCAGGGACTTTCGTATCCTCCGCACCGCAAGTGAAAAGCTTTGCAGGACAACTCGCCTATGTAGCTACAAATATGTAGTTCAATGTATCAAGAGCCTCACACACATTCACTTGGGACGCTAAGGCAACTAGAGTGTTACAGTAACAGTCGACAGTAATTTTTGAGGTTGGGGAAACCCTGCCCACAAAGTAGCAGCATACAAAAGCCATTGTTGGAGAGAGTTCACAAGAACCCGCTGCAAGCTAGGAACCCGAAGAAGAGAAAGATCTAGTAACAAGTCAGGGGCCACCATTGACCAGTCAATTTAATTTTTTCTCCTTCTTCTCTTGCTTCTTAGTCCTTGGTATCCTCCATTGTCTCCGTAGCAAACCCCACCATGAGTGTTGGCCCTTCATTTCCCACCTTTAATCCAATGTATGTGGGAGGTTTCACCTAGTTCTCATAGGCCACTCCATCTGCCTTTACTCCTCTGTGAACCCTTACGCTAGCTGCTGCTGCTCAATCCTCCCTTGCCTCACTTTCTGAAGGCTTACCCATTGTTGGCACCCCTACTTCTACTATCGCTACAAATCCTCCCCTTCTCTCATAGCAGGCGGATGCCACGATGACAACTCCTTAACCGTTTCAGCCCATGAGTCCTTCCTCTAGTTCACCAATTGAACCTTGGCAAATGAGAAGCCCTTCTACTTGTTCTCAAACCCAGCTTTGTAATGTGTCTCCCTTCTCCCCACAAACTGTCACTCTCCAAAAAAAGAAAATGCTCAGGCCTATCAAAATTACCTATCCATATGCCCTACCTCCCAGTGCTCCTTTCGCAGGCAAGCTAGTCTCGTCTCCAGCCTAATTCATGACACAGATTGACTCTAGAAGGGTAGCACACACAAATAGAATTCAAAAGCGCAAGGCCAAAGATGATAGTAGGCTTGTGGAACCAAAGATGCAAACTCTCTATGATGAGACCCAACAAGCGCTGAAATTTGTAACCATGTAGTCGATGGTAACCAAGCCACAAGGGGAGATGCGTCCTGAAGACTATGGAGTGTATGCAGTAGGGCTTGACATGAAGGTGGCTGGACCGTAGGATAAGGTTGAGCTTATGGAGGAAACACAATGGGTGCTCACCTTCAACTTCCTTAAAACTAGTCGCCATTTGAAAAAAATGGATGAGCAGCTTAAATCATTAAAGGAAAAGGTTAGTTTTTTGGAGAAAAGGGAGAAATCCCTAGAAGTGGATGTTGCTTGTTTGATAGAGAGGGCACTGATAGTAGAGGATGAAAGGAATAGACTTCAAGGGGAGCTCTTGAAGTTTCAGAATATCAACCATGCTATGGTTAATGAGTTACGTACTAAGAATCAGGAATACCAAAGCCAATTGGCTCTAGTGGAACAAAAATTGGCTCTGGTGAAATAGAATTTGCAGCTAAGGAATGAAGAGTTGGAGTGGCATCACATTGAATATCATCAAGGGATGACACAAAAGAATGAGGCCTTAGAGCATCTGCAAGCTCAATATGATCAAAAGTTACTTGAGAAAGATGTCGAATTTGAGGGCTGAAGGGCCCAATTAGAAAAATAACTTCAGGAGACAAAGTCCTCTCTTAACATACAATTGGAAAACCACTACCAAGTTGAGGAAAACTGGAATAAAGAAATGAGCAGCTTCGGGGAGCAATTGGCATCCGAAAAAAGAAAAGGTATAGAATTGGCTAAGGTCATTAACTCAAAGGACACAAAGATGACCTCTCTAAAAAACTCTCTCCTGGCCTCCCCTGCAAAACTAGATCTTATTCCATTGGTTAGGCAGGTATATGTTTCTCATTGGGAAAAGATTAAAACTTTTTTCCTGACACTGTAACCCACGCTCTGGTTCATTTCCAAGGCAACAAAACTAAGCCAGAAGGTTCATGATACAATTGAGCAATTCTCATGTTTTATCTCAAAAAGGGTTCTGGAAGCAAATAATCTGCTCACCAAGCTATATTTGGACTCTAATGAAGACATCACCAAGGCAGGAATTGAAGATCAGAATGCTGCCACCTAGACGAAAAACAAGTTTATCCATTGCCACTCGACCTTTCAGCTCACTAAGGCGATTGTAGCTACTCCGAACCAGACAATGGACAACATGCAAGAGTTTCTCCAGGTTAAGTGAGATGGGTCTGTCGTCTCTATTCCTTGAAGATGGATTTGTTGCTACAACTGAGCAAATTGCAAAAAGAATAGAGGAGAAGGAAAATGACTTGGATGCTTTCCAAAATTTCAACCATCCTCCCACCACAACTGACATTGAGGGGGTTATTCATCCTCTTTCATAGCTATTCTTTCATTGTGAGGCGAGGGTCGGTTTACCTGAGACACTACCTTATAAGGAAACGCTCAACCTGAGTAGAGCATAGGAGAATTGCTACAACATAGTAAGGCTATCTGAGGACAATTAGTCACTACTGCAGGCAGCTCTTTCCAAGCTCTAACTCTGTCACCTAATGAATGGCGCTCTGATCTGCAAATAAGAGAAATTTTGGGTTCTTTGTTTCTCAAGCGAAACGCCCCTGGTAGTCACCAAAATATGTGAATAAATATTCAACAAGCTCCCTTCGGGTATATATTTTTTGGGTTAAGTATCGGCCCATGCATCACAAATAAGCCACTCAACCTTTTTTATCAAACTATGTTGCACCCTCCATGTGTCTGCTCTGCGCTCCCTGAAAGTTTTCCTTCACATTTAAAAGAAGCCCCACTATGTTGTCACATATCATCGCTACACATGATTGATGACCGCTTCCCTTCACTTTTGAGTAGAGCTCTTCCCGCATGCCATGTCTCACCTTAGCGCAAGCTTTCGACGGTGAAAGATAAAGACTCACATGAGCTGCACTATACTTCCACATGTTTCTTTAGCAGGTTTTGTATTTGGGCAATGGATGAAGCGAACCAAACATTGCGACTGGCCATCGTGTGTCATAATTTCTTTCTCTTTATAGGGTGATGACACTTGCCTACTTGACCTCGCCGAGACCACTGCCATCATTTGCAAGGGATGCCCCTGAGCTTGGAACGACTGGATGCTTGGTTTTGAATCTTTTTCTATTGCAACGTCCTGGAGGAATACTCAATTCTGCATCATTGCTAGGGATCTTAAAATATTTTCTATTATTGCTCACCAAGGCGGTGGGAGTTTCAGCTATATATACTTCTCTCTGTTTTGAGGGAAGGGTCCATATTTTTAGAAGAACGCTGATTTTAGAAACGACACCAGGCCTTTATTATTATTTTTTCGTTATTGCAAAGACTCTCAGACTATGCCAATTGTTTGAACTTTTTGTTCTTTTATGCTATTTGATTAACTTTAGACTATGCTGCTATTGTTTGGATATTTCATTTGAGAACTTCTATAAATTGAATGCAAGTTTGTTGGTCTAGATCATGTCTTGTGACTCTTCTTGGCAGTATGAATGTATGCAATGTTATTTTATGTCAATGAATGGATTATCTATACTTTAATCTTTCATTTATGCCTTTCTGGGACATTACAAATACCAATTGGGCCCTTAGATCTATGATTTATCATGCTTATTACTAAGTCTTGGCACATCACCTTAGATTAGACTTTATTTTTATATATATGTTTCCTTTTCCCTTTCCAAACCCCCATTATAGAAGAAGTCGACTTCTTTGAAAATCTGGAGGTCACTTAGTTTAGTGCAAAAGGTCCCCCATAATCTAAGTTTCCCATAAGACATTGTTACCTTGTCAATTTTTGGCATCAACACTATACATTTACAAGGATGCCTTATAACTAATATAGAATTCAGGCATATCAGGGAAATGATAAATTTAATTTTATAATATAATCTTGTGGCTAGAGGTTTTTTTTTTCTTTAAATTGAGGTGTGTTCAACTTCTTGACTAGTATTGGAGCTGATGAAACTAGTAGGACAGAAAATGAGTTGACAAAGGATGGGAGTATAAAGTTTATTAATCTGATTTGAAAACAAGAAATAAAATAACATGCTAGTGAAGATTGGATAATGGTAGAAATATTCCTTTTACAAGTGTTTATATATGTCACGTTTATAAATATAAGGAAGAGTAATTAATATCTTGCTCTTAAGTAGATTTGGAAAAGGGAAAAAATTATTTATGCATACTTAGATTGTTGTCCCATAAGTGGAAATAGCTACTCACCTAATAACCATAGGTGTTGGTGTGTTGACAATAAGCTAGGATCGGTTGAGGAAGCTCATTCGAGTAGGATTTAATAGATGCCAATTAAGTTCAATCCGCAGAGTGGTTTAGACTCATAGGAACATGTCAATTACATTGGAATAATATTTAGTTCTTAACTTCATTGGAAAACTCAATAAATCACTCTTGAACATGGTTTCCTATAGACTTTAAGGGATTGTTTTTTCTTATCAACAATGCTAGTCAAATTAGATACAAGGAATAAGGTAACTCATTCTTCTAGTGACTAGTGGTCCTATTTTTCCTTAAGCAATGGTGTTGGTCAAATATGTGCAAATAAATGGAAATATGATAGATGTTGGATCTAAGTAAAATCTACTCAAAACCATGGCTCGGTTGGTTGATAGGATAGTCATTCATTTGAGTGTTCATAGCTGTTATGAACATATGATTGGAAGGGAAGTCCTTTCAATTAAATGAATACTCCAATGGCCTATGAGAATGCGACCCTTACAAGCTTACATCTTAATTTACTCCTTAGGACAGTAAGAATCAGGGTATACTATACAATGGGATGAGGAGTTACCTTACCCTCTACCATAAGGAGTCTAAGAGTATGTATTGCTCTTAGAAAAATAACTAGTAATGCCATACATGGCTGCAACTAAGATAGGAACCTATTGAGCTTGAGTTGGGAACCTACTTCAAGTCCATCACTAAGCTTGAGCTAAGGAATTGTACTTTCTCGAGATGGACAGTAGTCTAGGAGTAGTAATAGGCTCGAGATGGAAAAAATACTAGGGGCGGTATATCCTTGAGATGGACAATAGTCTAGGGGTGGTGCTAAGCTCAAGATGGACAGGGTCTAGGGGTTGTACTAAGCTCAGGATGAACAATAGTCTAGGGGCTCCACTAAGCTCGAGATGGACAAGAGTCTAGAAGAAATACTCAGCTCGAGATGGTCATTAGTCTAGGAGCATTCCACACCAGTGATGGTTACCCTTGGTTGCTCAACTGATTAGATTGACAGTTGGAAGGAGGATTCCCAACAAGCTTAAGTAGATAAAACTAACCCCCTATGAATCCTTATAGTTGTTGAAAAAGGAATTATAAGCTTACCTTAGCTAGGTGCACCTTGGGAAGAGAGTCACAAGGAAGACACTTTGTTCATAGCTTATGAGCTAGAATGAAAAATCTTTTTCTCTCTAGTCATGGGCCACATAATTTGCTTGGAGGGGTGGATAGGGTTGAATCCACTTGGTTGGGATCAATTTTCACCCCACCATGATCAGAACGAGCGAGGTTTTGGAGATAAAACAATTCACCATCATGAAGGTATGTGCAATCTAGTTAGCAACATTCTTTTTTATTAAGGAAACAAGTTGTTCTAATGGAAATTATGTAACTGACATGATGTTATACTCCATTAATGTTTATATGATCTAACCTTCTATGTAATCCTTTTTGATGATGATGAAGAAAAAAAAATTATGCAGAAATTATCTTTTTCGTTGGGGTAGTTGTTACATAATTTGAGGTGGCTATGGATGGTTCAAGTCTATTTCTTGAATTCAACACAATGCTTCAAGACTAGAGGAATCCACCCCCAATAAAGAACACAATGATGAGTGTTGTCACATAAAATTACACCCTACTGAACATAGTCTCAACGTTCTAATGACATAATTGAAATGACCTCAAGGTGTGGGACCTTGCAAGTCGAGGTCAAGTCCCCAGAGAAGGCCAGCTTACTCTTGTGATCCAAGTGCAATTTTTTTGGTCCAACCCAACACATGAAATCCTACCACTACCCTACTCTAACAATTCTCAAGGGAAAAGGGATAGAAGGAATGCATAAAAAGGAAATGGGAGGTGATACACCAAGATATAAATGTGTTTTTACTTGCTTTAGACAACACTAGGTATCAATGAAATGAACAAAACACTCACTCAGAATGAATTCGATGAAGGTCTACACAAACATGTAAGAGATAATAGTGATAATGATTAAATTTCATTAACATAAGGCATAGAATCAATCTTTACAATGGAAGAATGCAAAATGTAGTGTGTGCTAGAGAAAACCCTAAAGGAGCCAAAGGAAGAACAACCTTTAAAATGAATAGTCATTGATTTTATAGTGCAAGCATAACTTTAATATCTCATATCAAACCCTAACCTAACTAGGGTTAGAAGTTAATAGAAATCCAATCAGATTGAGGGTAGAGGAGCTAGCCATCAAGTCCATGTTGAGATAGGCCTTGAAAATCATGATGTGCATGCCATGCCTCTACGTTAAATATTTTGTAAGTGTAGAAAAGAGAACTCCTTTGAAATTTTCCATGAAATTTGGTCTGCAATAGAAGGAATGTCTTTTCCATGTATAAAGAGGTGTGGGTGTTGCTTCTATGTTGAATATGGCATGGAAAAATATGAAGGATAAGCCCTGCAACAAGAAAATATAATCTTGGTAGCTAAAAATGTTGCTTCAACCATTACTACAAAATGACATTCTTAGCCATTGAGAAATTTGAATTTAAACCATTGATCATCCAAAATAAATGATTGCATCAGATATTACCAAAGGTTTAAATCTTCTTCATCAATCTAGAGGACATATCATCAGATGGTGAGTGTGTTCCCAAATTTCCCAAACACTAGCACAAAACATTAAACACTTAATTTTAGTAAAAAAAAGTGGTGTGAAAGGAACATGTGCTCCAATAGGAAGAGGCCATGCATCCCACATTTGATTAGCCATTGTCCAATGCACTTTCCTTTTGCACTAAGAGCTTGAAAATGTGTTGGGAAGAACTATTATGCTAGGACCTCAGAATGAAACACATCCTTTTTTTACCTCCAACACATTTTGGTTTTGTGTTATATTTGTGAAAATGTGTTATATAGAAGCTCCATGCTACAATGAAGTGACGACACATGTCTTTTTGTTACTTGCTACCACTGAGCATATTTCCCTTGTATGCCCCTTAAAATTACACTCTGAAGGACTCATGTGCTGAAATGAACAAGGGCCAAGCTTCCATCTTTGACATCACCCTCCTAGTTCCTTTTAGATATGTGATGCTAGGAGAAAAATGCACTGTGAAGGAATTGAGCATTGCATTCATGAATGAGAACATGTCTCATTTTTGCTTAACATTTCCTGACACATTTTGGTTTATGCACGAGGAATACAAAATTGTGTTGTGAAAATGCTCAGCACTAAAATCTAGGACATACATGTGTCTCCATCTCTTTGACTATCATTGAGTGCAATCTCCTTATGCATTCATGGCTCAAAAATGTGCTCCACATGAACCATGTGTTAAAATGAAAAATTTCCACTTATCTTCACTTTGTGCATCTAGCCTAGCACCTTTTCTTTATATGCTCACCTTTATGAAAATACACTATGAGGAAGAGTTTCTTGCAATAGGATGATGCCACATGCCCCACCTTACCAACATCGCCTGATGCATTTAGTTATGTTCTAGAAGAAAGGGAATACACTGCAAAGGAGGCTTTGTGCTGCACCAAGGAAATGACACATGTCCTAATTGGGGCCAAGTAAAAAATACTTAATAACATGTATAAAAGGTTGTTTTTAAGATGTTATTATGGATATATGAGACTAGAGACCGTACATTGGCACTTAGACTTAAGATTTTAATAATTTGGGATAAAGTCTAAATAATAATTTAATAATTTAGGATAATGTCTAAATGAGTGATAGGTCTGTGTGATATCCTAGGCATGAGGGGCCAATAAAGACATGGGGGAGAAAATAATAAGTTATGACATAAAGGATAGGAAACTAAGGCAAACGATCAATGCAAGAATATAAGAAAAGCGCAAGGATTTTCATTCAGAACTAGGGTTTTGAATAGAGCATAAAGTTTAAGATGCCCTTAATACATGATTTTCGCACTCCTCCTTGCACAATTAAAGGTTTCCTCAAAATCGTAAAAGATGAAAATGCTACAAAGATGCAAAATTTTGCAAGTACCACCAAGTGGTACAAAGTGACAATATTTTGGTAATTTTTGTGGGATGATTGCCTAATAATCATGGAATCTAGAGGCCTTATCAGTCCATTGGGCACAAAGTTTTAATTTGAATTATTTAGAAATTGGGCCTCCCAAGAGCAAGACAGAAATGTGTAAGTTGCACTTGGAGGAAAGCAAGAAAACTAGAAACATACATTCCCTTAAGGAGAATGTAGGTTGTGCAAGAAAACTTCTTGGAAAGTAAAACAATCAACTAAGCTAATATGTACATGAATTTTCAAAACTTGTTAGAAATAAGGTTTGATATAAATTCCATTGACTAGAATTGGAAGAACTTCACCATCCAACCTAGATAGATGAAAATCATTTTCCTACTTATAGATGATGATGATATAAGAGCCACTCCATATGACATAAAATTTGGTATGTATTCCATATTTGGATCTGTCTACATCCCATTTTAGTATCAAATCTCCCTCTTGGAACACTTTGTGGATAGCCTTCTTGTCAAAATTTCTTTTGACTTGTGCTTGATAAGTCTCTTCTAATTCCAACAATTTTTCCAACCTCACTGTCATAGCATCATTTTTTGTTAATTCCAGTTGATGTGATAACTCAAGAGAAGGAAAATCTAGTGTCAATGGTAGCCTTGTTTCTCTTCCATAAACAAGCATGAAAGGGGAATTACCAATTTCTCTTTTAGGAGTAATTCTATCAGCCCAAAGGGTTGTCTTCAGTTTCTATGCTAATCCCTATGGTTGTCTTCAATAGTCCTTTTAATAATTCATATGAGGTTCTTATTTGAAGACTCAGCTAGTCCATTACCCTGAGGGTAATAATTAGATGGTTTTTTCAAGTAAATACCATTCCTAACTACCTAATCATTGATTTGGGTACCAAAAAAAGCTTTGGAATTATCAAAGATAATGGTGGAAGGGGCACCAAATCTGGTCACAATTCCATCAAGGAATTTTAGAACTAAAATTTATGTGGCATCCTTTAAAGAAATTTCCTATGTCCACCTGGTGAAGTAGTCTGTAGTTGCTAAAATCCATTTATTCCCAATACTAGATGGAGGATTTATCATTCCAATAAAATCTAGTCCCCATTATGTGAATGGTTGATCAACTTGAATGCGATGGAGGGGTAGGGAAGCTGATGTTTGATTTCAAAGAAGAAATCACATTTTTTGTAATTTCTTACCCATTTGTGAGCATAATTAAAAAGGGTTTGCCAATAGTATCCAACCCTCATAACCTTAGCAGTAGTAGTCCTTGTAGAAAAATAGCCACCTAGAGGACCATCATGGAATTCTCCCAACAATTTTCCAACTTGATTTTGTTCTATGCATCTTAATTAGACCCCATTGAAGTCCTTTCTAAAAATTATGTCATCTACTAAGACATAGGGGATGGACTATAGCCTAAAATACATTCTTTTGATCCTATCCATACCTAGAGATATCTACCTTCCTAAAAGAATATGGATATGGCATTCACCCAACTACCTTTAGTGTTTGCATTTGATGTTTGAGGTTCCTGCAACACAAGGGCAGTCTCTGAAGATAGTTCAAAAGATGAGACAAGTTTTTGACACAATACTTTTCCTCTCATAAGCTTGGTGATCTTAATATCAACATCATATTCCATCACCTTGGTAATCCATCCAACCCTTTTCTCACTAATATCTTTTCTTAACATAAATTATTTGATTTTGACATGAGGGAGCATCAATTGGATCTTATTGTTAGACAACATGTGCCTAAATTTCTTCAATTCTCTAGAAACAGGAGCCTTCTTTTCAATAGAGTTGTACTTGACCTCATAATCCTTGAGCCCTTCACTGAAGAAAGAAATTGGTTGCTCCATATTTTTGTTGTTTAGCTAGGTTAGGACAACTGATATGCTTTTTTCACTTCCAAATGTGTAAAGAATAAAATTCTTGTCATAATTAGGATTGACAAGGGTAGGATCTTGAGAAATCTCTTGTTTAATGGCCTCAAAGCTATCCTTATCTTCCTTGTTCCATTTGAAGACCATATTTTTATTAAGCATGCAAGTGAGATGCTTTACTAAAGCAACCAGTAATTGTGCCCAAGAAGCTTAGCAATCATTTCTTGTGACTAGGGAGTGGGATGTCTAGGATATATTCTACTCTTGTAGGATCAATGACTAGACCATCCTTTGAAACAATGTGTCCAAGAAGTTTTCCCTAGTCAATGGAAAAGATATATTTGCTTGAATTTAGGGATACCATATTCCCTGCATTTTTGAAAGACATGTTCAAGGTGGTTGAAATGGTCTCTTGCATGTTTTGAAAACACTGTGGTATCATCCAAGTAGACAAGTACAAACTATCTAAACATGCCTTGAAATTTCATGTCCATGTCCCTCTAAAAAGTGGCTCCATCATCAGTTAAACCAAAATGAATCTTGCAATAAGCATAGATACCCCACTTTATAGTAAAGGTTGTTTTGCGTTGATCAAATCCTTGAACTAAAATTTGATTGTAGCTTGAGTAACCATCCAAGAAAGAAAACCTTTCTGAACCATTGACCTTCTACATAATCTACTCCATGGAAGCAAGAGGATAGTGATCCTTTAAAGAGGCCCTATTCAGGTCTCTAAAATCCACACAAACCCTTATTTTCCCGTTCTTCTTTCTAACAGGGACACGATTGGCCACCCATGAGGAATTCTTGATAGGAAATATTATGTTAGCCTCAATAATTTTGGCCAACTCCTTCCTCATAAGGGGATCAATTTTTGGGTTTACATGCCTTTATTTTTTCCTTACAAACTTGGCATTTGGATGTAATTCAATAGTATGTTGAGCAAGGTTTGGGTTAAAACCCTTTAGGTATTCATAAGTCCATGAAATTATATCACTATATCTTTTGCAAAGATCAATGAAAAATTCAAGTTTAGATGTAAAGCATACCTTACCCAAGTTTAAAGATCTCCCCTCTACAATAGTAATCGACTTGTAGTCACCCTTATTTGTAGGTAGGTTTATCTTTTTTTGCTTCAACTGGTCATCCGAATTTAGATACCCTCAAGGGTAATGAGAACCTTGGGTAGCTTGTTGCTACTTAATGACATGATTTGATCACCATATTGATTTTACAGCTTGGACTTATTGTTACCAAAAATTTCTACCTCATCTTGTAGAAAATTTATAATTTGTTGGTCACTTTCAAAGACCTGCCAATGGCCTTGATTGTCTAGAACAACAAACCTTACAAAAAGTATGATATGTTGTTCCCTTTTATTAGTAGTTTGGGTTGGAATATCAAATTGTGCACCAATTATTGAAAACCTATATGCATGCTTATTCTAGTTTCTAGGGATAGTCTAGATGTTAAAACCTTCAAAAACCTCAATCAAATCCCAAACCTTGTGTTTTGTAGGATTTGAGAAAATTATTCTTGGTTGAGATTTGAATTTTGACCTGATGAACAACCAATTCACTATCACCAAATACTTGTAGCAATTTGATTTTTTTTTATGTGCAAGATGGAGACCTTGGATTAAGGATTCATACAACCACATTGTTAGTCTAACTAAACTAGAGCCTGAAAGAAAAGTAGTACCTCTCCTCACTTAGAGATACCATAATTACACTAGAACCTGTACCATTTCTATTTCTTGAGCCATCAAAGAAAATTTTCCACAATCTACCTAGGCTCCTTGAGTTTTTATGAGATTAGGGATATGAGCATTTTCTTCATGAATGCAATAAGTGTCAAAATAGTAGTAGGGTCATGGACATTGCACTCATCCTCTTGATCATGCAATGTGCAATTCATACTTATGGGACTAGGAGAGTAAGGTTCAATATGATATTTTGCAATAGGTTTAGATTTGGTGGTCACTTTGGTACCATACCTAGTCTTGAATAACATATGAGACCAATCAAAAGAAAGGTATCAATCTATCTTGGCAGTGAATTCTTTGGATATAGACATATGGAAAAGAAGGAAAGAAGGTCAATGACTAAAATATCTTGCAATGTAGTGTAACTAGGACATGCATGCAAGGTCAATTTTAAATCCTTAATAACCCCCATTTTCTTGACAACAATACCATCCAATTGTGCAACTCCCTTTGTCACAAGCTCATACTTAATGCTAAGGAGATCGGCTATTTTTTTTTTGGCATAACAAAGCTTCTAGCCCTCAAATCAATCAAACAATTATGTACTATATGATCCCCAGTAATTAAAGATAAATAGAAGAGGGTGGCTTACTGATTTTGTTTGAATCCTTTTTTTATTTGGGTTGCACTAGGCTGATTGATGGAGTGATTTACTCCTTTTCTGATACATCATTTAGTTGATTATGCTCCTTCCATGCTTGTTGCAGTAGATCCCTTTAAGATGGAATGGACAGAGCTTCCCATATGGTGACATTTAGGTTATCCTTCTTCATCTGATCAACTATGTTGAAATGAAGTTGATTGGCCTTGAGAAAAACCTTTGGAACAACAAGATCCAACCTTGTAACTTAGGTGATATGAGGTTTATCCATTATTTTCTTGCTTGTATTAGTAGGATAATTTGGTTGTAGAACAATTGTGATACTTGTAGGTCCAACAACTATAATCTTTTGAGATAGTTGGGGAGTTAAAGCTTGTCCAACTATGGAAGATGTACCACCCTCCATTGCTCTCTTCTTTGATCTTGTATTTTGTGTAATTGTATCAACATCTACTTGATTCATACCACAAAATATTCTTGATGATAATTGACCAATGAAGATTCCTCATGCAATTGTTCCTTCCTATTAGTAGTTGTTTGGTTTGCATCAAATTGATGCTCTGAGGTGGAGGTTTCATTCTGAACCACTAGAGTTTGTACAAACTCTCCATTTTGAAAGTGTTTTGATTATGAGGCTTCTTGCATGGGTAACACTAGTCATGTTCTTGAGCTAAGTTATTGTGAACTAGAACAATATCCTTTGAAGTGTTGATAGTAGTTGGATTTACACTGCTCAAGGGTTTAGTATAATTTCATTGATTTTTCCCTTGATATGGTTGTCTATTTTGCTAATAATTTTGATTTTGAGGTTGGTATGGTCTATTATTTTGAACTTGGATCCTCTTTATTGTTACTAAATCATTGCCAAAAAATTTCAATAAGGATTTAACTTCATGTAACTTCATTTAAGGTGCAACAAGAGCAAATGGTTGACTAATAGAAGGCACTAGAAATGGAGCCAATGTAGGTTGTTGAAGAGGGAGCTCTAGAAATATAGGTATCAATGGCCTAGGAGCTATCTTTCCAGCATGTATCAAGCAATTTATACCCTTATGACAAGGTCATATGCTCCTAGTAGATTGAATCCACCCATAGATTAAATCATAATGGCTATGTCAATGTTAAGGGATCTCAAGAAGTATAGGAAAAAATGTTTAGGAGAAGGTTTCCCCAAGGTAGTTATTTTATCCCAAGCCTTCTTAAATTTATAATTAAATTCACTCATGAATTCATGAGGTGCCCTTTTTATGGTGTTCAATTATTCTATCAAAGAAAAATAATCACTTTTATCCTTAAAGTGTTTATATAATATTTCACCTAGCGCATCTCAATTGTGAATGGAGTTAGGTTGAAACCCTCGGTACCATTGTAGTTTCTTTCCTTTCAAGGATA
This sequence comes from Sequoia sempervirens, assembly GCA_007258455.2. Classification (NCBI taxonomy): domain Eukaryota; kingdom Viridiplantae; phylum Streptophyta; class Pinopsida; order Cupressales; family Cupressaceae; genus Sequoia; species Sequoia sempervirens. The sequence goes on along the minus strand of VDFB02047230.1, from coordinate 13,497,797 downwards.
TAGCTAGGATTCTAACAACCGCATTATCTTCTATTACATTGTGTATAAAACAAATACTTGCCACATCTAGGAGATGTTCTACTAGACTTGTGGATTTTTCACTAGTGAAATGAGGAATAATTTTTAGGGCATTGATTGTTGTGTCATCTCTTTGGGCTAAAACTAAGGGATTGTTACCATTAAACGATACAAATACTTGATTTCTAGGGCATCCATATGGAATAAATTTATGTTTGTCTAAGTAGTAGGTGTTCTATTTTGAAACAACATATTGAATGGTGGTGTAGATTGAGCTCTAGGAGATGGATTGGTGGAGCTTAAATTTCTCCTTACATTTGATAAGGAGTGTGCATTTCTTCTTCTAGATACAAAAAATGATAACTTAGTGTATTGGAAATTACCTCTAGAAGATTCTCTTGTTTGGATTATTGGTATTAAATTTATAATTCTGGTCTATAACCAAGATTATTGAGTTGCAGTAGAGTCGCCAATTTGATTGTAGAGTCCTCCGTTAAATGCAGAGTTGCTAGGTACTTGCTTTGAATGCCTCCAAAGGCTGAAATGTTGAGAACAACACTATTTTCTCAATATAATGTAGTTAAATTCATTAGAATTTGATTGGTACCACTAGGCATGCCAAAAACTATTTTCACATAAAACTGCACCCTACTGAACATAGGCAAGCAACATTCTAATGACACAATTGAAATTACCTCAAGGTGTGGGACCTTGCAATTTGAGTTCAAGTCTTTGGAGAAGGATAAATTCATGTTTTGATCCAAGTGTAAATGTGTTGGTCCAACCCAACACATGAAATCCTACCACTATCCTACTCTAAGAATTCTCAGGTAAAAAGGGATAGGAGTGCATAAAAGGGAGATGGGCAGTGATACATCAAGATATAAATTTTTTTCTTCCTACTTTAAACAATACCATGTATCAATGAAATGACCAAAACACTCACTCAAAGAAGGGAATGAAGGTCTACACAAACATGCAAGAGATAATAGTGATAATGATTAAATTTTATTAACATAAGGAATATAAGCAATCTTTACAATGGTAGAATGCAAAATGTAGTTTATGCTAGAGAAAAACCCTAGAGGAGCCAAAGGAAGAACAACCTTTAAAATGAATATAATCATTGCTTTTATAGTGCACACATAACTTGAATATCTTAGATCAAACCCTAACCTAACTAGGCTTAGTAGTCAACAAAAATTTGATCAGATTGAGGGCGAAAGAGTTGGCCATCAAATCTGTGTTGATTTAACCTTGATGTGTACGCCATGTATCTACATTAAATATTTTTTAAGTGTAGAAAAGAGAACTCCCATGAAATATGCCATGAATTAATCCAGTGTTTAATGGAAGGAATGTCTTTTCCATGTATACAGAAGTATGGGCATCACTTTTGTATTGAATATGGCGCTAAAAACCATGAAAGATAAGCCCTATAGTGAGAAAATCTAATCTTAGTAGTTGAAAATGTTGCTTTATCCATTACTACAAATGCTCCCGCAAAATGGTGTACTTAGCCATTGATAAATTTGAATCTGGATTGTTGATTATCCAAAATCAACAATTGTTCCATCTCTCACTAGAGGTTTAAATCCATTTGTCGATCTAGAGGATGTATCATTAGATGGTCAACATGTTCCCAAACACCAACACAAAACATTAAATATTTCCTTTTGGTAAAAAATGCAGTGTAAAAGGAACATGCACTCCAACAAGAAGAGGCCATGCATCCTACCTTTGATTAACTATTGCCTAGCACATTTTCCTTTTATGTTGAGAGCTTAAAAATGTGCTAGGAAGAACTAATGTTGGGACCTAGGAATGGCACACATCCCACTTTCTTTATGAATGAGTGCATGTCCCCTTTTTGCTTAACATCACTTAGCATATTTTTGTATATATGTGGGGAACACAAAACTGCATTGTGAAGCTGCTTAGTGTTGAATTTTGGGACATATACTTGTCGTCGTCTCTTTGACTATCACTGAGCACAATCTCCTTATGTGTTGATGACTCAAAAATGTGCTCTACATGAACCATGCGCTACAATGAAAAATTACCACATGTCTTCATTTCATGCATTTGGACCAGTGCATTTTCTTTGTGTGCCCACCTTTATGAAAATGCACTCTAGAGGAAGAGTGGGTTGTAATAGTACGATGCTGTGTCCCACCTTATCAACACCACCTGACACATTTTAACTATGTGCTAGAGGAAAGGGGATGCATTGCAAAGGATGCTTTAGGTTGCACCAAGGGAACGAAATGTGTCCATGAGATCCAAGTCAAAAATACTTAAGCACGTGCATAAAAGGTTATTTTTAAGATGTTCATAGGGAATATGGGGCCAAAGACCATACACGTGGACTTAGACTTAAGATTTTAATAATTTGGGATTGTTGATGGGTGTTGTTGCACCTCTCAACATAGGTAGAACATAAATGCTCTACCTCTCTTGAAAGGCAATCTCCTACAAACAAGTTGCAAAAAATTACCCCAAGGTCTCTCGGGTGTCAGGTCATGAAAATACTTGGAATATCTTAGTTGGTTGATGTGTTTTGCTGGTAATCATAGGGTGGCCTTTATGGTTTACAAAGATTGGGAAGTTGGGTTTGTAAATGAAGTTTTAAGAGTGCTAGAAATGAATGAGTAGTGGTTGTCCACTCAAAACAACAAGCCTAAACTCATTATTTTCATCAGATTTAGCATTGTTTTGATGCTTGGAATCCTACTCTAACCAAGGTTCAAAAGAAATAGAAAAAGGAGAAGGGTTAAGAGAGTTTTCCTAAATCCTAAGCTACAAATGAACAATAACAATGGAGGTTGTTATAGTAGACAAACTTCCCAAATTGAGTTTTGCTTGCCCAAGAGGAACCTATAGTTACACAAAACCAGTGCAATCTCCTAAGGTCTGTTGATTTTCACATTGCACATGCACATCATGAACATGCAATTGAACAAAGTTGCAACAATTAAATAAATAAGCCTAGGCTAACTTTGCACAACAACTTGTCATCAACAAGTGCCAAAAGTATGGGTTGAAAGCTCATCTAATACCATAATAGCAATGTCCATTATCACAACCATTCAAGAAACTACAAGCTAAACTAACTTGGAAGTTGAACCATGCATACATAATGAACAAACTCAAAAGAAACATCCATAAAATCATGCAATACTCCTCTCTATTGCTGCAAAATTCCTTTACACCAATTCTCCAACCATTTACAAATGAGGGGAAAGCCCCTATTTATAGTTTTCTAAAGCCCAAATGAATGGCTAGGATTAATTCACAATGTGAGGCTCAAATTCATTACAAGCTAGGGTTTCACCTAACCCCCAATATTTCACAATTTTAAAATAGACTATTTTGTCCCCTTCCCTATTCTGTCTTGTAGCCTATTTTGTCATCTAGTGACACTGGCACTGTAGCAATTTTGTCTTTTAGTGGTTGCCATCCCTACTGTAGCTGAAACTGCTAAAGGTTGCCCTTTGTTTGATGTGTTTGCAACATTCTTTCAACCAATCAAATGAATCGTCTTGTAGATTTGTATTACTGAAAAGTAGACATGTTGCTCCATATTCTATGGGACAGCCCTTGACAAATCATGATTGTTTTGGGAAAAAGATAAAGCAACTCCTCCCACCACCTTCAAGGCCACCCTTTGTAGTTTTGTCACTGACTTCCTTGACATAGCCCTTCTTCTAATGCCAACTCTATTAATGGGTGCTAGGATGAGAGGTGAGCATAAAATGAATGGTGACAGGAGCAATGTGCTTTTTCCTTGTCTAGCTTTCTCAATGGGCCTCCCCAACAGACCCACGGTACATGCCATAAATCCTACATACATGAAGTGCAGTAAGTTCCCTTACATATAAAGGTAGAAAGTATTAGTTAAATCCTGCAAATTCATTGTTAGATTCATCCATACATCATTAAAAGATCATAATATTCATTATTGTTCCACATTTGGAGCTCATTTGGAACATAAATATCAATGTGGGTTTAGGGGTGCGGGTGCCATAGGGTGGAAGGATGGCAGATGGTGGACGATGGGCAGACAGACGGAAAATGATAGATAGGTGATGGAAGGCAGATGACGGACAACGAACGATGGGAAATGGGTGAACAGACGATGGATGGCAGACGAAAAACCACAAGGAAGTTCTTGTGGATGATAATGGAGGGACGACAGTGACAAGCAGAAAACGAACAATGGATGGTAGACAGATAGATGATAGATGGATAGTGGATGACAGAAAGCAGATGGCGAATGATGGACGATGAACGATGAACTGCAAGGAAGTTCTAGTGGATGGAAACAGAGGGGCAGCGACCCGCAAGGAAGTTCCCGTGGATGGAAATGGAGGGACAGTGGCTTGCAAGGAAGTTCCTACGGATGGCAATGGAGGGATGGTGGCTTGCAAGGAAGTTCCTGTGGATGGAAATAGAGGGATGATGACCAATAAGGAAGTTCCCATAGATGGCAACAGAGGGACGATGGCTTGCAAGGAAATTCCTGCGGAAGGCGACAAAGGGATAGTGGCTCACAAGGAAGTTCTTGCGAATGATGACAGAGGGATGGTGGCCTGCAAGGAAGTTCCCATGGATGGTGACGGAGGGACGGTGACCTATAAGGAAGTTCCTGCGAATGGCGACGGAGGGACAGCAGCCCGCAAGGAAGTTCCCACGAACAGCAACGGAGGGATGTCGACCCACAAGGAAGTTCCTATGAACGAAAATGGAGGGATGGCGGCCCACAAGGAAGTTCCCTCGAATGGCAACGAAAGGATGGCGACCCACATAGAAATTCCTGCAACTTCACAAAACTTAGTAAATTTGAGATTTTTCAATTTGAGCATGTGGGAAAAGGGGTAGAAAGAGTGCCAAGACATATTTCCTTAATATTTGACTCATTTTGAAAAATGAAAAAATTTGGGATGTGAGAGCCGAAGGATGTGTCGCCCTTTTGTAACAGCAATGAGCACACCGCAACCCACACACGGCAGCCCACAATGAAATTTCATTAATGTCTAAACACATGGAAAATTTGATCCAAACCCCTTTAGGCATGTGAAGGAACTCACTTTATGGGCCCTAGATGATGAAAGCTTGAAGTTTGTACCCTTTGTTGGAAATGCGGAGATTTAGAAGGAGGACGCTGGAGGGTCCATCTCTATTTTGAAAAAGGCAATGAGTACACGGTGACCCGCACATGACAACTTGCATGGAAGTTCCCGTGGATGGCGATGGAGGGATAGTAGCCCGAAGGGAAGTTCCCACAGATGGCAACAGAGGGATGGCGACCCACAAGGAAGTTCCTGCGGATGGCAATAAAGGGATGACAACCCACAATGAAATTTCTGCAACTTCCCAAAACTCAATGAAACCTTGGAAGTTCACTTAGGCATCACAAAAACATCCCAAATCCATAGGAAACTTGTCCCCATAGTCAAAAAATGAAGGAAAAAGCAAAGCAAGCTAGTAGGGACCAAGTCAGCAAGAACAAGGTAAAAGCAAAAAAATGGGGGGAGGACTTTGTTTCTCTTAGATTTGAACACCTCAGGTAAAATGAAGGGAAGAGAGTAGTGTTTATAGGCCAATTTCCACTAATGGCGTGCATTGATTTCTTGGTACGACAGACTTGGGTTAGGAGAGATTCTAAAACCCATGCTTGTTTGGATGCTTGGTCAAGGCTTGGATGGAGAAACTAAGTGCAAAGCCCGCCATGCAGGCAGAAGTTGGGCATCAATCGCTACTCAGCAGTAAAAAATGAGTAGTGACTCACATGAGGCGACCTGCAATTGCGGGTCTACGAGGCTTGGAGGATGTCAGGGCAATGGGAAAAGGGAAACCCACAGGGGAATTTCTATGAAAGCAAAAGACTTAGTGAAAATCAGGTGGGTGAATCTGGTGAAGGGGAATTTGATCATTCTAAGGCATGTGAACAACTTGAACTCTAGAATAGGGGCACGAAAAGCAAGGTGAGAATAGAAAAATGACCCAACAGGAGTAGGAACAAGCCATTGAGAGCAAAAAAAAGGGGGGTCCCTGCCTACGGTGGGGCGTGTGTGCAAAGCATGCACAACACGAATAAAGTCTAAATGAGTGACGATTCTATGTGGTAGCTTAGCCATGAGGGGTTGGTAAAGACATGGGAAAGAGACCCATAAGTTATCACTTAAAGTACAAGCAACCAAGGAAAAAGATCAATGCAAGATTATAAAAAAAAGCATAAGGGTTTTCATTCATACCTAGGGTTTTGAACAAAGCATAGGGTTTAAGAATCCCTTAATTCATGATTTCACACTCCTTACAAAATTAAAGGTTTCCTCAAAATCTCAAAAGACCAAAATTCCATAGAGATGCAAAATTTTGTAAGTACCACCAGGTGGCACAAAGTGACAACAATGATAAATGCGCCAATTGTGAGAAGACTTTCCAGGACTTCATGGCTTTAATGACTAGGGTTGAAAATTTGGAGAGTAAACTTGATTACATATCTTGTTTCACCTTAAAAGTCATACATCACTCTCTTGTAACCCTTGGAAAGAGAAAATAAAAATCACAAGAAGACAATTCTAGCCAACAAAAGTAGGATGTCTTTAAATTGCTCATGGATGATTGGAAAACTTTCCCATGTAGGGTATTTTTCTTGTTTATTTTTTTTATTTATGATAGTTACTTTATTGTGACTTTGTTGTAAGTTTGTTATCATTGACCTGTTTATGGCATGCAACTTTGGTTTCCTTTTTTCTTTAAACTCTCTGCCCTTTGGGCCTTTTATGTTTGGGCACAACACCTTGTAAATTCTACTTTTTTATCAAAAACATAGACAAACTAACCAATGTGCATGATGAAGTAAGGACCTTTTCACAAAAATCTTATCAAATTCAAATCAAAACATACCATAAGAATAAAAATATAGAAAATAAGAAAGGGGAAGAAATTTTTGTACAATAATCTCATGAAGGGTATGTTTTTTTGAGACCTTTGGAGGAGAATGCATCAAGCTCTGGGTTTCACATCGTTTCAAGGCGACAGTCATATTTTCAAGAATGGTAGTTAGAATTTTAAGAGGGTGGTCGCTTCCAAGGGCCCCATGGGTATTGAAGGGATCAACAGTCTACAAACTACCAAGTTTACAAAAATTATGGTTAGAATCTCACTTCCAAGGGCCCCATGACTACCATAGGGATCAACAATCTGCAAAATACAAAGTTCTCAAATATGGTGGTCAAAATCTCAAAACTAGCGGTTGCTTCTAAGGGTTGCATGGCTATGGTCAGAATCCTAAAATTGGTGGTCGCTTCCAAGGGTCCTATGGCTACCGTAAAGGCTAGCAATCTACAAATTGTTAGTACAATGTCCCACCAGACTATTCCTCTTACCACTGGCCTCTATTATGCTAAAGAAAAAAGCTTAACTGAGAGAAACAAGAGCCTTTTGACATCTGTGAACCTGAGTCTGGGCACTCAAGAAAAAATTTGAAATCTCTTGGCAACTGTCCTCTTTGGTCTAAGATCATCTCTAACCAAAAGGCACCATTTTCTTCTCCCAAAAATTATTCTAGTAAAGTTCTCCTTGCTCAAATACCTCTCAGATATAGATGGGGAACCTCTTGAACTAAAATCCCAACCCCTATTGGAAAAGATATCTAAAAGATAATTTCCTTCTTGGAAGAAAGGAAAAGCTCAGTTCAATAAAGAAATAAACCTACCAAAGAATGCTAAAAGATTGGAGGTTGGAAATCTTTTTCCAAGGAAAATATGGGTACCAAAGCAACAAAAGGAACTGCAGACTCCTAAAGCAAACCAAGGAATAGTAAATGTAACACTACCATAGGAATTGTTACTCCCATAAATAAAAGACCTCTAATGCATGGCCCTAATCTATAAGTTTTAGTGTCGTACACTTGCTTTAAATATTCTACAGGACTGGATTTTTTTAGAATGGGAGGGAGCTAAACAAATATTTTATATAGATCAAGGGAAGGGTTTATTCATTGTCATTTTTTCTACAAAAGAAAGTAGGGATGCGATTTTCAAAAATAAGGAATGGGTTTTAGAGGGTTCAGGTCTTCATATGCAGTCATGGTCTCCCAAATTTTAGCCCCCAATCCTCTGCAATAAGGTACATTCTATTTTGGGTTCAAATTCCTTCTCTACCAATGGAATGTCAAGAAACAAAACTTATTGATATTTTGTCCAACTAGATGAGTATTTTTCTTAAACATGATCTCCCCTTTTTTTAGAAACCTATCTTATCCAGTTAGAATGTGTGTATTGATGGATATCTCAAAGGATCTCCCCTATTGTCTTCACATAAAATCAATAAATGGGGTTTGGATCTAGGAAATTGTTTTGAGACCCCACAAAATGTGTGTGCACAATGCCACCTAATAGGGCATTCTAAAAAAGATTCCAGTCACCACAGATTCATTTTCAAAACTAACAGTCTCAGCCTCAAAACCTAACAATACATGTGGATTCATTGTTGAACCCATAGCCTAGGAATTCTAATTTGATAAAATATACAAGCAAAGAGACTATATTGTACCCTAAAAAGAGTACAAAGGCTTTGGTGGATTCAATATTGAATTCACCATGCACTCATATAGATACGGTACTACAAAATAGAAAAGAGCTTAGCCTAGGCTCTAAAAGAAATATTCCTATGGATATCTTGATAAGACCATCCACAAGTAGGAAGGAGAATGCTACCCTTGCTATAAATGAAGGAAATATGGTTAATTTTTCCTATTTGATGCTCCACTCTCTATGAGTCCTACTTACCCATTAATGGATGAATGTAAAAAAAATAATCTAATCAACTCTTTGATATGGGGAAGCTCTGACAATGTGGAAGGTAAGATGTTGAATGTAGTTAATCTACCACACCAGAACTTGCTCAAATTGTATAAGATACAACTGCAAAAGGTTGAAAATGATGTTCAAAACCCCAAACTTCATTCAAATTTCATGTAGATTTTTTAAAATAGGGTTATGAACTCCAGAGCCCAAGATTAAGGACGTCATGCTTAGTGTCTAAAGCTTTTGGTCTCTCACTTCAACTATATTCCCCATCCATTCCTTCTGTAGATATGCAACAATTGGAATAGATTGTGAGATCTTTAATTTTTTTAAATACAACCTCTACTAAGGAGAATCATAACTTCTCTTTCAATAATTATGATAATTCTCAAGAAGAACAACTCCTCTCAGAGATTAAGGAAGTTTAGGCTGATCAACAACCTTTATTGTCATTTTCCTTTTCAAATGAAGAAGAAGAACTATTAAGCTTTAAGAACTTGATAGAAGAAGGAAATCTAGAAGGTTTGGCTAATCAGATAATCACTTTAGTGGGCTCAAAATTAATTGATGAAATTATAGATGAGGTAACTAGGGAGGTTGGATATTTTGACTTCTCTAATACCCTATCCATTTCACAAACACCTAGCACCCAACCCATCACCAATAAATCACCAAGTAAAAGAGGCAGGAAATATCAATTGGTAAAAATGGAAGAGGAAATAGCAGTAGGGTGCAATTATCTTTGGATAATAGTATTATAGTTACTTTGAGCAAGTGACCAAAATTGAGGAGATCATGTTGCTCTACTTGAATCCAATGAAGATAACAATTTTGGAATGTTAGGGGTATAAATGCTTTTGAAAAAAGAGTCTAGATCAAGCATCAAATGGATGTTTATGGGGCTGAAATCATATTGTTATAGGAAACCAAAATGTCCAAAAATAGTTTTGAATCTATAGTTAACAAATGGTCAAAATGGAATTCAATTTTTTCACCTGCTCAAGGGGCATCTAGTGGATTAATTACATTATGGGATGTTGAAACTATTAGTATTGATTCAATTGTAAATGATACAAATTGGTAACTAATAAGAGTCACATTTTGAATTAAATTTTTATTTGATAAATGTGTATGGACCAAATACCACTAATGTTAAGAAACTACTTTGGGATAGTCTAAAAAACATTCTAGACAATTTGAGAGAGGAAAATTTTATAATAGTTCATGATTTCAATGCAATTTCCCCTTTACTGGAAAAAAAAAGAGGAATTTTCTCTCCTCAAAAAACTATGGAGGATTTTATATATTTTATATAAGGCAATGCTCTAATCAATATACAACCTACAAATGGAAAGTTCATGTATGGAAAAATTGAAGGAAGGATTTTCTACAAATTATAGAGGGGTTGGATATATTTTTATCATCATTAAATTGGGTGGTAGGTGAATATGCTCTTTTATCTATTATCTTACCCTTGTCAAGATCAAATCATTATGCAATATCATTAAGTGTATCAGCTAAAAATATATGCCCAAAATGAAATTCATCTTTCAAGTTTGAAAAAATATGGTTCAAACATCTTGATTTCTTACTTCTCCTTCATAAATGGTGGGGAAGTGCTCCTTATACTAGAGGCTCTAGAATGCATCAATTATACAAAAAGCTTACATATGTTAAGTTGCAAATTAGGCATTGGAATATGCATGTATTTAAGAATATTTTTGTTTAAAGATTAAAAAAAAAAATAGTTAGAAGAAAGAAATGATCACATTATTTCATACGGCTTGGATATAGCCACTTTGGAACAACAATAGAAATTGCAGTTAGAATGGTTAGAATTGATTGTAAGGGAGGAAATATATTGGAGACAAAAGTCACAAGAGCTTTGGTTAAGGTGATCAAAATACCAAATTCTTTCATATTTTGACTCTGATTAAAAGGTCCATGAATTCCATTTTCTCAATTCAAGATAATGAGATGCGTGTAACTCTCACTAAGGAGTTTGATATTCAAAAGGAAGGAGTTAAATTCTTTTCAAACCTTTTGTTTTCCCCAATAAATCGACAAGCTCAACAAAATCAAGATAGATTGGATTTATTGGAGGTGATATCCAGATTAATTCTACATGAGGATAATGATAAGCTAATGAACCTTTCACACCAAAAGAAGTAAATGAAGTGGTTTTCTCCTTACCATTGGATAACGCTGGTGCAGGAGCACCTTGTTGCATTCAAGCCTCCGTGAGGAAAATATATAAAAGAATGTTTAAAGAGTGCTTAGGGGTCATTAAATAAGGTCTTTCAAGACCATATTAATGTATTTGAGTCATTTTATAGGTATTTGGATAAGTTATGTAGTCATTTTGTCTAATTTGCAAAAAATGCCAAATGTTGTTAAATGGCACATGAAGAGTCAATTTTCAAATTTGTAATAAGAGTCAATGGATTTAGATGTTTTAGGGTCCATTGGGGCTATCTAATAGCATTTTGATTGTTTGGAGGGTCTTTGGAGTCAAAAATGCAAAAAATGCATATTTTGTAAAAAGTTGTTATATTGTAAAAATGCAAAAAAGTGCAAATGGTGGAGTCAAGTAGTTAGGAGGTTGGTTTGGGTCAGTTAGATAGGTTGGTTTTGATGTTCAAGGATTATAAACAATGTTCATGGTCGAATTCAAGAGTTAGTTGAAGATTTTGGTGAAATGAAGAAAAATGGAACTTTCATTTTCTTCATTTCACCAAAATCTTCAACTAACTCTTGAATTCGACCATGAAATTGTTTTAATCCTTGAACATCAAAACCAACCTATCTAACTGACCCAACCAACCTCCTAACTACTTGACTCCACCATTTGCACTTTTTTGCATTTTTACAATATAACAACTTTTTACAAAATATGCATTTTTTGCATTTTTGACTCCAAAGACCCTCCAAACAATTAAAATGCTATTAGATAGCCCCAGTGGACCCTAAAACATCTAAATCCATTGACTCTTATTACAAATTTGAAAATTGACTCTTCATGTGCCATTTAACAACATTTGACATTTTTTGCAAATTAGAAAAAATGACTACATAACTTATCCAAATACCTATAAAATGACTCAAATACATTAATATGGTCTTGAAAGACCTTATTTAATGACCCCTAAGCACTCTTTAAACATTATTTTATATATTGGCCTCACGGAGGCTTGAATGCAACAAGGTGCTCCTGCACCACTCTCCCCTTGAAGAAAAAACTCAAGTCCCTTGAGGGAGAAAAATGTAAAGCACCTGCAAAAAGAAATGAATCTTCACCACCTACAATCACAAAAATTTTCATCTTCATTTTGACCCATGGCTTTTTTTTCCTTGAAATCATAAGCACAAGAAGTGAACTGTGCCTTCCTATCATCATATCATCCTGTGCATGCTCACACTCATCCATACACTCTATGCCTTGAATTTCCTTCTGCTCTATCAACCAAAATGTCTCTACATCTGTTGTCTCAAGATAACCACAAACTTCTACATGGAGAAAACTGAAAATGCCATTAGTCTCATCATGAAACAATGAAGTCAATATCTCATTCTCATACCTTGGTGGCTCAATTTGTAACTGCAAATCTATTTCACCTTTGTCCTCTTCTTCTTTAGGTGTAGGCACCAACTCTTCATCATCTTCTACCTTTACCATTGAATCTTCTACTACATTTGTTGTCTTCATGTCCCAAAGGTCCATTTCTTGTGCATATATCTCAACAACATCATCTATACCTTCACTCTCATCATTAGAGTACCATATATAACCTACATCATATCCTTGAAAATCTACATATATCTTTCCCTGCCTGAGGTGTGGTGAATGGTGCAGGAGCACCTTGTTGCATTTAAGCCTCCGTGAGGCCAATATATAAAAGAATGTTTAAAGAGTGCTTAGGGGTCATTAAATAAGGTCTTTCAAGACCATATTAATGTATTTGAGTCATTTTATAGGTATTTGGATAAGTTATGTAGTCATTTTGTCTAATTTGCAAAAAATGCCAAATGTTGTTAAATGGCACATGAAGAGTCAATTTTCAAATTTGTAATAAGATTCAATGGATTTAGATGTTTTAGGGTCCACTGGGGCTATCTAATAGCATTTTAATTGTTTGGAGGGTCTTTGGAGTCAAAAATGCAAAAAATGCATATTTTGTAAAAAGTTGTTATATTGTAAAAATGCAAAAAAGTGCAAATGGTGGAGTCAAGTAGTTAGGAGGTTGGTTTGGGTCAGTTAGATAGGTTGGTATTGATGTTCAAGGATTATAAACAATGTTCATGGTCGAATTCAAGAGTTAGTTGAAGATTTTGGTGAAATGAAGAAAATGAAAGTTCCATTTTTCTGTGTTTTTCAGTGAAATCTGCTGTTCTAGAGAGTTGTACGGACTTTTAAGGTTTATTACAGCCCTGAAACTTACATTTATGGAAAGATAATTCAATTTATGAAGTTTTTTGTTCTTACCAGAAATTTTTAAAAGGTCGTTTAAGTGGTCTAATGGTCGAATTTTCACAGCAGCCCTGTTCAGAAATGAAGGTTCCAATTTTGAAGAAAAATTCATATCTTAAGTTTCCACCATTGAAAACTCTTGAAAATTGGTTTGTAGGTCTGTTTTAACATTTTATTTGAGATTCCAAAGTTACAGGAGTGTATGTAAATGTTTGATAAGGTTTCAAGGAGGCCCTAGGCTAGAAAAGAGTGATTTTGTGTGAATTTTGCATGAAAATGGTGGTTTAAAGCTAGGGTTTGTTAAAATAACATTAAAAAAGGTTGGGTGAATGTTCCTAATAGTTTTTCAGACATATTTATACTTGTATGAAGTCATAACAAAGAGAAATGGCTTGGGAAATGTAAATTTGCTTGTTGAAGGGGTCTAAATGGGCCTAAATGCTGATTTGAACAATCTACTTTTAGAAGTTCACAAATTTGAGTTGTCAAAGTTGGGAAATGGTTTTAAATCAGTCATTTGCTATTGTTGAATGTGTTTTTCTAATTCTACAAGAATTTTTGTGCCTTAACTCTATTTTGGTATCTTGAAATCAAGGAAATTGTCAAGAAAGTTGTCTTGTAGAATGGGTAAATGAGTTGAAACCCATTGTTGTGAAATATGTTCTAATAAGTTGAATTGTGAAATATTTTTGCTCTACATCAAACGCACTAGGTCCTGATGGATTCACAACAATTTTTTCCAAAAATGTTGGTACTTTATAGGAAATGACATTATAATGGCCTTGGAGGAATCAAGAAGGACACAAACAATGCTAAATAATTCAATGTAATAAATATAAACACAATTCCAAAGGTCAAAGATCCTAATACTTTTGTTGAATTCAGGCCTATATCTTTGTGCAATACAATATATAAGATTTTCACAAAGGCTATTTTTCTAAGGCCCTACCCTTTCATTCCTAAGATAATTTTAAAAGAGTAAGGAGGTTTTGTGCTAGGAAGAGAAACAACTGAGGGAGTCTTAGTAGCACATGAGATATTACACTCCATAAAATCTAACAACTTTTCTTCTTTTATTATTAAATTAGACATGATGAAGGCATATGACAAGGTAGACTAGTCTTTCTTGATACAAGTGTTGTAGAAATTCAACTTTAGTAATAAATGGTGTAAATGGATTCTCTCATGCTTATCTGGGGTAAATTTTTCAATTCTCATTATGGATCTCCTACTAGTTTTTTCAATTCATCACAGGGGATTAGACAAGGGGATCCCCTCTCTCCCTTTTTATTTCTAATACTTGCAGAAGCTTTGAGTAGATCAATTAAAAAGGCTCATTTGTAAGGCTTATGGTAAGGTATATCAATCCCTTCCACTAACATATTTTCTACACACTCATTATTTGTAGATGACATACTCTTGTTTGGTAAATATACCATCACAAAGGAAAATCAAATAAAAGAAATATTAGATAAGTATTGTTCTGAATTTAGGGAAAAAATAAATGCTCGTAAATCTAATATTTACATGTTCAAAAAGAAAGTTAGTGAAACTATTGGGTTTTCAAGAAGTAGAGTTGCCTTGCACATGTTTAGGGATACCTTTCTCTACTGGTGCAAATAAAGTTTCATATTGGAGCAAGATAATACAAAGTATAAAAGAAAAAAAATATCTTGGAAGGTCGGATAACTTTCTCTATCAAGTCAAATTCTAATTGGTAAATTCAGTGTTGGCAACGATACAAAATTACTACATGGAAGTGTTGAAAGCACCTAAATTAGTCATAGCAAAAATAAAGAAACTCGTTAAAACCTTTTTGTGGAAGGGAAATATTGATGACAAAAAAAGATTCTATTAATCTCACTATAAAATATGTATTCTAAAAAGCCTAAAGGTAGGGCAGGTATTCATAATATTTTTGCAAGAAACATGGCTCTTGGATCAAAGTTAGTATGGAATTTATACACAAAACCAAGTTTGAAATGGTGTCAAATAATGAAAACTAAGTATTTGGATAATGTGCTACTAGAAATAATTTTTACCATATCAAATCCCCCTGTGGGATCTGCAATGTGGTATTTTTTATTAGCATGCAGAAAAGTCATAACTCCATATATATCACATGGGAAGTGAATAATGGAGAAAAATGTTTTTTTAGAAAGACTCATGGAATGGTCTTCCCCCATTATAAAGTAATCAAGAGTTACATTCAACAGAGGTAATTTTTTCAGATATATGGGGTCCTAAAGTCAAAGATAATGTTCAAAGTACAAAGGATTTAATAGGGAAAGTCATATGGAAATATTTGTCAAATACTCCAATATCTAAAAATTGAAAATTATTATTGAATAATATACTAAAAAATAGGCTTTTTTTTAAATCATATTTGGAGGATAGGTTAATTTGGACACACTCAAAAACTAGATGGTATATAGTCAAGCAGGGATAAAAAGTTGTAATCAGTAATGGCATGCATGCTCAAACACACAAAGCATATTATTTTTGTTGGAACTCTATGGTTCTACCAAAGGTAGGCACTTTTTCTTGGTCGGCCTTAAGAAATAGAATTCTAACAAGTGATAGGTTGTCCAAGTTGGGAATTGTAAAAAAGTTCAAATGTGTAATGTAAAGGATTTTTTGAAGATGTAGACCATTTTTTTCTACATTATTCTTATGCACAATCCTGCTAGTCATTTGTAAAAGAGAAAATTAGTTGGTTTTCTCCATTTCCTAAAACTATTAGTGATCTTTTCTCAAGTTGGCCTGTGCTACACAAAAAAAATATTTGCTTGCATTTGGTAGGCAGTCCCAGCTGTGGTCATATGGAATATATGGTGGATAAGAAACAAGTATAATTTTATGGAAGAGGTTCTATCCATAGATCAATTACTATTAAAAATTTAGAAAGCAGTTTCAAAGGTAGTAAACTCTTATATTCAAAATCATAAATCTGTATCTTCTATTTTTACAACATGGGATGCAAAAATATTAAAACAAAGGAGTTTATTTATCTTGCCATTCAAATGTAGTTTACATCAACCTTCAAAGAAAAAATTGAAGAGAAATTTAATAGTATGCTACCTCCCTCCACAAACTTTTGTAAATTAAACTTTGATGGTGCATCAAGAGGGAATCGTAGGGTTTCAAAAGCAAGGACAGTTATTCGAGATTTGAAGGGTTCTTTGGTGGGTGCTAAATCAATTCATCTTCCTCATGGAACAAACAATGTTGTTGAAGCTCAAGTGTTGTTGCATGGTATAAATCTAGCAATAAAGCTAAAAATACAAAAAATCACATAGAGGGAGATTCTCTATTAATTGTGAATGTGTGCAAGGATAGAAAAATACACAATTGGCAACTAAGATACATTCTTCATCAAGTTTAGTTGCTTTTGAATAATTTTGATGAAATTCAAATTTCACATATTTATAGAGGGTAATCAGGTGGCAGATTGTCTTTGCTAATATGGGTTGTGATTGACAAGAGCCTGAATTTGTATATGATAACACTTCCATCAATAGGTATCCAAAGGTCGCAACCATTGTTGCTTTTGAGAGTTTACATTTCTCTAAGTAAAATGGGTCTCAGGTTTTGTTAGGGGCTAGGGGCAATAAGTCCTCATCAATATCAAATAAACATTTTTGACCCTTCTAAAATTGAAGAAATG
The DNA here is from genome assembly GCA_007258455.2 of Sequoia sempervirens. NCBI lineage: Eukaryota > Viridiplantae > Streptophyta > Pinopsida > Cupressales > Cupressaceae > Sequoia > Sequoia sempervirens. Next base: position 13,480,828 of record VDFB02047230.1, on the reverse strand, counting down.
CTAAGGGAAATTGTTTGTTCTTAAATTTTTTTAAGGAATGGTGGGGGCAACTCATGTATTACCTAAATAAATTTCAAAGGAAAATACCCACAATCATATGTGGGTAATGCAGTACCGATCAACATGTGTTTTATTGAATATATAGCATTTTTGGTTGCATGGGAATCATTGCTTAAAGTCATTGCACAAAAAATTATACAAATCTTGCAAGACAAATATTATGTGGAGTAATGGCTAGCTCCTTGTAACCCTAAGTCTCATGCCAATTTTGTGCAAATTTCAATCTACTAGTTGAATATTTTATTATATTAGAAAATGTAGGAGGGTAATAGGTTCTACCAAGGCTTTGGAAATGTTCCTTGCAATTCCACCAACTACCATTAGGAAGCATTCTCAATTACTACAAAATGGCGGGGAAAGGCGTAGAAGTTAGCTTTAGGAAATTGATTCACAAAGAACAATATGGGTTAGCACATTCAAAATATGGGATAAGGGTAGAAGGAAGATCATGTTAGTGGAGGCACGTGTCACATAACAAAATTTCTAATATAGAACCTCCCTGCAATTCTGCCAACCTACATTTAGAAGTTCATTCACCTTTTGTGGAACGATGGTGGAAAAATTCACATGTCAAATGATTAATTAATTTGTGGAATTTTCTAACATATTAAAAAAATGTGGTAAGGGCTGCATTAAGAAAATGGTATGAAGCATACTTAAAGGACACATCATATCTATGGTTAGATTGCCAATATCAAAGTATTCAAAAATAGTCTAGATGGACATGACATTCATTACAGATCAGATGTATTAATGCTCACCTACCCACAATTCTACCAGCTTTCACCCACAAGTCTTTTCACTCCTTGAGAATGGTGGTGGCAGATGTCACACATCAAGCTATAATAAATTTTTGGTACTAACTTCATTTTACTTGTAAGAACATTAATCGATCAATCTCAAAGGCTTTATTATTTATGCTCTTAATGCATATTTCAAAGTATTTAAGCCATGAATAATTGTGCCAAATCATGACGTGCTCTAGATGGTAGAGGTACACATCACATATCAAATAGAATTTCTATTGATCTCAAGAGTGCTCACTGCAATTCCACCAGATTTCTCATCCAATTCCTCCCAACTATTGTGGGATGGCAGTGGCTTACTTCTCTAGCACTTATATGGTTGCAAGATCATTAATTCAGTAAGGTTGGAGGCTTATTAATTGATATTTCCAAAGCACATTTTAAAAGATCTCAAATCTATAAAAAAAGTGCCAAATCTTCACTCGTGTGCTTCAATGTGATAGCAATAATTAATAAAATATCAATCAACGGCTTTTCATTGGTTTGCAAGTTAGGCTATGAGATTTAAAGAGACTTAATCAACACTTTCTCACTCAATGATCTTCAGTGTAGCTTGTTCATCGGTTTTATATTTCAGGGAGGTGGTATATCATGGTGGTTCTTTCTCTTACTATCCAAGTTTCAAAGTAGCTGCCAAATTATGGGTTATCAATCAAAGAATCTCAGAGTACCATTTTGTGTGCAGATTTCGAAACAACCCTTCAATAGTTACCTATCAAATGAAGAACTGGGCCAAATTTTTAATGTCTACTACCCAAGCATGGTGGAATGCATTTAAACCATTCTTGGTGAAGATATATATCGACACCAAGCTCCATGCATCATCTTTCCATCCTAGGTACTATCAATCTTTGCATGCAATGTCCTTGATCTTGTGCAAAATTTTGAATATCTTGAGGTGATAGTGGATGAAGTGGTTTGTGGCCAATTTATGGGTGTAGAATAGGGTAAAATCAAGGTAAAAGACATGAATCAATAGAAACAACCACAAAATACATAAAACTCAAGCCCTAAAGACCCTAGTCCAACAATGAAGCACAAATGTACATAGAAACATAAAATAACAAAACAATATTACCATAAGTCCTATGTCATGGTTGAATCACCTTCATTTCTCTTCTCTATTTTTCTTTATATGATTGCTTGCCCTCAAATTTGTAGTATGCAAGAATAAGCCTAGTGATAATAATAGCAAAATATCAAAGATAGTGGTTGTTGTTGTTGTCTAGCTAGAATAGCTAGTTAGGGTTGAAATGAAAGTGATAGGTCTCTTTTATATAAAACCAAATTTGAATGAAGGGCCAAGATTGAATGATGAAGATCAATGGATGAGATTGCTTTGAGAAGCAATAAAATAGGGTTAGGAAAAAAATAGGGTTTAGTTAAGGATGGATGGTGGAGATTAAAAGGTAATAAAACCTTATCAACGGTGGAAATTAATTGAGATAAGGGATAAGAATGGCATGGAAAAAGAGGTGGTTGGAGTAAATTAAATAATTATAAAATTATTTAATTTAGGAGGGAAAATGAATAATTAAATAATTAAAGAAATTATTCAATTATAGAAGAATAGGGAAGCTTGACTTCTAATTAAAATAACAATTTAATTAAAAGTGGAGGAAAAAGAAAAAATATTAAATAATTAAAATAATTATTTAATAGTGGAGGGAAAGGTGGAAAATAATTAAATAAATAGAATTTATTTAATTATGGAAGAAAAAGTGCCCATGGTGCATTGGATGAGTGCTGGTGTTGGTGTTGTGGCCACCAGGGTTCAAGTATTTGGACTTGACCTGTAGCAGTGTTGCTACCATTGGTGACTGGTTGTGTGGGTTTCTCACCTTGTACCAGGCACTAGTGTCTAGGGCCCACTCCCTCACTAGGTTGGTGTGCTCACGGGCATTATGCCCCTACTAGGTTGTCGTGCTCATAGGAGTGGTGATTGTTGTGCATCCATACTAGGATGCAACCCTCGTTTGTGGCCTCACTAGTTCATAGATCCAGTCAAAAGCGTTTACTGATAAAAAAAATTATGGAAGAAAAAGCTAATGAATAATTAAACAATTAATAATTATTATTTAATTATAGACATAAAATAGGAACATGAATAATTAAATAAATAGGAATTTATTTAATTATAGGGGAAAAAGGATTGATTAGTGACAATTAAATAAATATAATTTATTTAATTAATCAAGGAGGAATAAGGAGAAAATGAATTAATTAAATAATTAAGAATTATTTAATTAATAGGAGAATATGACCTTAGACAATAATCAAATAATTAAAATTACTCAATTATGCAAGGAACAAGGGGAATTGATGAGGAAAAATAGTGTTCATAAGCTAAATACATTTTTCAGTGTCTACATTTTGCCCCTCTTTGATACAATGTAGTTTATCGCATTGTGTCAAAGAAATTCAACTTAGATTATGCCTTGGTGAAGACATGATAGACCGATGCCCCCTTGGAAAGTTTTTGCAAATTTTGAAAAAGTTTCAAAAAATTTAAAATATTGTTCTGATAAGCAAAGCTGATAGGCATGAATGTACGGATTGACGAAAGAAATGTTAGTGAGATGGAATGGATGTTAGCATGGAGTTAGTCGAAAGGAAGAAGGATTGATATTTTGCTTGAGAGATGTTAGAATTGCATGTTTATCATCATTGGGTGTTAAAAATATGGAAAATGGACAATAAAAACCATGGTATGACATAGAAAAAGGTGTGCAATGTTATCCATTTGCAAAAGCAGACACTTAACAGACAAGGAATGCCATGACTCATACTAGGAGTGAAGTTGCTCATCTTTTTTCCAAGACAATTTGCAAACAACAATCAAAGAAAAAATAGATCATGATACATCATCACTCCTCTAAATCCTTCTTGGGACATCCTCAAGGTGGCCAGTAACATGACCAAAAGATAAATAAAAAAGATAAGACTATATGGACCAATAAAGGCAACATCCATATAGATTGTTTGTCAGTGATTGTTTGTTGACATGATTGATGAAATTGATTGATTGACAACACCTAGTCTTAGGAATGGAAGTATATCGTATAAGATGTCAAGTCTAGTTTTTAACATGCATCCACCTATATAAGGAAAGTGACAAAATTATAATGACGATGTCTGATTTCAGGAAGGACGCATCCTATATAAGACAAGTGATAGGATTGGTCTTGGTTTCAAGAAATGAGGTGAAGTCGTATAAGACGTCGATTTTGGTTTCAACAATGTGCCCCTTTCTTGTATAAGACCATTGATTGACTGGTAATTATTGATTTGATGATTGACTGATTAGGGAATTGATTGGTTTAGCTTGAAGACCTGTTAGATAGTTAGTCTATTATGTCATGATTTGATTGAGAATCAAATGACTATTTTCTTTTGATCAAAGTGTTTGATTATGTTGTGGATAGATTTAGACTTGAAAAACCCTAAGGGACTGACCTAATGCCTTAGGGACTCATCAAAGGTGGCCTTTCCTACATGACATGCATAGAGACATTGTAGTTCGACTTGACTATGACCATGGACAATTTTATTAGGAATGATGATTAACTTTATTTGACAAATCCTAAAGGACTAATCGAGTGCCTCAGGGGCTCATTGAAGATGGCCTTGGCTACATGGATTTGCAGAGGCAACATAGTTTGATAGACTAGGAATGAAATGACTTAACACTATTTTTGGAATTTTTAAGGTTATTTGGATGTTTTTGGATTTTTAACATGTTTTGATTTTTTGGATTTTTGAAATGTTTTGATTTTTTTGGGATTTTTGAAATGTTTTGATTTTTTTGTCTTTTTTTTGAAAGATTATCTAAATGTTTTTGGATTTGTGCAATGATGACCTCTAATACCAAGACTACGACCTGATGAAGACGTAAGTCAAGTACTTTCCCCCAGTTAGATATAGGACCAATTATTAGGGATGGAATTGGATAAGCCTTCTTGTGGATGGATATGGAAGGAAAAATACACAAAATTTCAATCATTCTCAGGCTATGGGAAAGACAACAAAGTGTTATTATGGATGAGGTGAGGAAAGCATGGAGGAAAATTTATTATGAGTAAGGGTGAAAAAATAGATAGAATGATGGTAGATGATAGAGCAAAGACTTACTACACATGGTGCTTGTTTGCCAGGTTTTCACCTTGGTACTTATCCAAAGCGCCACTAAAGTGATTTTCACTATTGGACGAATTATTTCTCTTTACTATTTTATCAATATATATATATATAGTATTTTTAGGTTTTTGACAAGGCTCTTTGAAGATAAGTGTATAATTTATGCAAGTGTAGGCTATTGATGGGTTTTGACAATGGCTCACCCTTAGGAGTCGAAATCTAATAAGCACCAAACCCATATATTGTTGTTATGATGTAAAAACCCAACCAATTAGGCTCAAATTTTCAAGGCTTCTCCCTTTTTGCTTGATTCTTAGGATTTTCCATTAAGACCAAGTCATCAATGCCAAAGTGTCTAACTAAAACCTTCTTATTGTAAATGCAACAAAGATGACTTTGATAAGCTTGTAGGTGGACCAATGCATTCTATCTTCATTCATTTGGTAACTCCAACTCATGCAATCTGGATACATGATACTCTTCATCATTAATAATCCCTTGCATGGATACCTTCAAGTAAGGTAACTCGACCTCAATAGGAAGGATGGATTTAGAACCAAAGACTAACAAATATGGTGTGGCTCTTGTGGGAGTGTGGATGCTCATTCAATAATCCCATAAGGAAGGATTGAGTTGGAGGTTCCAATCGTGACTAGTGTCATTGATAGTCTTCTCCAGGATTTTAATGATGGTCTTATTGGATGCCTCAGCTTGGTCATTACCTTGCATGGGGGTAATATGGAGTGGAAAAGTGGTGTTGGATATGGAGTTTTTCACATAATTGGCGGACATCTTGGTTCTTGAAGGGATGATCATTATTAGTAATGATGGATTGTAGTACACCATATCAAAAATGATATAATTAAGAATAATTTAGATATTTGTTTTCCATTAATGTATGTCATATGGATAGCCTCTATCCATTTCATAAAATATTCAGTCGCTGTGATGATGAACTTATGGTTTTTGATGAAGTGGGATGGATTTAATCTACGAGTTCAAGTCACCATTGGGTGAAGGGCCATGGTGATGTGATTGGATAGAGTTCTTGAGTGGGTACATGTATAAGATCTCCATGTATTTGGAACTATCTACACTTCTTGACAAAGTGGTATATGTCACGCTCCATTTTGGGCCAATAGTATCCAACTCACATGATCTTCTTAGCTAGAGTAGGACTATTTGAGTGAGCTCCAAATATACCCTTGTTTACCTCTCACAAGGTTGTTTGTGCTTCATCGTTATCAAGACATGTAAAGAGGGTATTTTCCAAGTTTTGGAAATAGAGGGTGTCACCGATGATGGTGTATCTAACAGTCTTGTGAATAAAATATTTATGTTGATTGGTGGATAGATCGTGGGGATAACTTGGTCATGTAGGTAGTCATATAAATATTTGTACCAAGGTGAATTAGGACCAAAAATTTTGCACACCATCTCAGACTTGTGGATATCAAATGTGGGGATAAAGAGTTGTTCTACCAAGAACTCATACTACATGTTATTTGGAATATCCAAGAAAAATATAATTATGGACATTACATCAGCTGCCTTGTTTTGGATTTTGGGGACCTACCAAAAGATGATGTCATCAAAGTATTGCTTAAAACTATCAACCATTTGTTTGTAAGGAGTGAGTTTCTCATCCTTGGTATCATAGTCATTGTTGACTTGTTGAATAACCAATTGTGAGTCACTGTAAACTTGAAGGATATTGATTTTCCATTTGATAGCCATACAAAGTCTTGTAAGTAGTGCTTCATATTCTGTTATGTTGTTGGTGTAAGAAAAATAAATCCTAAATGACTTTGGTATAGTATCTCCTTGAGGTGTAATGAAAAATATCCCTACTCCTGAACAATGACTTGTGTGAGATCCATCAAAATATAACTTCCATGTGACTGAAGTATCTAGTGTGAATATGGACTCATTGGGGAAATATGATACCAATGGATGATCTACTGTCATGGGTGCGTCTGCAAGTTGGTTGGATATAACTTATCCTTTTATTGCCTTCCACTCAACATACTAAATGTCATATTCACTTAATATCATTACCCATTTGGATAACCAACCTGCCAAGGTTGCTTTACTGAGGAGATATTTTAAGGGATTGATCTTGGATATGAGCTTTGTTTGATGGTTCAACATGTAATGCCCAATTTTTTGAGTGGAAAAACCATCGCAAGGCATGCACATTCAATAGGACTATAATTGATCTCATATCCTACAAGCATGTGACTGATGTAATAAATTTATCTTTCTCTTCCATCATTGTCATTTTGTGCTAGTAGTGCCCCCAATGATGATGTGGTTGTTGATATATAGAGTATGAGATGTTTACCATCAATGGGAGGCATTAGAATAGGTGATGTTAATATATAATATTTTATCTATTGAAAGGCATCTTGACATCGATTAGTCCACATAAATGATATTCCTTTTCTTAGAAAATGTTGGAATGGTTGACACTTATCTGCTAATTGAGCACTGAACCTTCTGATGGATCGTAGTTTTCCTTGGAGTGTTTGCAATTGGCTTATGTTGGTTGGTGGTGGATTTCTATGATATCTTTCACTTTGGTAGGATCGACCTTAATACCTCTTTGAGAGATAATGTATCCTAGAATTTTCCCTGATGTTACCCCAAAAACACATTTCTTCAAGTTCAGCCTTACTTTGTACTCTTCTAATCTCTTGAAAATATTGTCTAACACTCGCAGATGGTCACCCCTTGTCAGTGATTTGGCTAATAGGCCATCTACATATTCTTCCATGAGTGTGTTGATGATATCATGGAAGATTGTAGTCATGGCTTGTTGATATGTAGCCCCAACATTTTTTAGTCCAAATGGAATAATGTTCCAACAATATTTTCCCCAAGGACATGTAAAAGTTGTCTTATGTTGGTCTTCCAGAGCTATCTTACTCTGATTGTTTCTTGAGAAACCATCCATGAGGGATAGCATCTCGTACCCTATTGTTAAGTCCACTATGATTTCGATGTTTCACCAATGTAGAATAGGGTAAAATCAAGGTAAAAGGCATGAATCAATAGTACCAACCACCAAATAAACAGAATTCAATCCCTAAAGACCCTAGTCCAACAATGAAGCACAAATGAACATAGAAACATAAAATAACAAAGCAATATTACCATAAGCCCTATGCCATGGTTAAATCACCTTCATTTCTCTTCTCCATTTTCCTTTATATGCTTGCTTTCCCTTAGATTTGTAGTATGCAAGAATAATCCTAGTGATAATGATAGAAAAATATCAAAGATAATGGTTGTTGTTGTCTAGCTATAATAGTTAGTTAGGGTTGAAATGAAAGTGATAGGTCTCTTTTGTAAAAATCCAAATTTGAATGAAGGGCCAAGATTGAATGATGAAGATCAATGGATGAGAGTGCTTTGAGAAGCAATGAAATAGGGCTATGGAAAAAATAGGGTTTAGTTAAGGATGGATGGTGGAGATTAAAAGGTAATAAAACCTTATCAAGGGTGGAAATTAATTGAGATAAGAGATAAGAATAGCATGGAAAAAGAGGTGCTTGGAGTAAATTAAATAATTATAAAATTATTTAATTTAGGAGGGAAAGTGGATGATTAAATAATTAAAATAATTATTTAATTATAGAAGAATAGGGAAGGTTGACTTTTAATTAAAATAACAATTTAATTAAAAGTGGAGGAAAAGGAAAAAATATTAAATAATTAAATTAATTACTTAATAGTGGAGGGAAAGGTGGAAAATAATTAAAATAAATAGAATTTATTTAATTATGGAAGAAAAAGCTAATGAATAATTAAAAAATTGATAATAATTATTTAATTATAGAAAAAAATAGGAACATGAGTAATTAAATAAATATAACTTATTTAATTAATGTTAGAGGAATACAAAGAAAATGAACTAATTAAATAATTAAGAATTATTTAATTAATAGGAGAATATGACCTTAGACAATAATCAAATAATTAAAATTACTCAATTATGAAGGGAAGAAGGGGAATTGATGAGGAAAAATAGTGTTCGCAGGCCTAGGACACTATATGTTATGCAATGTTCAAAAGTATGCTTTTGATAAGGGGAAGGGTTGGGTAGGGGGTCTATTTCCAAGATCTTATTTGAAGCAAAAAGAGAGTTTTTGTGACTATGTATGATGCAATTAAACTAGCTTTGCAAATGAACTATGCAAGAAACTAATACAGGGTATTGGATACACACTTTGAAGAAATTGGTATTAAGTTGGTATAGGGAATAACTTAGGATAGTTATTTTTTCATCTCATTTCTCCATTCTCATCGCAATCATCATAATGCAAACACTCCTCAACTATTGATCTCAAGTCATGGAAATGATGAGGATGATCTGCTTCATGAGGGGCATAAAGATAATTTTTTGACAAATGGTGATAGGGTTTGAATATAATTTGAAAATATGTGTCAATTTGGGAGTATTTTGTTGAAGTTACTTACAGTCAATTGAAAATTTGTAAATATCTAGCATTTTTTTGTATAAATTGATATGAAAATCTTCTCATATGAGCTAGGCTTTCTTTGGCTCTGGAAATTTTTGTGATACTTTATTTATATAATAATTATATAGGGGAAATTTCTTTTGCTTAAAAACAAAAAAAATCTCATGAAAGGAAAAAATAAAATTGGAGCCTCTCCCTCCTATAAAAAACATGGTCATAATTTTGATGTTACATATGAGATTGGTTACAATCCTTCATTATCTCCACCTAGGTTATGATTTTAATTCTAGTATTGAGCACCTTCATTTTTTCATTCAACATCTCAATTTTTGCTAGGTTTTTTACTCTAGTTAGTAGCCACTACATGCATGGATCTTCTTGGTAAAGTCCAAAAAAAGTGAGGGAGACCCCGTAGGGTGCAACATAAGATGGCATCTTCAAGTTCACAACCATTGGAAGATTTATTCAATGTACAATCAAAGGATGAGGAAAATGATGCTATTGGAAAATTCTTCTCTACCAATGGCATTCCATTCCATGTGGCTCACTCTCCTTATTATAAGGAATCTGTGTCAAAGATAATAAGGGCAGGACCATTATATGTACCACGAGGGGAGACTAAATTGAGGACAACAATCTTGGATCAAAACTATTCCAAGATTAATATTTTGATGGAGAAGATGAAGACAACATGAGTCACAAATAGATGCAACATAGTCATGGATGGGTGGATGGGCATTAGGCATCATCCACTCATCAATATCATGGTTACATCTACAACGAGCCCTTATTTCCTTAGGGATATTGATTGTTCAGGGCATAGCAAGGATGCTCATTATTAGTTCTAGATCCTCAAGGATGATATAGAGGAGGTTGGGCCATAAAATGTGGTGCAATTAGTGACAGATGCAACCCATGTGTGCAGAGCTATAGGGAAGTTGATTGAGGCATCCTATAGACACATTTGGTGGACTCCTTGTTGTGTGCATGCCATGAATAATGCACTTAAGGACATGGGTAAAATCAGCTGGATCAAATCAATTGTGAGTGATGCTAGAGATGTGCAGATGTTTATTTGCAACCACCATACTTCACATGCACTTTTTAGGACCTTCTCTAAGAAGGAATTCTTGAAACCTATAGAGACTCGGTATGCATCATAATTTATTCTCCTGGAGAGGATGCTTGAGTTGCAAGAGGTATTGCAACTAATGGTAATGATAGTAGAATGGAACGAATGGCCTGAGTTGAAGACACAGTAGGGGTTGAGGATTAAGGAGGTGGTGAAGAATGATGTATTTTGGGTTGATGCCAAATATATTGTCTCCATCATTGATTTATTATTCAAAGTTATTAGATTTTGGGATTCTAATGCACCTTCCCTTGGAGAGGTATATGAGTGCATTGATTCCATGCTTGATAAAATGAAGGCTATTGTGTGAGAGGACCCCACAATGCAATTCTACACTGAGCATATTCACCCAATCATTCAGCGTAGATGGGAGAAGCTCAACACTCCCTTACACATTGCTTCTTATACATTGAACCCAAAGTGGTACATGCCACATCCCAGTAGAATGGAACCTATAGAGGATGTTGAGGTGAAGGAAGGGTTCATGAAGGCCATTGACAAAATGTATGATCATATAGAATCCAACTTGCTTTGTACTGAGTGGAAAAAAATTGCCACTCTTTTGGGATATTCAGAGGCTGCCAAGATAGATTTGGAGACTATGTCAAAGGAGGACCCCAAGTTGTGGTGGAATATGCATGGGCCTAGATCTTTGATTACTACTCTAGCCATGCATTTGTTGTCCTAAGTTTCTAGCTCTTTTGTTGTTGAGAGGAACTAGTCTACTTATAGCTTCATCCACTTCATTAAGAGGAATAGGCTTACTTCTAGGAGGGAAAAGAAGCTTATGGTTGTACATAGTGTCTTGCGTCTCATTAATTGCAACATAACTACATACAAGGAGAGTCCAATAGCCAGATGGGATGTAGAGCCAGAAGAGCCAACACAGATAGATGATGATCCTACACAAACAAGGTTGGTTGGTATGTGGAGTCCAGCAGTTCCAGTGATGAGGAGATTGATATGGAGCTTGGAGATGATTAGATCATTAGAGGCATTAGGCCATTAGCCTAGATCCATTTACTATTAGTATTTACTATTTAGTATTTTGTTTTTGAATTTTGAACTTTGAACATTGTTGATACTTGATTGTAATTATGATTCATGAATCATGATTATGAAATTCAAACTATGAAACATCTAGTTCTTGTTCCAATGTCTATATTTTGATTTTCAATGTTTAGTGGTTCACTAGTTCAATGAAATCAAAATGATAAATCATTGCAATGTGTTTAAAATTTTAAGTTTTAAGTTTTTCTTTTATGTTTTAACTTTACTTATTCCTTAGGATCCTATAGTTATATTGTTATAGATCTTTTTATAAATAATTTTTCAAGTACTATATGTATTTCAGCACTGCCCCCCCGCCGTCGTCGCCCCACCACCCCCAAACTTAGACCCCCTGTCTCCCATCCCTGAAATGCGTCCCCTGTTGTCCCCCGATCCTCGCCCCTCAAACTCAGTGGAATATTGTTTAATTTTATAATTTATATAGTCCCTTATTAATTTTTGTATCATTCTTTTTATTATACATTAGGGCCTTTATAGCTTTATTCCCTTCAACCCACCTTGATTGCGCATTTCCAACACATCTCTTATCATGGATTACCATAGATCATTATCCTTAGTCTCCATCCATACAATTATTAAATAAATTCTAATGTATTTATATAGTTTATAGAATTTGATCCTTCCATCCATTACTCCTTTTTTTATTTTTCCTAAGGATGGTTATGTCTCTTTAATGGAGGTGATGTTTCATCATGCATGTATTTTTCCTCAATATATCTTATTATTTATTTTCTCTCTTCGATAAAATTACTTCACTTGTCCATGAGATTCATGATGCCTCTACTCTTTAGGCTATGATTAGTGATATGCATGAGCATGATAATGTGTTAGCTTTGAACACCTTTCATTCTTGTGAATTGGTTCATATTTGTGAAACATTAGCCATAATCTTTCATGATACATATAGAAAATTTCCTTCATGTGATGATGCTATATATAGTGATAATATGTTGTATACATCTAAGGCTAAATTTTTGGGTTCTACTCCTTGTTTCTCTCTTTTACTATCATTCCTTGAGGATCCTATTGATGTGGATACACATATTTCACCTTCACATGTAATTTCTAGTCCATCTTCCTTTTCTTATGTGCCTTGGTCTATTAATGAAATGTTTAGTGATAAACACTATGAAAATTAGTTATCTTTTGTAACACACCCATTGTTCTACTAAGTAACTTTCCTACATTTTAATCTCAAGTAAAAGTTCAAGCATATATCTACTAAGAGCAATAAAGTTTTTCCTTAAATAAAAGAGATAACATGCATGTGTGAAATAAACATCTTTCTATTTCATTTATTCAAAGTATTACAACTTTCCAATTTATTGATAGCATTTTCAATAATTCATAATAACATTTATCTTTTACAACTTTTCCATCATAATGGATGCAAAATACAAATACAAGGCTCTAATGAGCTTACTGGCAAAGATATACAAATAGTCTTGGAAATAGTCCATGCAAACCTTGATTGCCAACTGATGAGGAGAAGCATCAACCAAGAACTTTTCTACCAACCTTGGACTAATTGGTGTCCCTAGCACATCCATCTATTTAATAGATGACCCTACCCTTCGACAAAGAGATTGGTTTGGTAACCTCATAATAACATGACCTTTTCTGAGCTTAGTGGTGTGTCATAAACATCTCTAAATCTATCATGCATTGGATACAACCTAAAAATATGGCATTCCCTCTATCTAAGATGTAAATTGTGGAAACAAAGTGAACTGACAATGTAAATAGTGGTAACTTACACTACTTTGGCCAAAGTGTTAATCACTCTTAATTTTGGAGTGTATGTCACATGGTCACCCACTACCTTAGCTTGGTTTATAAATATGACTACTCATTCCCTATGCATAGGATATCCCCTTCATTGGATTATCCTAAGCCCAAGAATAACCTATTACCTCTATGTTTAACTAACACATCCACAAAGTAATCAAGTAACTCTACGAAACAACTAGTTTAACCATTAGCTACGTAAGCTATATCCCTTTATAGTAAATAATACCCTCTATATCCACTCATTCCTTATTAATGGATTATGTACAAACACATCAAGCAATTGGATCTAATTACTAAGATTTGAAAGCTTCCTTTTACTATCATAAAGGAGTGAATCAAACTTTCCCTAATAAACAAATGAACTAATTTCCTAACAAAACAAGCAATTTCACTCAATCTTTCAAAAACATAGAACAAAGAATAAAAGGGATAGGAATTACCATGCTTGTTTATGCAATGCCCCAATTGGATGAATTTGAATTACTAATGCAACCTTCTCAAACAACAAGCAACTTCTCAATATAGCTCCCTCTTAAAACCTCTCTCTCAATTCTCTCAGATACTCTCTCTCTCTCAACTCATAAAAAAAGAATACTTAAGCTCAAAAAATCATAGCAAAGTGTAGATAATGTGTTCTCTCAAATGAGATAAATATCTCCTCTATTTATACACAAAAATCAACAACTAAAGGCTTAAAATAGGGCATGGAAAATGACACTTTTCAGCTCAATTGATTCAACTCAACAAGGTAATTAAAAAGGTGGCAGTTAAAAATGTTACACAAGGAACACATGCAACCAAGTGAATGAGTCGCTCAATATAATTGAACAACAAGAAAGACAAATATAAATTCAAGGTTTATGTTTCCCTATAGGTCGACCTTCTTAGACAACCTTTCTCTTGACTTATTCCAAATATTTCATATTCTTATCAATCTATAAATTCATATAGTGAATAGAATCCTATTCAATCCACTTCTTTTCCAGTTTGGAACCACCTTATGATATCCATGCCACATTACTTGGTCGATGGTTTGTTGTTTGACGTAGTGGACTATTTCCTATGCATAGTCATTTGATATTTGTTTTCTTTGAAAAAGTCTTGGGAGCGACCATAACACATAGAAGGAACTAGTTAATTAGCACTTTATATGGCGCTACATATTTCATACTATATGCTCTTTATTTGATGTAAAATTCATTCATAAATAATCACACACTTTATACTTAGCATTGTTTTCACTATAATATGCTATGTGCTATTTAACATATTTTATGCTTAGAATGCTATGTGCTTTAAGATAAATCAACGCTAAAAAACCATTAAATTATTCATATATAATATATATATACTCCACAAAAAATAGGTATATAAGCATATGTATATATGTATATATATATATATATATATATTCATAATTCACAAGTAAATAGAGTTGTATCACTCAATATATGGATACTCATATGTATCCTCATATTTCACATATAATAAAGTATGTATATATATATATACTTGTATGGACATTTTCATTACATCAATACATACATGTATGTTAATATACATATACATATATATACTCGTATACTATATATACATATCATAAATTGATACTAACGCATTCATATCAATTGACATATTTACATGGTTTGTATATATGTATATATATGTCTTCTTATCCGATCGATATTCCCAAACATATGGGTAATCTGTCCATGAGCATGTTAGATACGTCTATCTACATATACCCATGTGTATGAGTTTATCATTGACACATACACACATACATATATATAAATTTTATGTATATATATCCTTATCGATTGAAATAGAGACACATAAAGAAGATTTCACTCAACACAAAAGAAACTCAACAAGAAAACCCTTAACTAAACATTCAAAAATAAACCACAAGCAAGACTAATGGTAACTTACTATTTCCCAACTAATATCTTGACTTGACCAACTAAAAGAAACTAAACAAGAAAACCCTTAAGTAAACATTCACAAATAAACCACAAGCAAGAATAATGGTAACTTACTATTTCCCAACTAATATCCTGACTTGACCAACTAAAAGTGTGTATGTGAAGCTCAGTTTGGGTCGTTATCAAAGGTTACCAGAACAAGTTCTTCTCCTTGAGTGATACTTCCCCTCTCTTCAAGAGGCTTGATAAAATCACCTGCATCCAACTTATGACATTGCAATAGTAGTCAACTGAAAACAACACATTCAATTGCATCAAATATTTCATAATTAGAATCCTTTCATAACATCAAATTGAATCAACATTTATTCTTCTTATTTCCAAAACACATAAAACATAAATACACTCATCTCAAGCACTTTTACCCAACTAGGTGTAAGTAAATAAGTAGTAACACAATGGGGTGTAACATATTCCCCCCTTGTGAATCATCGACCCTGATGATTTTAGATAGTAGACATAGACTCATATTAAAAAGTAAACATATTACAATTGTTTTTCAAGAACTCTCAAAAGCATGTAAGACATGAGGAATTTTTTTCTTAATCTCAGCATAGTCTCCCAAGTGGCAGATTCTTCTACATATCGGTCCCCATTGGACTTTGCATTATAGAACCTCTCTATTACGTAAGCGAATCTTATGTGTTCCAAGCACCTTGAGAGGCTTGATTGTTACCATTCTTGGTTCTTTTACCTGTAAAGCATTCCAATCAATAACATGGTTATCCCCTGGTATATACTTTTTAAGGTATGAGACATAAAAAACATTGTGCATCCTGGCAAGAGTTGGTGGCAATGCAATTTGATAAGCAACTAGGTTTATTTCCTCTAGAACCTCGAAAGGACCTACATAACATGGATCTAATTTGGAAGAATTTCCAAACTTGATGGAAATATTTCAAATGTGGTTTGACTCTTAACAACACCTTTTCCCCTACCACAAAATTTTTGGGTACCCACTTAGAATCTACATAGATTTTTTGCCTATCATTGGCTTCAGCTAGCCTTTGCTTAATAATTCCAACTTGCTCTTCCATTTTTTATAACATCTCTAGCCCTAGACTTACCCTATCCTCTAGCCTATCCTAGCTTATAGGATTCTAACATTTTCTACCATATAATGCTTCGAATAGAGCCATCTTGATTGCAGAATGATAAGAATTATTGTATGCAAATTCCACTAATGGTAGGTAATATTCCCACTTGTATTATTGATCCATGCAATACATCCTTAATAAATCTTCAAGCACTTGGTTAACTCTTTCTATTTTTCCATTTGTTTTTGGATGATAAGTTAAACTTATATTTAACTTTGTTCCAAGTGATAAGAACAAGGTTTTCCAAAATCTAGATGTTACATGAGCATCCATGTTTGATATGATCTTCTCAGAAATCCCATGTAATCTAAACACTTCTTGAATAAATCTTTGAGCTATGAAAAGAGCTCCATTAGTTATATTTCCCAAAATAAAATGCACTACCTTAGTTAACTTATCCACCACCACTAGAATGGCATTGTCCTTATTCCTTGACATAGGTAGACCTTGCACAAAGTCCATGCTAATGACTTGCCACTTAATTTTAGGTATATCGTGTGGATATAATAGAACCGTAAGGTGATGATGTTCTACTTTTACTCTTTGAAACTCTAAGCATCTTGCAAAAAATATCGCAACATCTCCCTTCCTACCCTTCTAGAATATAAAGGCTTTACATCCACCAACATCTTCGTCACACCAGGATGTCCAAAGTATGGTGCATTATGGACTTCTTTCCACACTAGATTCCTTAACTCCTCTAAATTAGGTACATATATTCTCCCTTTAAACTTTAATAATCCATTAGGGTCAAAGTGAAAACCTTTGTACCTTACATCTTGAGGATTATCTGTGAGTGTTTGCTTAACTTGCTTGTAAAATTCGTCACCCAAGGATTCTTGCAACACTTGTCCCTTAAAGTTGGTTTGAATTGTTACTATAGAGGTGATATTCCTTCTTCAACTTAGGGCATCAACAACTCAATTCTCTTTTCCCTTGATGTAGATGATGTTGAATTCATAGTATTCTATCAACTCCAAGCACCTTCTTTATCATGCATTCAGATTGGGTTGGGTAAACAAATAATTCAATACATGATGATCGGTCTTTAGTTCAAAAGGCTTTCCCATTAGATAATGTCTCCACATCTGTAATGCATGAACAATTGTCGCTAACTCTAAATCATGCAACACATAATTTTGTTCGTAGAGCTTCAACTTCCTTGATTCATAAGCCATAACTTGCCCTTCTTGCATCAAAACTCCTCCTAATCCTTCACTTGATGCATCTGTTATGATAGTAAAGTTTCTTTCTAGATTAGGTACTTTCAATATTGGTGTAGTAGTTAACTTCTCCTTGAGTAGGTCAAAAGTTGCTTGACACTTTTCAGACCACTCAAATTTCTTACCCTTCCTTTGTAATGAAGTAATAAGAAAGAATAACCTAGAAAATTTTGCAACAAACTTCCTATAGTAACTAGCCAAACCCATAAAACTTCTAGCCTCTGGTACACTTTTCAGTACTGACCACTCAAGTACTACCTTTATCTTATCTAGATCAACTGCAATCCCTTTCTCTGAGATCACATGTCCTAGGTACTACACTTATTTTTGAAAGAAAGTACACTAAGAGATTTTTCCATATAACTTGTACTCTCTTAACCGTTGGAGAACTATCTCTAAATGTTTATAATTCCCTTCTTCATTCTTAGAGTAGATTAATATATCATCAAGAAATACAAATACAAACCTATCCAAACAATCTCTAAATAAATTGTTCATTAGGTTCATGAATGTTGTAGGTACATTCGTAAGCCCAAAGGGTAGGACTATGAACTCATAATGTTTGTATCTATTCTTGAAGTAGTTTTGAAACTGTCCTCATCTTTAATCCTCAGTTGGAGATATCTAGATCACAAATCAATCTTTGAAAATATTGTTGCTCTTTGTATCTGATAAAGAAGATCATCAATACGTGGAAATTAATACTTATTATTTATCGTAGCTTTGTTAAGCATCTGATAATCTATACATAGGTGTAGGGTACCATCCTTCTTAACAAAGATCATTGGCATTCCCCAGGGTGAAACATTGGGTCTTATCAATCCCTTGGACAAAAATCATTCCAACTATGCCTTAAGCTCCATTAATTTAGTTGTAGTCATCCTATAAGGTACCTTTGATAAAGTTTTTGACCTTGGTACTAGGTCAATGGAGAAATCAAATACTATTTTGGGAGGCAGTCCAAGTAGTTCATCTAGAAAGACATCCACAATTTTTTGTAAGATGGGATATTTTTCCATATCTGTTTCTCTAGAGGTTACCACTTCCCCTTTTTCAACCTCTTGTGACTTGTGACATATGCCATTATCTTGAGGAGGAGTGAATTCCTGGAATTCCTCCAATTTATCCATTTTGACTACAAAAATTTGACATCCTTTATTTTTCAACCTATGTATTTGCACAACCAAAATTTATCGCAATTTTATTTCTCTAGGTGTTCCTTGAAAAGACACTGGATTACCATGATCATCTAGACATTCTACAATTTTTCTATGGAAATCCACTTTAGCTCTATGCTTCCATAGCCATTTCATACCTAAGATGACATCATAGGATCCTAAGGGTGCTACGTATAAGTTTACTTCTGTTGATAAACTAGGTAGTTCAACTCTTGCCTCAAATAAACATTGGTTCACCATTGCTCTTGCCTAGTTTGCATATTCTACAACCCAATTTTTTTCCATAAGTCCAACATTCCTAGAAATTTGTTTTGCTACTCTAGGTGAAACCAAATTTTCTATGGCTCCAGTATCTATAAGTATGGAAATGGGAAAACCAAACAAAGTACTTGGGGTTTCCATCGGGGTGATCTAGTATTCAACTTGTCGATTATCCATTGTTGCATGGATCCTTTGTTGAAACATAGCTCATTGAGGAGGAGGTGAATTACCATGTGGTTGTGAACTAGATGGTTTTTTGGGACATTAACTAGCATAATGATTCCCACCACATGCAAATCATCCTCTCATTGGTCCTCTCTTTTTAACTAGATTCTCAGAATTACCGCCATTCCCTCTAGCTTTATTGTAATACCACCATTATTGTTGAAGTTGTTTCCCTGATGATCCTTTCTTGGCTCATTCAAGTTATTATGGGATCCTCTGTCCCCTTGCCTCTAATATTATTTCCCTTCATTAAACTTCCTTGGAGCTTGATTAAATTGAGACCCTCCATTCCTCTTTTGATTCCTCTCTTGGAAATTTGAGATGGCCTTGAGCTTCTGCTCTTGTTTGATTTCCTTCTCATATACTAGGTCCATAGTGGTTGGACCATGTACATCCACTTCTCCACCTATTCATCCATGCAAACCCATAATGAACTTCTTGATGCAAAATCACTCATATTTTTGGTACATTGGTACATACCTCAAAAGACGAGTGAACTTCTCCAAGTATTCATTCACTGACATATCTCCTTGCTTAAGATTTTGGAAATCTGTGAGATTTTGATCGAAAAAGAGTTGGGGTAACCACCTCTTTCGATTTTTTTTAACAAACTCATTCCAAGTCAGTGTTAGGGAATTGATTCCAAGTTTCATCTTCTTGTTCATCCACTAGTTAGAGGCTTCTCCTACAAATTGGAAAGCTCCACACACAACTTTACTGACTTTAGAATAGTTCCTAATCTCGAAGTACTTCTCTAGTTGTATTAACCAAGCTTCATCTTCTTCTCCACTAGTGCTTCCTTTAAATTTAGGATGGGCAATCTTTCTCATATCCCTAGATAATTCAATTTCCAAACGCTTCCTCTCAGTTCCCTCATAATATGATTGAGTATTTCACTTTCTTGATCCTTAGATTTAGTGTGGTTCCTAGAATCTTCCCCTTCTTCCTCATCATTGGGTACTTGTTCCTCTTCTTCGTTGTGTGGGACTTTTTCTTCCATTCTTTCTCTCTCCCTCGCTTCTTGCTCAATATTTCCTATCCTTGCATTAGTTTCATTCATGATTGCCAAAAGTTGATCCATCTTGGCTTCAGTATTATTTGGACCTTGTCCAACTTCTTGACTCCCTCTAGAATTAGTTCTTGTCCTAAACATTGTATTAATTAATGTTATACGTATGGGTTCATCTTTCAATTAGATCCTATCATGGTTTACTAAATGCATAGGAAAACATATCAAAAGACAATCACACCTAAAATTCATTGAAGTTTCTATACATAAATTTTGATAAAAACATATTTCTTCATTTATTCATGAGGATTTTAATATCCTTCTTTTTATGTAGAATGACTATTTAAATATTCAAGAGGAAAGTATCCATCAGATTCACTATCAGATACATAGCTCAATGGGGTATATCCCTTAGATTTTTTCTCATCACTCATTTGCTCTTCTCTATCCCAAAAAGGATAGTAACCTTCATATTTATCTTTTGATACATAATTTCATGGAATGTATCCCTCTGATTATCCACTAGAGGCTATAACAATTACTTCATCCATAGGTACTACTTGAGGGTTTCTAAAGATCAACATTGGAATGATACTACACTCCCGAGGGCATGTTCCTAGAAAGTGATAATGAATTTGATCTAGAAGGTGAGATGGATGGTAAGTTGTTGAAATTGGCTTCACCTCTCATTCTTCTTCTCTCTTGGATAACTCGTGATAAAGCATGACTGATTGTCTTAGTATCACTTAGCCAGATGGAATTTTCATAGTTGGTTCCCTCCATGGTACGAACAAGGGATTCCTTTTCCTTATTGGCCCATAGGTAGCGCTCATTTCCAATCACTAAATTTCTTGCAGTTAACTTGAGATGCATCATCTTGGCACAAGAATTTTCCAAACATTAGACTCATAATGTTGGAAGGGAAAACTTAGTGAGCACATAGGTTCCAGAGTTGAACCTGGTAGATTTGATGTCACGTGTAACACACCCATTGTTCTACTAAGTAACTTTCCTATATTTTAACCTCAAGTAAAAGTTCAAGCATCTATCTAATAAGAGCAATAAATTTTTTCCTTAAATATAAGAGATAACATGTGCATATGAGATAAAAATATTTCCATTTCATTTATTCAAAGTATTACAACTTTCCAATTTATTGATAAGTTATCAGTAATTTATAATATCATTTCTCTTTTACAACTTTTCCATCATAATAGATACAAAATACAAATACAAGGCTCTAATGAGATTACTAGCAAAGATGTACAAATAGTCCTGGAAATCCTCCATGTAAACCTTGGTTGCCAACTAATGAGGAGAAGCATCACTCAAGTTATTTTTTACCAACCTTGGACTAAGTGCAGTCCCTCGTACATCTATCTATCTAATAGATGGCCCTACCCTTCAACAAATAGATTTTTTTGGTAACTTCATAATAACATGACCTTTTTTGAGCTTAGTGGTGTGTCCTCAACATCTCTAGATCTGTCATACATTGGCTACAACCTAAACATATGCCATTCCCTCTATCTAGGGTGTAAATTGTGGAAACATAGTGAACTAACAGTGTAAACAGTGGGAACTTAGACTACTTTGGCCAAAGTGTTAATCACTCTTAATTTTGGAGTGTATGTCACATGCACACCCACTACCTTAGCTCGTTTTATTTTATTTATGATTATTTGTACCCTATGCATAAGCTATCCCATTCATCGGATTATCCTAACCCAAGGAATAACCTATTACCTCTATGTTTAACTAACACATCCACAAAGTAATCAAGTAACTCTATGAAACAACTAGTTTAACCATTAGCTACGTAAGCTATATCCCTTTATAGTAAATAATACCCTCTATGTCCACTCATTCCTTATTAATGGATTATGTAAAAATAAATCAAGCAATTATATCTACATACTAAGATCTAAAAGCTTCCTTTTACTATCATAAAGGAGTAAATCAAACTTTCCCTAATAGAAAAATGAACTAACTTCCTAACAAAACAAGCAATGCCACTCTATCTTTCAAAAAACATAGAACAAAGAATAAAAGGGGTGGGAATTAGCATGCATGTTTATGCAATGCTCCAACTAGATGAATTTGAATTCCTAATGTAGCCTTCTCAAATAGCAAGCAATTTCTCAATATGACTCCCTCTCAAAACCTCTCTCACAATTCTCTTAGATACTCTCTCTCTCTCTCAACTCAGAAAAATAGAATACTTGAGCTCCAAAAATCATATCAAAGTGCAGATAATGTGTGCTCTCAAATGAGGTAAATAGATCCTCTATTTATACAAAAAAAACAACTAAAGGCTTAAAACAAGGCATGGAAAATGACACTTCTCAACTCAATTGATTTGACTCGACAAGGTAATTAAAAAGGTGGCAACTAAAAATGTTGCAAAAGGAACACATACACACTCAAGTGAATGATTCACTCAATATAATTGAATAACAAGAAATTAAAATAGAAATGCAAGGTCTATGTTTCCCTATAGGTCGACCTTCTTAGACAGCCACACTCTTGACTTATTCCAAGTATTTCATATTCTTATCAATCTAAAATTCATACTATGAATAAACTCCTATTCAATACTGTTCTTTTCCAATTTGGCACGACCTTATGATATTCATAACACATTACTTGGTCAATGGTTTTTTGTTTGAATTATTCAACTGTTGCATGTGCATAGTCATTTGATATTTGTTTTCTTTGACAAAGTCTTGGCAGTGACCATAACACATAGGAAGGCACTAGATAATGAGCACTTTATATGGCGCTGCATATTTCATAGTATATGATTTTTATTTGATGTAAAATTCATTCATATATAATCACACACTATATAATTAGAGTTGTTTTCACTATAATATGTTGTGTTCTATTTAACATATTCTATGCTTAGATTGCTATGCGCTTTAACATAAATCAGTGCTAAAGAAACATTGCATTATTTATATACTCCATGGAAAACAAGTATATAAGTATATGTATATATGTATATATATATTCATAATTCACAAGTAAATAAATTTGTATCATTCGATATATGGATACTCATATGTATCCTCATATTTCACATATAATAAAGTATGTATATATATATATACGTATATATATAAATATATATATTAATATACTTGTATGGACGATTCCATTATGTTGATACATACATGTATGCTAATATACATATACATATATATACTCGTATATTATATATATACATATCATAAAGTGATACTAACTCATTCATATCAATTGATATATTTACATGGTTTGTATATATATATATATATATATATATATATATATATATGTCTTCTTGTCCAATCGATATTCCCACACATATGGGTAATCCATCCATGAGCATGCATAGATACGTCTATCTACATATACCCATGTGCATAATTACTCATTTGTATGAGTTTATCATTCACACACACACACACATATATATTTTATGTATATATATCCTTATTGATTCAAATAGAGACACATAAAGAAGATCTCACTCAACACAAAAAGACTCAACAAGAAAACTCAAGAAGAAAACCCTTAACTAAACATTCACAAATAAACCACAAGCAAACTAATGGTAACTTACTATTTCCCAACTAATATCTCGACTTGACCAACTAAAAGTGTGTGTGAAGCTCAGTTTGGGTCGTTATCAAAGGTTCCCAAACCAAGTTCTTCTCCTTGAGTGATACTTCCCCTCTCTTCAGGAGGCTTGATAAAATCACCTGCATCCAACTTATCACATTACACTAGTAGTGAACTAAAAACAACACATTCATTTGCATCAAATATTTCATAATTAGAATCCTTCCATAACATCAAATTGAATTGAAACAACATTTATTCTTCTTATTTGTAAAACACATAAAACATAAATACACTCATATCAAGCATTTTTACTCAACTAGGTGTAAGTAAATAAGTAGTAACACAACAAGGTGTAACATCTTCTCATGATGAGTTTAATGACTTTGTTTCATGGAGATTCATTTTATAATGTATATTATTTTAACTTTTTTATTATAGCCATTTATCATAACTCGAGATGCAAAGCTACACATTAGATCATTATTATCTCCATATTATGCTCTATACATGATGATTATACATTGATGTATGTCTTTAGTGATACATTTATTGATAGAGCTAAATAATGTTTTAATTCATGCCATGATTCTTATATATAATTTCATAATTTATCATGTGCTCCCATAAATTTCTTTACTTTGATGTATCATTATTCAATTTCTAATGACCTTTCCTTAGTGGATCCCATGATTTTTGTATTCCTCATAATGATATTCTACCTTTTGATTTCTATGGGTACTCTCATTTGGATCCTTTTGTGTTTTTCCATGTTATATACTTGATTTATTTCAAAGTACATTCTTCTACACCCTCTTTTGAAAAAGCACATGATTTACACATACTTGAGGATAAAGAACAAAATAAGGATCCTACTTTGTGAGGATAATATGATATTAGTTGATTATACATCTTTCATATCCTCTACCACTACTACACATCACATGATACATGCAAATAGGAATATGGGACATATTGCACATTATATTTCATCTTAAGTGAAATACCTCACCACTAACATTCACATTCTAAAATTTTATGTTTATACTTATGAACTAAGATTAAACCATAAGAAGATACTATTGAAATATTCCATAGTCCTTCAACATATGAAAATTTGACTTATCCTTCACCAAGTGGATTAGCGATAAATTTTTTACAAAATATGATGGAAAAGATGATTTGTTGCTTTATCTAATTATTTTCACTTCTACAAGTTTTTTTATTTATATTAGGATCAATTAATTTCCAATTTATTTCCAATAAGATTAAGATTCCATGCTTTTACATGCTTTTATTCCTTGCATAATGCTTATATCACTTTTTTTGGGAAGTTACATATTGCTTTTGTGAGGCATTTTTATTATGATATTGATCCTAAGATAATTATCACACAAGTCATGCAATGTAAACAACAAGAACACAAACCAATTCATGATTATATAATGAAGTTTCAAGATTTTATTAACAAAATGAGATCCATAGGTCTAAAGAAATGTTGAGAATCAATGTATAATTATTGATGGTTTAATTCTCCTCATCAAAACACGGTTTTTTTCCAAGGTTTTCATTCATTTGAAGATTTATGTGTTATTGTATGTGTTGATTGGTGTTTTTGAGTTTTTTTTGCACTTCTCAACACAGATAATGCGCAAGTGCAATGCCTCTCTTGAAAGGTAATTTCTGCAACAGATTTTTAGAAATCACCCCAAAGTCTCTCAGGTGTGAGGTCATGACAATGCTTGGAATAGTTCAATTGGTTGGTGTGATTTTCTAGTAATCATAAGGAGGCCTTTATGTCTCACAAAGCATGGGAGTTTGGGTCTACAAATGGAGTTCTATTGCAAATGAATGAATAGCAGCTGAAATTACATGAAAACAATCTGAAACTCCTTGTGTTCATCAGATTTAGCATTGTGGTGATGCTTAGAATCCTAAAATAACAAAGGTCTAAAAGAAATATCAAAAGAGGAAAGGGTTAAGAGAGCTATTCTAAATCTAAGCTATAAATGAATAGTAACAATGGGGGATGCTACAATAGAAAGACTCCCATAAAACCAAGTTTTTCTTGACCAAGAGAAACCTATAGCTACACAAAACCAGTGAAATCTTCTAAGGCCTACAAATTTTTAGATTGTGCATTCACCTCATGAACATATAATTGAACTAAAGTGCAGCATATGAATTAGCTCAAACTAGCTTTTCAAAGTGATTCATCATCAATAAACCACAAAAAACATGAGTTGGAAGTGCATCCAATACTATAACAGCAACCAGGAATAAAGACATGCAAGAAACTAACTAACTAAAACTAACATGGAGGTTGAATCATGCATGCAAAATGAACAAGTTCAAAGAAAAAATCCATTATACTGCAATGCTTCCTTCTATTATTGCAAAATGTCTCATACAACAATTCACCACCCACTACAAATGAGGAGCAAGCCCCTATTTATAGTTTTCCAAAAGTGTAATGAATGGCCATGATTTAATTACAATGTGTGGCCCAGATTTGTTACAACTTAGGGTTTCACCTACCCCCAATATTTCACAGTTTAAATAAGCCATTTTGTCCTCTTCTCTATTTTTTCATATAGTTTATTTTTTCTTTTAGTTACTGTAGTTGTTTTGTCTTCTAGTTTCTTTCTCTGTTGTGGCTGAAAAATGTCAAAGCTTGCCCTTTGTCTGATGTATTTTCAACATCCTTTCAACCAATCAAGTGTATTCTCTTGTAGATCTGCTTTACTGAGAAGTAGAAATATTATCCTCAATCCTGGAGAGTAGCTTCTTGACAATCATCATCATCTTGGTGGAGAATAAAATAGCTCCCTCGCTCCCTTTAAGGTCACTTTTGCAATTTTTTCATTGACCTTCTTGGCATGCATTCATATGTTGGTCAGTGCTCCTTAGGCAAACTATCCATTGCTCGAGCATATTTGATTTGAAGTACTCCCCTTTGGACATGGTTCCTGATACATTTCGTGTGAAAATGCCTCATCAACTTTATTCTAATATTAGGTTCCTCCCTTGATGGTTTGCATCAGAATCCAATCAACAAGCTTTGTAATGATTGTCCTTCTTGCAAGACCACACTTGCACATTTGGAAAATAATTAGGAAAATAATGTTTCAAATATTCATAGGATACTAGTGAGTTATTTTCTCCCCTTTTGATTAATTAAATTTTAAATGAAGTACTAATTAATATTGAATCAAAATATTGAATGTCAATCAAAGACATCCAAGATTACTCCCTTAAAGTCCCTCTAATTGTCATCTAATTAAAGGTCTTTAGTACCCAATCAACCTTTTGATAAAGCCAATCTGTCTTAGTCGTGATACATCTTAATTCGTTAAACAAATAAGTGCAATATTGTAAATAGTAATTACTATCAATGGGTAAAAGCACAAACCTATGTCACACTTTATAAAGGAATTGGCCAATAGCAAAAAAAAGTTTGAACTTCAACCACATAAAAGTTTTCTTTATGTTTTGAATTTCAAAATGGTGTAAACTAATGAAATGTAGAACTTTTGATGAACTTTATTCTTGTAATTTTACAAATTTTTAAAAAATGTTTTCATTATGTTTTTATCAATTTAAGGACAAATTTTGGAATGCCGAAAATTTCAAAAAGAGTGACTTCACGGGACATCAAGAAACAAATTGAAAAAAACTTCATTTCTCCCTAATTTTTTTTTCCCCAAATAGGTAACTTCAATATCTTGTGCATGGAAAAAAAATTCAAATTTTGATGTATATTTTTCTCATAATAACGTTTTAAAGTTAGAATTGTTAGAATTTGATAGTTTTCATGGGACGTCAACTATTGCAATTTTTTTAATCATTTAAAAAAAAAAATTATACCCTTTTGAAGAAGACTCTCTCCTCTTGTGCCCCATATAAGTTTAAAAAAAATTAATATGTTTTACTTTTTTTTAACTTCTAATAAGCCTCTTTTTTAATTTTAACAACCTGCTTGCATTATTTTAAAAATAAAATATATTAAAACTAATCAAAATATTTAAAAAATTATATATTTGGATTCACCACTCCGAGCTCTACAAAAGGGTATTTTTCTATTTTGCAGAAAAATCATTCTGACTGGAGAAATACTTTACCAAAGTTGAATGTTTCAAAAAATTCTAAAAAAGGGTGAGTTAGCTGCCAAGTAGGATGCCAACTAGACATGCTCGCCCAAGTATGTTTCGGTCGAGCATGTTTCGGTTAAAACATACTCAGACATAAATTTCTTGATATTTTCAAGCTATATATACCAAATATGCTCACTATTTTCACTTTTTTGGCCAGACGTATTCTGCAGAGTAACTTTCAGCAGAAACCTCTTTAGCCGAAAAGGTACCTGCCACATCGGTGCTGTGTGGTTTCGGCTGAAAGCCACTTGGCCAAATATCTTCCAACTGATAATAGTTCACTCATA
This sequence comes from Sequoia sempervirens, assembly GCA_007258455.2. Classification (NCBI taxonomy): domain Eukaryota; kingdom Viridiplantae; phylum Streptophyta; class Pinopsida; order Cupressales; family Cupressaceae; genus Sequoia; species Sequoia sempervirens. Next base: position 13,452,322 of record VDFB02047230.1, on the reverse strand, counting down.
ACTATTTATTTGGCCAAAAGTGTGACACACTATTGTGTTTTTACCCTGATATTACAATGGCTAAACATGTGTTATTGATCATAGTAATGCAACAGAGACTCTCAATACAACCTGTTTCTAACCATTACTCAAAGAATCAAATGAAAGCCATTTCATTCAAGTTTTTAGTATCAATACTCGTCCTTGAATGCCTATGTTCAACCTTTGTCCACAATTCAATTTCTTTACACCCAAATGATTTGTCAATTATATGGGAATGAAAAAGTATCACATCATCTGTGGCGAACGGGAGAGCACCTATTGGTGCATGGGGAGCCAAGAGGAAAATACTGTCATTGAGATTGATGGCTTCCAATTAGCAATAACTTGTGAAATAAATTAGGTTCACTTGTAGTTTCAAGGCTGGTATTCCAAACGACTTAACCACATGTATCTTTGATCACATAGATTTTCCTCATCGCTTGATGAGATGAGCCTTTGCATAAAAGATGAGAATGTCACCATTAGTCAAAAAATCTACAACCTAGTGATGTGAAAAATGTCCCAGAGATCCCCCCTGCACTTCTTGAAACCTTGAGAAAGAGTACAAAGAATTCCAAGGGTCAAATCTTGAGTAAGATGCTATGAAGTAGCGCACGGGCCAACCAATTATGCCATCAAATATTTAAACTATCAAACCATTTGATTTCATCCCCATGTTGGAGAAGCATACACCTACGTCCCACATCTTCCTTGCAAAGTCACCGTGAGTTTTGAGATCACACCATCTCGATGGGAGTGTACTACACGAATGCAAAATTTTCATGCAGGTGCAATTTGTGGAGGAAAGCCACGAAAAAAAGGGGAATGGCCACTGCGATAACAAACCTCACACAACCCACTTAGCCAAATATTTGTTATCATCCTTCGTCCCTAGCCCAAAGCTTGCCCCATAGTTGCTTCTCTGATTGTTTATCTTCATATGCTTTCACCTCTATGCAAAATAGGGGGAACATAGGCATCCACCATTGAATGTGTTCTCACCAGGGCACCTATCCTCATTAGATGTTATTAAATACCAAGACCGAGACCTTAGCATGGGTGCACTGTGAGATCATGCAATTGTTCCGTCCACACTGCATTCCCTCATCGGCCAAGAGAAATAGAGTGCAGACTCTGCATGCCTTAATGCATGTGAAAAGGATATGCATGGGGGATGCTTGTAGGGGATGTGATTATAATGTCATCGGACTGAGCAATGAGGGTGGCCAAGAATTCTGTGGCACTCATACGCTTGCACTTCGTAGTGGGCAACTTGATTTCAATCACTCCAATATGCGCAAGGTAAGAATATTCAACTGGTGGGTACAAACATGACCCCATCCCCTCAGATGCATTATAAATAGCATTAAAATACCATTCTACCATGGAGGATTCATCGATTGGAAAGGATCCCAATACTTACAATAGTCCTTCAACTTTCTTCAAATGGGATCTTAAGCTATCAAAATGCACAATAGTTTCAAAAAAGGAAACTTCTCACGACTCCTGAGGGGATTGTTCAATCCTCGCTTTATTTTCATGGATGCATTTCTTCCTTGTCGCTTATGTTTGAAGCTCATAATAACTAGATCGTTGTCGAATGTGCATGAGCTCATTTGCTACAAGCTTGTGAGTAGGTGTAGGAAATATAGTGAGAACATTACAAATGGAATTACATCGAACTTGATTAGATCACACGAAATCCATGTAGGTACGTAACGCTTGTTTAAGAAGGTGTATCATTCTTACTTTCATAATAGAGCCTGTGGCCTTGTTGTGGTGTTTTATTAAAGGACAAACCATTTCGTTAATATCAATGTTAACTCCTTTACTTATGGCATATGCCTTCCTTCTAAGATGTACACATCTTGTGGTTGCCCGTTAGTGGGAACATCGGAAGGGAAGACCATGAGAATCCATTATTCCCACTTGACACGGTTTGATGGTCGAACAAATCCTCCAAATGCTCTCATCAATATGGGGCTTATAGCATAAAGAAACATTTTAAAAGAACATGCTATATATACACTCATCGTCAGAGATCACACGAGGTTTATAATGTCACCCATCCACCACTAGTTTTTGATGCACAAATTCAGAATGCTTACCACAAACTTATAAATGCAAATCCTACCACTTGTAATCATCAGTCATAGCTTTGAACCCTCAGCCAGGTGAAGGTCCAAAAGTTCTATGCTAATTCCTCCATCTCCTATGGCCCTAAGTCAGCCCCTTACAAAGAGTAAGAGGATATGCAAGCACATGGTTCGAAGATATGCAATGGATGGGACATGCAGGTAAGGAAGAGCAAGAGGAAGCTTGGAGAAAAGTCATTTAAACAACATCATAGATGACGGACCCCGCATGGAAGAATTTAGTCGAGGGGAATGTGGAAAAAGGAGTGCAGGGTGTTGTGGTGGGGATTTCGTAAGAGATGATGACAATAGCGAACAAAGGCCAACATAAATGTCTCCACAAGGGAAACATTCACAAGGCTTTGAATATAAGGTCGTGCAGATAAGATGGTGTCAGCCTTCTCTTTGATGAAACAAAGTTCTTGGATGTAGAATCCTTGCAACCACCTTCCTCATGATGCTCTGAATTTAAAGGTGTCATTCCAACAAGTAACTTTCTCATGCCCCAAATATACTTGTGTAGTTATTTGATTCCTTTTACATGCTCATGAGAAATTACTACATATGACAACGAAATGCTTTGTTACTAGCTAAATTCATGAGGATGTAAGGTGTCAGTGATTGAGAGTTACAGAGGAAACTCTGGGAGTTCTGTTGAAGAGAAGTCGTTCGAATGACTTATAATACAATAGCACCCGTGACATACAACTCGACAAAATTGCACTCTTCCTTCAATTAGGCCAAGCCGAGCCCAACACCCATCCATCAACTAATTCATTTGCTCAGGACTGGCCAACGCTCTCTAGTTCATGTGAAGATTTGACAATTTAAAAGGATCTTTGTGGGGACAACCCGTGCTAGCACTCCACCTCTTACGAGGATGTCAGCAGTGGAGGAATCCTACCTCTCTGTCGTTATCTTTATTTCCTACCCTAGACGTCCCTTCGCATGATACTTCCTGAAGCCTTACCTCTATAAAACATTTTCCCAAAACATCTCCTTTCTTAAATATTTCATTTCATTCCAAAATGACCAAATGTTCCCACATTTACAGTAGTAGATAGTTAATGCCTCAACCCATGATTTTCATAAAGGAATGGTTTGCTAAAATAGCCCATTGTAATGCCCCTAATTGTAATCCACCACTATTCATCTTATGGCCAACGCTAACGATGTTACAAACTTGGATGTATTTACTCTATGGTAGTTCCTTGAGATTTAATAAATAATACGCAAGCCCCAAGGGCCACGTGCATCTCGTTTATGGATGATAAGACACCTCTCCTACTCCTCATAAGACTTGGTATCTTGAATGATGCATATGACCATGCTAAAGTTACTTTGGTTCATGCCCAGAGTTCACTTCAAAAAATACGCCAAGCGGGGAATCGTGTAGAAACAATGAATGCGTGAGATAACGAGAAGAGTGGCCTCAAAGTAGGCATCCATGGAGGTTGTGGTCTCTGCAAAGGAAGACTTTGTTGGGTATGGGAGTGCAGACGACCATCATAGGTTTTCCGTTAAATAATGGTTGTGGGAGCCACGACCCTTGCCACTACCATTCCGCAAAATCACATGCCTAACCTCGATATATCATCATTCATCACTATAAATTCAATGAGCCTGTTGGGAATGGAACACTTCAGTTGGGATCCCCATAGCACAAAGAATAATGGTGCAGGAAACATATGTAGGAACACCACTGATGAGTGCTGCAATTAATGGCATGGAGTTGTGTGGCATTGACGCGAGTGACACCCACAAAGGAGTCTGTCATTTGGAAGAATGCATAGAAAAAGGCCAAGGTGGGGAAATGTCACCATGAAGTAGGGCCTCCACATATGAATAGCCTACAACAGAAACATCTTTGCACATGAACAACATCCACGTCTATGTTGAATCAATAGATTTTCCTCGACTCGTTGTGATTTTGCTTCACCATGGAACTCACCCCACATCCTCGAGTTGGCTGATTGCCCTATATTGAGCACCCCAATAAAGCTATTCCTATAGAAGTATAATGCGAGCAAGCAATGCTTGGATATTTTTCAACAAATGTTTCATAGCCTAAATGGCTACTTAAAATCTACATAGAGTATAACATTACTTCCTTAACTCAAACCACCCTACTAAAATAGACCAGTTTGAGACTTGCAGAGAAGATGAAGCAGAGAGTTGTGATAGGTTTTCCATGGTATAATGGCGGCGATGAAAACGTCCTTTTCAACTAGAATGTTTGTTGTGGAAATGAGAATTGCGGACTCCACAATATGGGAGTCCAAGTGAGTTGTGCCATTAATAGCAATGACGAAGGGACAACCCACACTAGGCGACCCGTAGTGGTGGGTCTGCGATGCCCGATGAACGCAAAGGTGAAGGTTGATATGGGACCCACCATGTGGGTGGATGTTACAGCTTGGATGCTGGCTAGAAGTAGAGTGATAATGGCGATCTGCAAGGGGAGAACTGTACCTATGGGTTCACGAGGCTCAACGGATGTTGAGGCAAAAATCCAAGGGAAACCCATAGGAAAGTTCCACAAAGGAAAAAGACTTGGTGAAATTCAGATAGGGGAATTTGATCAAGGGGTGTTTGATCATTTTGAGGTAGGTGACCAACTTGGACTCAAGGATAGGGGCATGCAAAGCGAAGTGGGACAAAAAATGAGCCAGCTGGAGCAAAAGAAAGGGGGTCCTTGCCTTCGACAGGGCATGTGTGCAAAACATGCACAACAAATGGCAACTCACTGGGGAAATGCTCCAAAGAATTTTGACGACAAACTGGAATCACGAACCTAGAATCTTTGGTTTTGACCTTCACACTAGGACAAACAAACTGAACATTCGACCAAAGGATCAAAACCACTAGCCGATCCAACCCTCAGTAAGCTAAAAATCCAAGTGTGTGCAGATGTGTTGATTCCCATCCCTAATTCACTATAGGAACCCAAGCTCTGTCAAGTTAAGCTATGTAATTGATTATAACTCCAAAAGCATCTGGTACATTACCTCGATGCTAGTCAAGCATCCATAGACCCAATGAGGTTGTCGTTGTGATTCTCCCGAACATTGCTCTACTGTCGGTCGGGTGTCCATATCCTCGGTAGAGTTGTTTGTATCCTCTTAAAAGTTGAATTTCTCTCTTTTGATTTTCATCATTTACTTTTCCTTTTCTTTTATTTTTTTTCTTTTGATTTTTCTCTTTTCAATTCTTTTCATTTCAATCCGCAAGCAGTGAAGCTCACATTCAAGGCTGAGAATCACAATGGCGCTAAAGCAAAATTTTAGATTTTTCACTTAACCCAATTTTGTAAAGGAGCCTACAATGACCTCAGGATTCTTAAAGTGTGAAAGGTGTAATATTTTAGAATACATCAGATTCAAATCAACCAACAACTTATCCTCTTTGAATCAAACATCCAGATCACTTAACACTAGCAGAAAACCCTCACCGTCCACCCTGAAAACTTGATTAGAGTTTATCAAAGAAGCACTTAGAACATCCCCAGGAAATTAAATGGTTGTTGTGCCTGCAAACATGCCCATCATTAAGCAAAAGGACCCCAAAAAGAAGCAAAGCGGATGCAGGCGGAAGCAAACAGAAAGGAAATGGAAAGCAAACTAATCTAAACGCCAACACTAACCAAAGCAGGAAAGTAAAAGAAAATGGCAAGGAAACTACTCTAAAGCAAACTAACCTACAACAAACCAACTAATCTAACAAAATAAAAAAAGCAAGACTATGTACACAAATATACACTACTCAAAATGAACTATGTACAAAGAGATTTACAAAGAACCTCATTTAGGCAGGGTAAACTGACACTCACACTCGTAAGATTTCGTGATGCATGTACAAGTAGATGGGTGGTCATTACAGTTCTAATCCATGCAGATTCGTCCTTATATTTAGAAAGATAAAACTTTAGATTGCAACATTCAAATTCAATAACATATTCATGAAGAATCAATAGTTGAGATGGCTTGTGAAACCCGTGGTCAATCCACAAACAAGTTTGCCTCCCCTCATTCCCATAATAATCGAAATGATAAGCATGAACATCCATTAGAGCAAGGAAAGATAAAACCTGGATGTCATCATGCAAGGGCAGCTATATTGGATGATCTAGAGCATGCACAACATCATTAGTCATAGTGTTGGAAGCCTCGAGTAGACACAGTGGATGGTGCATCATCTCCCTTGCATTGTAGACCTGAAAATCATGATCGAATTGATCAGGAAGTACACATTATAAATAAAAAATTTCAAATGCCAAGAACCTTGTACTTGATCTCGGGCTTGCATAAGGTTGGAGAATGAGATAGTAGACACCTCTTCCAAGCTACCAATGGGATCCGCGACCTCCATCAGTTGTTCCTCAAGGAGATATACTTCATCTTGTTGATCCTCTATAGTCCATGGCCCCACTTGATTGTTGTCCTCAAAATGAAGTACGTCGTCCCATTTAATTTCCCTCGTGCTAACTTCAATTTTTTTATGCTTCATGTCATAAGAACATGACAAAAAAAATTGTTCTATTATAATCCTCAGAATGTGCAGGAAGATTAGCAGTGGTCAAGGAAGAAAGACTTCCAGTTGCAGCCTATAGTTGGAAAAGTATATCATCTTTGTGGGCAGCCTCCAAGATTTCCCCTCCTTGGTCTTCTTATTTTTTTAGGTCATGTGGTTCACTAAGGTATTTACTTGTTTCCTCTTGTTCACTATCACTGTAGACAGAAGTGGAGTCCCTTGCTGAATCAGGGAGCTTTGATGCTTCATCATTCAGAGGTTTGGGTGATATGTCCTCTTCTCCACCGTCCTCTGAATCATACCCTTGCTCTGTGTCATCATACCTTCGTAGCGTAGCTCCCGACAAAAAGAAGTCATCAATTGACGGTACCTCTTCAAGGGGATGGAAATCCCATATGTGATTTCCCTCTAATGATTCCCCATAAAGTTGATTATCAATCACATACAAATTTTCTATAAAAGGGGAAGATTCTTGATGTTCGATGGACAACCCTCCCATTTGATCTGCTTCATCATCTAAAGGTTCATGAATGTATCATTCTTCTTCTATCGCTGTCCCAAAACCTTCTTGGGGGATGCTCTCAACTAAATTGTCACTTGGTTTTGGTTCTTGGACTTCTAGTTCAATTCTTGAAGTGAGAGCGAAAGGTTCTATATTTGGTTGCTCTTGTTGTTCTTTAACTTTTTTGATGGCCTCTTGACAAAACTCACATGTGAACTTTTAATGTGTTGAATCTTGGAACCTACACCAACCTGGCAGCAACAACACCTCCAAATCTACTTGGTATCTCAGCTCTGACCAATCCCTCATGAGTCTTGAGACGATTTCATTATATCTTTCAACCATTAGATCTTCATCAACACATGGGGAGGAAGTTTGATAGTGGATAGCCTCAGCTTGTAGTTGTTCCCACTCCCCTAGATCTTCTTTTTCAAATGTCTGATATCCTTCATTCATGGATGAAAGGTCTTCTAATCCCCTTTCACTTAATCTTTCATCATCATTTTCTACTGCCCCAAGGCTTTAAGCCTCATCCTCTTGACTTTTAGCATCTGTGTTGGTTGTCCCAGCATGTACTACTGCAAATTCTTTTGACTCATCTTTTGTGTATAACCTTTCAATCGCCAACTATTCTTCTCCCTGAGCGGAGGATTTCTTACCCATGAAGAAAGGGTCTTCTAATCCCTTTCCAATTGATCTTTCCTCAAGTCTACCTATTGTCCCAAGGAGTTCAGCTCCTTCCTTTTGATTCTCAACCTCTGTGTCAGTTGTCCTAGTACTTACTTCTATAGAATTCTTGGTTCAACTTCAGTGTGTTGTCCTCCAAATATGGACTTCTCTCCTACCTTAGTGGATGACTCCTCTTCATTGAGAGTTGGCTGCTCTATCTTGTTCAAATAGCTCATGGCTTGGGCAATGATGTCTGCACATGATGGGAAAGTAAATTCTAAATGAGGTGCATTATGGACCCTGCACCATCCATACATCAACACCTCTTCTTGTCTTAGTCCATCCTTACTACTTAGTTGTTCTTGGATCAGCTCCTTGAAGGCTTTGGTTGCCATGTTAACAAATTTTTCTTTTGGATTTGCAAGAGCTAAGGGTTGATATATCTCCCGGAAGGGGACTTCTTCTTGTAGAACCATCTCAACTCTTCCCAAGAATGTTAGACATTCCATCTCATTATTTCTACAAGTGTCATGAATTTTTCATTTGTATGACAATGCAAAGTGTTGCAATGGCTTCTTCAATCTCCTGCTTGAGTCTTCTTGCAACTGAGTAATGTTGATTTGCAAATGCTACTCCATCTCAGCTCATATATTGCTTTATCTTTAAATTTTATGATTTTAAAATTCCAGCATATGATGAGATCTATTTATCTCAGATTTACTTGAAGGTGCATTCAACTTCCAGCTTTTTAGCCTTGTGCTTAGCCATGCCCTCCTTTTAGCACTAGTTCTATTGATGGGTGCTAGGAAAAGAGGCAAGCATAAAATGAATGATAACTGGAGCAATGTGTTCTTCCCTCATTCGACCCTCCTTCTAGTGCCAATTCTGTTGATGGGTGTTTTTGCACTTCTCAACACAAACAATGCATGAGTGCAATGCCTCTCTTGAAAGGTAATTTCTGCAACAGAGTTTTAGAAAATCACCCCAAGGTCTCTTGGGTGTCAAGTCATGACAATGCTTGGAATAGTTCAATTGGTTGGTGTGATTTGTTGGTAATCACAAGGAGGCCTTTATGGTTCACAAAGCATGGGAGTTTGGGTTTGCAAATGGAGTTTCTAAGTTTTGCAAATGAATGAACAGTAGCTGCAATTAAATTACAACAATCTGAAACTCCTTGTGTTCATTAGACTTAGCATTGTGGTGATGCTTGGAATCCTAAACTAACAAAGGTCTAAAAGAAATATTAAAAGAGGAAAGGGTTAAGAGAGTTCTAAATCTAAGCTATGAATGAACAGTAACAATGGAGGATGCTACAGTAGATAGACTCCCATAAAACCAAGTTTTTCTTGACCAAGAGAAACCTATAGCTATACAAAATCGGTGCAATCTTCTAAGGCCTGCAACTTTTCAAATTATGCATTCACCTCATGAACATACAATTGAACTAAAGTGAAACATATGAATTAGCTTAGACTAGCTTTGCAAAGTGATTTATCATCAATAAACCACAAAAAGCATGAGCTGGAAGTGTATCCAATACTGTAACAACAACCACCATTAAAGACATTCAAGAAACTAACTAACTAAAACTAACATGGAGGTTGAATCATGCATGCAAAATGAACAAGTTCAAATAAAACATCCAAAATAATGAAATGCTTCCTTCTATTGCTGAAAAATGCCTGTGGCCTAGATTTGTTACAACTTAGGGTTTCACCTACCCCCAATAATTCCCAATTTTAAATAAACTATTTTGTCCTCTTCTCTATTTCGTCATGTAGTCTATTTTGTCTTTTAGTTATTGTAGTTGTTTTGTCTTCTAGTTTCCTTCTCTATTGTGGCTGAAAATTGTCAAAGCCTGCCCTTTGTTTGATGTATTTGCAGCATCCTTTCAAACAATCAAGTGCATCCTCTTATAGATCTGCTTTACTAAGAAGCATAAATATTCTCCTCGATCCTAGCGAGTAGCTTCTTGACAATCATCATCATCTTGGTGGAGAATAAAACAACTCCCTTTAAGGTCACTTTTGTAATTTTGTCACTGACCTTCTAGGCATGCATTCATATGTTGGTCAATCCTCCTTTGGAAAACTATCCATTTCTTGAGCATATTTGATTTGAAGTACTCCCCTTTGGACATGGTTCCCGATACATTTCGTGTGAAATCACCTCCTCAACTTTATTCTACTAGTAGGTTCCTCCCTTGATGGTTTGCATCATAATCTGATCAACAGGCTTTGTAATGATTGTCCTTCTTACAAGACCACACTTGCACATATGGAAAATAATTAGGACAATAATGTTTCAAATCTTCATAGGATACTAGTGAGATATTTTCTCCCCTTTTGATTAATTCAATTTTAAATGAAGTACTAATTAATATTGAATCAAAAGATTGAGTGTCAATCAAAGACATCCAATATTACTCTATTAAAGTCCCTCTAATTTGCATCTAATAATAAAGGTCTTTAGTACCCAATCAGCCTTTTGATAAAGCCAATCCGCCTTAGTCATGATACGCCTTAATTCCTTAAGAAAATTTGTGCAATATAGTAAATAGGAATTACTATCAATATTACAATGGTTGAACATGCGTTATCAATCATAGTAATGCAATGGCGACTCTCAATACAACCTGTTTCTAACCGTTACTCAAAGAATCAAATGAAAGCCATTTCGTTAATTTTTTTAGTATTAGTACTCGTCCTTGAATGCCTATGTTCAACCTTTGTCCACAATTTAATTTCTTTACACCCTGATGATTTGTCAATTATATGGGAATGAAAAAGTATTGCGTCATCCATGGGGAATGGGAGTGCAACTACTGGTGCATGGGGAGCCAAGTGGAAAATACCGTTGTTGAGACTGATGGCTTCTAATTAGCAAGAACTCAGGAAATAAATCAGTTTCACTTGTGGTTTCAAGGTGGGTATTCCAAATGGCTTAACCTTATGTATCTTTGATCACATAGATTTTCCTCATTGCTTGATGAGATGATCCTTTGCACAAAACATGATAATGTCACCATTAGTTAGGAAATATACAAACTTAGTGATGCAAACAATGTCCCAAAGATCCCCCCCGTGCACTGCCTGAAACCTTGAGAAAGAGTACAAAGAAGTCCAAGGGTCAAATTTTGAGTAAGACGCTATGAAGTAGCACGTGGGCCAACCAATTATGGCATTGAATATTTAAACTATCAAACCATTTGAGTTCATCCCCACATTGGAGAAACATACACCTACATCCCACGTCTTCCCTGCAAAGTTATCATGAGTTTTGAGATCACACCATCTCGACAGGAGCATACTATAGTAATGTGGATTTTTTGTGCGGGTGCACCATGGAGGAAAGTTGTTTTGAATCAAAAAAAAGGGGAATGATGGCCACTACGATACAAAACCCCGCACAAATCACTTAGCTAAATCTTTGTTATCATCCTTCGTCCATGGCCCAAAGCTCGCCCCAGAGTTGCTTATTTGATTGTTTATCTTCATATTCTTTCACCTCTACACAAAATGGGGGGGGAACATAAGCATCCACCATTGAATGCATTCTCACCAAGGAACTCGTCCTCATTAGATGTTATTAAATACTAGGACCAAGACCTTAGCATGGGTACACTATGAGATCATGCAGTTGTTGTTCCGTCCACACCACATTCCCTCATCTTCCAAGAGAAATGGAGTGTGGGCTCTGCACACCTCAATGTCATTGTAGAAAGAATATGAAGGGAGGGTGCTTGTAAGGGACGTGAGCATAATTCCCTTAGGCTGAGCCGATAATTCTACAGCACCTGCATGCTCGCACTCCGTAGCGGGAAACTTGATTTCAACCACTCCAGTATGCACAAGGTAAGAATATTCAACTGGTCGGTACAGATGCTACCCCATCCCCTCAGATGCATTATAAATATCATCAAAAGACCATTCTATCATGGAGGATTCATTGATTGGTAAGGATCCCAATACTTATAATAGACCTTCAATTTTCTTTAAATGGGATCTTAAGCTGTCAAAATGCAAGGTAGTTTTAAAAAAGGAAACTTCTCACAGCTCCTGAGGGGATCGTTCAATCCTTGCTTTATGATCATTCAATCCTCGCTTTATTGTCATGGATGCATTTCTTCCTCATCACTTATATTTGAAGCTCATAATAACCAAATCACCACCAGAGGTGCATGAACTTGTTCGTTGCAAGCTTGTGAGTAGGTGTGGAAAATATAGTGAGAACATTGCACGAGCTTACATCGAACTTGATCAGATCACACGGAATCCATGCGGGTATGCAACGCTTGTTTAAGAAGGTGTATCATTATTACTTTCATAATAGATCTTGCATCCCTATTGTGGTGTTTTATTAAAGGACAAGTAATTTATTTAATATCAATGTTAACTCCTTTACTTATGGCATAAGCATTCCTTCTGAGACACACACATTTTGTTGTTGCCCATTAGTGGGAACACCGGAAGGGAAGACCATGAGCATCCATTATTCCCACTTGACACCTTTTGATGGTCAAACAAATCCACCAATCACTCTCATCAATATGGGGCTTACAACATAAAGAAACATTTAAAAAGATCATGTTGTATATACACTTATCATCATAGATCGCACAAGGTTTATAATGTCGCCCCTCCACCGCTAATTTATGATGCTCAAATTCAAAATGATTTCCATAAAATTATAAATGAAAATCCTACAACTTATAATCATTAGTCATAGCTTCGACCCCTCAACCAGATGAAGGTCCAAAAGTGCTACGCTAATTTCTCCATCTCCTGTGGCCCTAAGTTAGCCCATTATAGAGAGTTAGAGTAAATGTAGGCACTTGGTACAGAGATATGCAATGGACGAGTTGTGCAGGTAAGGAAAATAGGAGGCAGCTTGGAGAAAAGTCGTTTAAATGACATCATAGATGGTAGACCCTACATGGAAGACTTTAATTGAGGGGACTACGGGAAAAGGAGTGTGGAGCGCTGTGGTGGAGATGCTATAAAAGATAATGGCAATGGAAAATGAAGGCCAACATAAAGGCCTCCTCAAGGGAAACATTCATGAGGCTTTGAATATAATGTCATGCAAATAAGATGGTGTCAGCCTTCTCTTTGATGAAATAAAGTGCTTGAATGTAGAATCCTCACAACCACCTTCTTTGTGATGCTTTGAATTTAAAGGTGTCATTGCAAAAAGTAACTTTCTCATGCCCCAAATATACTTGTATAGTTCTTTGATTCCTTTTACATTCCCATGAGAAATTATTGCATATGATGGTGACACGCTTTGTTACCAACTAAAGTTATGAGGATGTAAGGTGTGGGAATTGAGAGTTGCGGGGGAAACTCTACAGAGTTTTGTTGAAGAGAAGTCATTTGAACGGCTTATAATATAGTGACACCTGTGGCATACAACTCCACAGAATTGCATTCTTCCTTCAATTATGCCAAGCCAATCCCAACACCCATCCATCAACTAATTCATCTACTCAGGATTGGCCAATACTCTCTGGTTCATGTGAAGATTTGACAGTTTAAAAGGATCTTTGCAGGGACAACCCGGGCTAGCACTCCACCTCCTGCGGGGACATCATCGACGAAGGCAACATGCCTCTCTGTCATTATCGTTACTACCTACCCTGGACATCCTTCCACATGATACTTCTCGTAGCCTTACCTTTGTAAAATATTCACCCAAAACATCTCCCTTCTTAAATAATTCCTTTCATTCTGAAATGACCAAACGTTCCCACATTTACAGTAGTGGATAGTTAACACCTCAACCCATGATTTTCATAAAGGAATGGCTTGCTAAAATAGCCTATTGTAATTCCCTTGATTGCAAGCCACCACTATTCATCCTATGGCCAACGCTAATGAGCTTACAAACTCGGATGTATTTACTCTATGGAAGTTCCCTAAGATTTAATAAATAATACACAAGCCCCAAGGGTTGCTTGCATCTCATCTATGGCTGATGAGACACCTCTCCTACTCCTCATAAGACTTGGTATCTTGAACGATGTGTATGACCATGCTAAAGTTACTTTGGTTCATGCCCAGAGTTCGCTTCAGAAAATACGCCAAGTGGGGAATGGTGTAGAAACATTGAATGCATGAGCTAATGAGAAGAGTACCCTCAAAGTAGGAATCCATGGGGGTTGCAATCTCCACAAAGGAAGACTCCATCAGGTATGGGAGTGCGGACGACCATCATAGGATTTATGTTAAATAACGGTTGTTGGAGCCACGACACCCGCCGCTACTGTCCCTGCAAAATCACATGCTTAACCTAGATATATCATCATTCGTCACTATAAATTCAATGAGCCCATTGGGTGTGGAACACTTCAATTGGGAGCCCCATAGCACAAAGAATAATGGTGTGGGAAACATATGTAGGAACGTCATTGATGAGTGCTGCAATTAATGGCATGGAGATGTGTGACATTGAGGCGAGTGGCACCTGCAAAGGAGTCTACCATTTGGAAGAATGCACAGTGGAAGGCCGAGGTGGGGAAACAACACCATGAAGCAGGTCCTCCACGTATGAATATCCTGCAACACAAACATCTTTGCACATGAATGATATCCACATCTATGTTGAATTAGCAGATTTTCCTTGGCTCGTTGTGATTTGCTTCACCATGGAACTCACCCTAAATCTTCAAGTTGACTGACTGCCCTATACTGAGCATCCCAATAAAGCTATTCCTATAGAAGTATAATGTAGGCATGTCATGCTCAGATGTCATTCAGCAAATGTTTCATAGCCTATATGGTTGCTTAAAATATACAAAGAGTATAACATTGCTTCCTTAACTCAAACTGCCCTGCTCCTAAAATAGACTAGTTTGAGACTTGCAAAGAAGATGAAGTGGAGAGTTGTGATAGGTTTTCCGTGGTATAACGACGGCGATGAAAACGTCCTTCATGACCAAAATTTCCATTGCGGAAATGACAGTTAAAAACCCTACAATATGGGAGTCTGAGTGAGTTGTGCCACAAACAATGGCGACGAAGGGATAGCAACCCGCACTAGGCAACCCACAGTGGTGGGTCCGCGATGCCTAATGGACACAACGGTGAAGGTTGATGCAGCCATGTGGGCAGACATTATGGCTTGGTTGTTGGCTAGAGGCGAAGTGATAACAATGATCTGCAAGGGGAGACTTGCAGCTGTGGATCTGTGAGGCTCGATGGACGTTGGGGCAAAAAGCAAAGGGAAACCCATAGGAAAGTTCTGCAAAGGAAAAAGACGGTGAAATTTAGATAGGGGAATTTGGTCAAGGGGTGTTTGATCGTTTTGAGGCATGTGACCAACTTGGACTCAATGATAGGGGCACACAAAGCGAAGCAAGAGCAAAAATGACCCATTGGAAGCAAAAATGAGTCAGCGAGGGAAAAAGAAAGGGGGTCCCTGCCTTTGGCGGGGTGTGTGCAAAACATGCACAACAATATGTATATGTGAGTGATTATTGGAAGATCTTCTTTTATATCAATGTGTTTTTAGTACTCCCCCCTTTATACATGATTTAACATCATTATCATAATCAAAATATGAGGGGAAAGAGGATGCATCTAATGATGATAATAATGCACTACCCAAAGGAAATCAATTTACAAAATTTGCTACATTGAAAGAACCTTTTCCTATGGTATTATAACTTTTGCAACATGGCCTAATTACATTACCTCTTATCAAACCAATAGGTAACTCTAAGCTTGCACCACACTAGGTTGAGTACTTTGATTCTTATTATTGTATGCATGGAAATTTAATAGATAGTTTCCATGCATTGAAAAGTAATTTTCAAGATCTTATACGCAAAGGGAATATTAAAATGGAGTGTACTTATAAGCACATGACTCCTTCCCTTGATGAGTTTAATCATAAGAAAGTAAATGATGAGGGATATTCTAAAGTTTGTCTAGATATTGGTAGACTATTCATCATAAAATAACCTATGTTGAGGTTACACATGAAACTAAAGATAAATCACCTAATACATCTAATGTAGGTCTTTTAGAGTACACATCACAAATGGCATCCATGCATTCCTCTTTTTCATGGGGGTACAATTCACAATGGCATAGATAGTCCCATGGGGGCAATGGTTTTTATTATGACACGTCTTCTAAGTATTATGACACATCTTCTAAGTGTTCCTTGTTGTGTTATGTATTTTCAATAAGGGCTAATGTGGGGAATTAATTATTTTAATTTCCAAATATTGTAATTTCCCCTATGGTAATTTGTAATTGTAATTTTGGAGATGGATTTACTTTGGTAAATGTTTCAAGGGCATCCTGAAGGAATGTTTTAGCCTAGGCATCTATTTTAAGGTGGGGACCACTTATTGATGTATGTTCTTGCATGTTGATTTGTATGATTTGCATGCTTTTGCATGTTGGGGCGCCCAAGTTTGCATATTGGTGCATGGTTTTTTATGGAGTTGTCAAAGAATAATGAAGGACACTAGATTTACCAAATTTGATTGGCCATGGTTTAGGTGCCCATGTGAAGGCCATGTGAGAATTGAGTATTTTTATTTTATTTTATGATTTATTTTCCAAATGGGGCGTGGATTTTCCAAGGAGGTGGTTTGCTTGTGATTTTGGAAAACCATAGTGGTTTTTCTCATTCACAAGTCTATATATTTAGGCCTTGTCATTTGGGAAGATGGATTTGGGATTTTTTGTAGGTTAAGATGGGGAGATGTTGTCGGGTTGAAGAGAGGATTTGAAGACTCTATTGTTGCAGATTTCTATTTGCATAGAAGCCCATATTTTAGGGAGCTAGTGAGCTCCACATTTTGGAAGATAGTGAGCTAGTGAAGTCCATGTGAAGGGAGCTTGAGAGATTCAATAGAAGAAGGGTTGAAAGAGACCAAGAAGATATTTTTGTTGCAGGTTTGAAGGTGTTTGGACAACAACAAAAATGCTTGAAGGTTGCAAGTTGATTGCAACAATGATTTCCATTGAATATTGTAGGTTGAAGGAGCTAGAACCTTGTGAAAGAAGTTGGATTGAAGGAGACCATTTTTGTATTGATATTTACTGTTGTAAATTAGTTTTATATCAATTTTGTAATGGTTTTCATCATCCCACATGGCTGCAAAATTATTTATTTTTAAAAATATTATTTTTAATGTAATTGAAGGAGAATTTGAATGAGAAGCCAAAACATTTCTTGTAAATTTTGTGTTATTTAAAGTATTTTCTGATTTGCATAGTTTTTTGTTGTGAGGCTGCGATTGAAGGTTGATTTCCCCTTGCATCAATGATATCAAATAATTGTGAGTTCCTTTACATCAGTGGTATCAAAGCAAGAGTTCCTAAGTCTACAGGAAGAAGCACCAATGTGAGGTAGTTTGTACTAGGACCTAGGGTGGAGAGTGTGTGGTTTGTAAACAGATCAATGAGTGAGACAGTTTACATGTGCAAAACCTGAGGGTTTTGAAATTTTTTATTAAGGATTTGTGAGGCCTTAAGGATGGACAAGAGAAAGAAGAAAATTACTTTTGTCATTAGATGGATTCTAAGGATTATTGGACTTGAGAAAATAAAAGAGAGACTTTGAAAAAATAGAGAACAATATGTGAGGGTTGAAATGATAAAGATGAAGCAACAAGTGAAAGAAATGGAAGCAAAGATCAAAAGGATAAAACAAGAAGAGAGGAGAGTTGGAGGTAATTGTGATTATCTTTCTAATGATATTTAGATTGCAAGAAAAAGATGGTGCATCAAGGTGTCATGTTTGTGGCATAGAAGAAGAAGAAGAAGAGGATGAATAGGAAAAAATTGATGAGCTTGAAGCTGAGACATGTCTTGTTGAAGGCATAATGGTGGAGAATAATGAGGTTATATGTAATACCCCTATATTTTGCTTTCTGGTTGGACAGTGTGTCCTTGTTTGCTTGGATGTGCTTTTTGGTTATTGAGATACTTTATCATGTGTGTGTTATTTGATCGCTATTTATAGAGCGATAGTCTATTTGTATGATGTGATGTATCTTATCTGATGCTTTATTTGGCATGTTTTAATTGGTGTAATGATGATTAGTAATTGTAACATGTTATTGCATAAGATATTTGTTTATGATGGAATTGTCAGTCTATGATGAGTGTATTGGTGAAGGGGACAAGATCACATCACTTGTTTGTGGGTGCCCTACGATTTCGCGATTTCTTCTTCACGGTGTGTTTTATTATGTTATATATATATATGCATGTTCGATATACTCTTTGTTCGCAGGTTGACAGATATAGGACATCGACTCCACCTGGTTTCACAGGGTTGAGCATGTCCATTGGCCAACGGTATTCGATTGGGAGATAGTAGCTAGGTTTTTCATGCCAAGTCATCACCCTAGTCATAGTGTGTCGTCGGGTTTAGTCGGGTTAAGTTACTTCTTTGTTGTTCTTTTCTCCTTGATTTCATTTAGTTTCAAGTTGAAAAAGGTAAATAAATGGCTCTATGTATTTAAGTTGTTTATTAAATTGATCTGATTATGATGTTAGAAATATTATTGAATTTAGTAATTAATTTAATTTAATTAATAAAATAATCTAATCTTGGATTAGATTTATTTTATTGATTCATTAAATTAATTGTGTGGAATTGAATTAAGTTATTCTTTTTGGAATTTTAAAAGTGTTAAATTCTTTGAAAATAAAATTTTAAAAGTTTAAATGCTTTTTGAAAAGAAATTATTAAAAACTTTAAATTCATTTTGAAATAGAAATTTTATAATAAAGTAAATGATTTAAATCTATTTAAAATTTAAATTGTGTTTTAAAGCATTGAAATGCAAATATCTTGTAAATGCATAAATTAAAACAATTAAATTTATTTGAAAAGGAATTTGTTTTAAATTATTAAAAGTAAGATATTTTGTAAATGCATGAAAATATCTATATTGTTGAAAGATATTTATTTTATTTTGGAAAAAGAAAATATCTGGGATATTTTAGAGGGCATTGACTTAATTTTTAAAAGATTTTCATTTTTGAAAAGAATATATGGCTACAAAAAGAATGGAGGTTTTGGGGGATTTTAGTGGATGCATTTTGGATTTTGGGTGAGGATTTGGGAAAAGCTTCGGAAAATCTTCTTGCAGGGAAGCTCAACTCTCTTCTTCAAACTCTCCTTCAAGTTTCAGATAAGAGGTTCTTCTTGTTTATTGTTTGAAAATTTGCATTTTCAATTTAAAACTTGCTTGTAAATCTTTGTTTTGAAACCCTGTTTAAATCTTGAAGAAATTTAGATTGTTTCTTGAAAATCAAAACTTGCAACAGAAATCTTCAATTTTATCAATAGAAAAAAAAATGGAAAGAAACAGAATGAGATTTGAAAACCTCTATTCTGGAGTTGAAATGGTTCATATCAAATTTGAAATGTAAACCAAGAAATTGTGTTTGAGAAATTAGCTTCTTTGGAAATTTTTGTAGAAAATTTGCACAATTTGACTGTAAATCAATGAAGATTATATATATATTTATACATATATATATTGTTATATATATATGCATATCTATATATTTTATATATATTTCCAGGGGTGACGTTTTGCTCGAGAATTTTCTAGTTTTTTTTTTTTTTTTTAATTCTTTACACAGAAAAATTTGTGCAAGCAGGGGAGGTTGTGTTATTTTAGTTTTTATTAAAAAAATAAAATATAAATTAAAATTTTTAAATGCTATTTTAGGGGGGTGGGGGGAGGGGGGTTGGGGGGCGCAGCCATGGCTGGACACAACCATGCCCCATTGGAGGGGCGTTGTTGTGGCAGCGCTGGCCTCCACAGGGACGCTGGGCGCAACATTGGGTTGCGTACCCTCTTCCTTTTGGGGGCCCGTGAGGGTAAACAAATTAAATTCACTTTTTATTTTTTTATTTTTTATATATTTTTTTAATTTATATTATATATTATAATATATATAATATATTATATATATACAATATATAATTATTGTTTAAATGGATATTTTTATTATCATTTAAAATATAGATATTATATATATATTTTAAATAGTTGGAAATTATTTTTAAATTAGTTGGAATATAAAATGATGCGTTTTTTTTTGTTTAAACATATATTTAAATGATTTTTAAATATTTAAATATATGGAGTTTAAAATGATTATTCTATTATCTTAGATTGGAATAAAATTGATTTTATAATAAAATGTTTTTATTCAAAAATTGATTTTGATCTTTTGTTTAATTAAGGAAGTTGGAAAATGTGCATATAGTTAAATAGATAATATTTAAACATGAGAAATGAATTTTTAAATTTGTATAAATACGGTGTTCTTATTTTAATGAATATTTAATTAATAGAGATGTATATGTCCAAATATTGATTTTATAATGATTTTAATTGGGAAATGGGATTTTAGTATATTTAAATGTTAATGGGAAACCGAAGTAAACCTTTAGATTTAAATTTATTATTGTCGGTCAAATGCACAAGTAGTTATTAAATAAGGGAATGATTTTAAGGGAAAGGGATATTCGTATTAAATGAAATGAAATGTTTAAGAGAGTGATTTTTAATTATAGTTATTGTTCGTTGCAAACGAATTTACAAGAAGATTAGTTATTTTCATGAAATGTGTAATTGAGGAATTTAGAATATTGTGTTCATAGTCAAATTATTGATTTTATTGTAAAATAATATATTTGAAAGGACAAATATTGGATTTAAATGTAAGGAGTTTAATAGCGAGATTAATTGATTCTAAAATGATTTATTTTGCAAAGGAGAAATAGTTATTTTAAAATGATATGTTTTAAATCGAGGAAGTAAATGTTTATTTTTATTATTATTTAAAAACAATTAGGGAATTAACTATTTGGTTTAAATTTCATCTTTTGTCTGAAAGAGACGTTATTAAGTCAGTTTTATTAAGGCAATAAATTACTGAATGTTAATGAAGGAAGTGGATTTAGGAAATCCAAATATAGATTTAATTCTTGTTTGATTGCCCTTCTTGAATGTGCACTTCTTCTTATTTCGCTTTTGGGAAGTTGATTAGAAGGGTTGTTAAGTCTTCCATAAGGGGTTTAACTTTTGGGGATGATGTATTATGTTAGTCAACCATTGTATTGCCTTGGGTAGGGCGTATAATTGTATCTTGTTGTTTTACCCAGTTTTCACGATCGGGGATGGTTTGTGTCTCATTTGTATTAGGAGTGGTTTATGTGGTTTGTTCCTCCTTGGATTAGGAGTGGGTTATGTGATTTGTGCCTCCTTTGGAAGTAGTGGATTATGTGTTTTGTTGCCCCCAATGTAGGAGAGGGGTTTGACTTTTGTTGCCTCCAGTGTTTGGAGTGATTTTTTCTTTATGTGTTCCTCCTAGAGTTGGAGTGGTTTTTATTTTGTTGGTATGCACTTTGGCACCCTTGGTGATTGGATTGGGGTTGGTTTTTTGTCAAGTAGAAGAGTGGCTTATGTTAGGTGCCAAAGCCCAAATAGGTAAACTGGGTAACCTTCAGAGGTGGTTTAATCAAGTGATCACTAAAACAATATACTTAGAAGTTTGGATAGTATTTCACACTAGTTAAGATAATTGAGCCTCACTCATGGACGCAAGTGCTCGTATAGGCTTGGGATGAGTGGGAAGGCCTAGAATGGCAAGGTCATCTATCTTGTCTTTACGAGAGGTATTTGATTCTGCATGATTGAGTATGGGTGTCGGGATTCGGTAGAGGCCACCAGGACAACTCATAGTGGGGGCCAGATCCTATGAAGATTCCCAGAGGATATCCCATGATGAGTTGTGTGATGACACTCTTTCCACGATAACAGTTGGTATTTGGTGTTATGTGTATGGTCTTCTTATCATACTCGATCTATTTTATTTCTGGAAGCAATGTGACTTATGTCAGTAATGTTAGAGTTGTACTTGTGTTGTTTGTATGGTTGTATGGTTCATGTGATTGGTTGTGTCAGTGTGAGTTAGCTTGTGTCTAGTGGTTGATGGTCTTGTATAGGATTCCTTGTTACTATCTCCTAGCATGGGGGGTGAGCCTTTGGGTATCACATGGTTGGGTGGAACGTGCACCTTAATCCTTTGGGTCGTCTTCTTGTTTGAGTGGACGAGGTTTCTAGTTGGAGAGCTCGTGAGATCCAGTTTCTTTTCATGTGTTATCCATTTCAGTTGTTATTGTATTTTATTACCCCTCATTTGTTATCAAGGTGGAATTGTGTAATATGTAATCATGCTTATTGGATTTACCTCATTCGGGGAATGAGGGAGTTGTAATCGTATTGTAATTTATTGTTATCTGAAATCAAGTAGTATCTCTTATGCTTTGATGTATTTTATCATGTATGGAATGTATGTGTTTCTTAATTTATTAAGTAATTAAATGTGATGTTTTCAATTCATGTTTCTTGTTTGGGTTTTAAGTAATCTCAGTCTCGTAACCTTAGAGGTTGTTGGAAATGGATAGTGATCTTGCATGTTATTTGTACTTAAAAAAAAAAAATTAGTACGTTTGAGTAGTTAATTGCAACTTCTTCTAGGGTTGCGTGGCAGGGCATTACATTATATGTGCAAAAGAAAAGGTTGTGAAGAATTTGACATGATGGAATTTGAGTGTCCTAAGTATGATGAGGCGATTGGCAAGGAAGAAGGAGACCTCCTACTAAGAGAGGAGATAAGGAAGATAGAAGAATTATTTGCTGCCAAAGAAAGTGTAGCAATTGGTGTAGATGAAGATGTTGTTGCAGCAATAGAGCTTGAGAAGGTTGCAACAAGTAAAGAGGGTAAAGAAGATTTATTGTCAATAAAAGAAGAGTGGATTGAAAAAAAAAATTGATGGAGGTGAGAAGATAAATATTGTAGCGAGGGATGAAGAAGATGATGTTGGAGTACCAAAGAAGGATGAGGTAAATTCTCATTTTGAGTTTAAAAATGATGATTATTTACCTTATATAGAAGAGTTTGCAGTTGTAGAAGATGAAGTTATAGTTACAGATTGGTATGTGGATGTTGCATGTTTGTGTATAGAGGTTGTAGATGATGGTGTAGGAGGAACTTGGTGGAGGTGGTCGGTTTGTGGTGGGTTGGGTCCCATGAAGAAGGAAACAAATGAAGAAGAGATGTGGCAAAGGAGGATGGTCTATGGTGGATGTAATTCCACAAGAGGAAATAAGAATAGAGTGCACACTTGGTGGAGGAGGATGAAAATTTTCTCGATTAAGTGTTAGAAGAGGAAGAGGAAGAAATTCTTCTATCTAATTTTCAGTGATGGAGTTCGTTGAGGATTGTTTGTAATCTGAAAGGGTGGTACTACCACTTAACTCCATTTTGTGAATCCATATTCACAAAAAATTTCCTATCTTGGGTGTTTGATGCAGGAGCATCCACGGTCATTGACAATTTTGCATCAACCAAAAATATTTCCTTGCTTTGTTTTGTATTTTCAATAAGGGCTAATGTGTGGGGAATTATTATTTTAATTTCCAAATGTTGCAATTTTCCCCTAGGTAATTTGTAATTGTAATTTTTGAGGTGGATTTACTTTGGTAAATGTTTCAAGGGAATCTTGGAGAAATATTCTAGCCTAGGCATCCATTTCAATGTGGGGAACACTCATCAAAGTATGTCCTTACATGTTGATTTGTATGATTTTCATGCTCTTGCATGTTGGGGTGCCCAAGTTTGCATGTTAGTGCATGTTCTTTCATGGAGCCATAAGAGTCGTTGAAGAATAATGAAGCACACCAGATTGACCAAATTTGATTGGCCATGGTTTAGGTGCCTAAGTGAGAATTGAGTAATTTTTATTATTTTATGATTTATTTTCCAAATAGGGCGTGGGTTTTCCAAGGAGGTATTTTTCTTGTGGTTTTGGAATACCATAGTGGTTTTTTTCATTCACAAGTCTATATATTCAAGCCTTGCCATTTGGGAATATGGATTTGGGATTTTTGGTAGGTTGAGATGGGGAGATGCTTCTAGATTGAAGATTGAATTTGAAGACTCTATTGTTGTAGATTTCTATTTGCATAGAAGCCCATATTTTAGGGAGCTAGTGAGCTCCACATTTTGGGAGATAGTGAGCTAGTGAAGTCCATGTGAAGGGAGCTTGAGAGCTTCAGCAGAAGAAGGGTTGAAAGAGACCAAGAAGACATTTTTTTTGCAGGTTTGAAGGTGTTTGGACAACATCTAACAAACATGAAGGTTGCGGGTTTATTGCAATAGTTATTTCCATTGAATATTGCAGGTTGAAGGAGCTAGAACCTTGTGAAAGAATTTGGATTGAAGGAGACCATTTTTGTATTGATATTTTCTATTGTAAATTAGATTTATATCAGTTTTGTAATGGTTTTCATCAGCCCACATAGCTGCAAAACAATGTATTTTCAGAAATGATTTTTTTTTTTTGTTAATAAAAAGAGGGTAAAATTTTTATTGCATCAGAACAGCATTACAAGGTCCAAAGAAAGAAGCCATAAAGGGGCCCAACAATACAAGAATTAATTTACACCCAAGAAACACCTCATATCCTCTGCAACCCACTCCTCAAGAACAGGTGCCATGTCCTCAGGAAGGTTGCCCCAGTCATCCACATACCAAGAATCAGTCCTCTCTGACACCCATCTAGCCAGCCTATCAGTTGCCCTATTCCACTCCTGCGAAATATGACCGAAAATAATGGATTCCAAAGAAGAACATATAGAAATAATATGCTTGACAACCACAACAAGCTTCCAATTCACATCCTCCAAATTTCACTTATTCAACATATCAATCACCACCTGAGAATCAGACTCACAAACAATCTGCCACCATCCAAGGCCAACCGTGCGCTCCAACGCCAAGAGAATAACACTCGCCTCCATAAGGTTATTAGTTTGCAAGCCACGATACATAGAGAAGAAAAAAACCACCACTCCAAGGCTATCCCTACCAATACCACCAACCCCAGCATGCCCAAGATTACCTCTGGATGACCCATCCGTATTGATTTTTAGCTCCTAGAGCCGGAAGACACCAAAATCCCTCACGAGCAACCCTCTCACGCCCACGCCTACAATGCACTTTGCTCCAAATACTCTTGTCCCCTATGACAAGACCCAGGGCATTAACAACACCTAAGTCCCCATGATCAATCGACACAGAAAAGTCACACTTTGCAGTCAAAGTATCCTGCAGAGCCCCAGAATTTGCCTCCAAAGTTGCCCCATGAGCATTTTTTTATCCAAGAAAATTTTTCCGTTACGCTCCAACCAGATTTTCCAAACAATCAAACTAGGACCAATGCTCCAAGCAATTTTAAGAAAAGAGGTTTTGGCAGGAGGAGATCCTTGTCTTGACCAAAAATCCTCCAAAGAAGAAACATGGCAACACGGTAATCTCCAGAGATTCCACCAGTGATGCCAGATAGTCTTAACAAAAGAACACTGAAAAAAGAGATGTGATAAGCATTCTTCATGCTGACCACATAGAATACACATGGAGGGGCCCTGGAATCCTCGTTTCCAAAGATTGTCCCAAGTAAGACACTTACCTTGGACCACGAGCCAAGAAAAAAAATTACACTTAGGCCAAGCAAATTTATTCCAAACATGCTTCCACCAAGTAACCTAGGAGCTCCCAAAAACCTGTTTATCCAGAACCTGATAGCCAGAGGCCACCAAAAATTTTCCTTTCAAATCCGGACCCCAAGCAAGCACATCACTCCCCTGGAGGGAGTTGCAAGCACGACCCGATAAAATCTTAGCAAGCTCTTGACGATCCTCCACTGCACCACCATGAGGCCATTCCAAGGGATCCTTCCATCTGGACACAGAAATCTAACCCAAATATTTTTGCGATTTGAAGTCTGCCACATGACACCAACCTGCCTCCTCAAAAACCTAGCACAAATCGTGGAGGTGAGGATGAGAGGACATAATGGGTGGATGCCCATCCCAAGAATCATGCCAGAAGAGAGCATCCCGACCCCCATTGCAAATCCAAAAAAGACCCTACTTAACAAGTTTGGCACCCCATTTAAGGGTACTCCAGATCATAGAACCTTTCCCCTCCATACTGAATCTAACAACCTCCCTACTTTCCACTGCTCCCAAATATTTGAAGGTCAGAATTTTAGCCCATCCCATGTGTTGTTGTGAGCACCAGTGCCTATACAACTTAGCAGCCAAGGCCTGCCCACTCAAGTCCATCCGTCGAAGACCAAGACCCCCCTCCTGCTTTGGCCTACAAACAACATCCCACCTCACCAAACTCCATTTTCTATGAAGAAGATTGCCAACCCACAGAAACTGACGAGACAATTTCTCGAAGTCCTTAACAAAGCTTGAAGGAGCAGAAAGAACAAAGCATCTATAAAGAGGGAGAGCCTGGACCACCAACTTTAGAAGAGTCACTCTACCTGCTGAAGAAAGC
Organism: Sequoia sempervirens; assembly: GCA_007258455.2. Classification (NCBI taxonomy): domain Eukaryota; kingdom Viridiplantae; phylum Streptophyta; class Pinopsida; order Cupressales; family Cupressaceae; genus Sequoia; species Sequoia sempervirens. The sequence goes on along the minus strand of VDFB02047230.1, from coordinate 13,426,058 downwards.
CACCTGCAAGTCCAATGACTGACCAATCTTTGAAACTTGTCAAGAGTCTCTTGCTAAAACCTTTTGGGGAGAGAACGAATGGCAAGAGGGATTCCAAGGTAGGAGAAAGGAAGCGAACCAATCTGGAAATGAAGAATACCAGCAATTCTCCTTTGGATAACCTTAGGAGTATGGAAGAAATAAATGAAGGACTTCCCCTCATTAATGCACTACCCAAAAGCTACCAAGTAACTATCCAACACACTGCGCCAGTTGAGAGCCTCCTCAACCTTTGCCCTACCTATCAAGGCAGTATCATCAATGAACTAAAGATGAGACTGAGGGGGAATATCATTTCCCCAAATCCAACCCTGAAGCGAGCCTCTAGCAACTTGAGCATGAATGAGCCTTCCCAGGCCATCCACAAGAAGGATGAATAAGTAGGGAGACAGGAGATCTCCTTGCCTGAGGCCTCTAGAAGCACCAAACAAATAAGTGGGCTCACCATTAATAAGCACCGAAAAGGAAGAAGAAGTGACACAACTCCTTACTCAGTCAATCCAACCCTCAACAAAGCCAAAAGCTCCAAGAATTTTAAAGAGAAAGCTCCACTTAACATGATCATACGCTTTGGCCATGTCCAACTTGATAAACATAGACTTTTCTTTTAAGGATTCCATAGAATGGATGGTCTCAGCCACAATAACAACCCCATCCATGATCTTTCTGCCAGCAACAAAACCCCCCTGCTCCTCAAAGATTAACCCACCAAGCCAAGGTTTCAACCTTTCCGCAATCAACTTGGTAATAATTTTATACACAACATTACATAGCGCAATAGGCCTAAAAAGATCCAAAGAATTATCCCCCTCCCTCTTTGGAATAAGAGCTAAAAAATTAGCATTCAGAGACTTCAACATTTGTTTATGCATAAAGGATTCTTGAACAACCTCTAAAAGGTCCAATTTAACCACTTCGCAGAACTCCTGAAAAAATTCGACAGGGAATCCATCAGGCCTAGGTGCTTTACCTTTCTTCATTTGGAACACAACATTCTCAAGCTCCGACAAGGTAATAGGAGAGAGCAATGATTCATTCATTTCATTAGTCACCAGCTGCGGGATACAATCTAAAATCCTTGCTTCATCCTCCTCCGCAGGAGGCGAATCCTTAGAGAATAAGGTAGAAAAATACCGAATGCATTCAACAGAAATAGAAGCGGAAGAGGACAAAATTTCCCCATCAGACAACAAGAGAGAAGAAATACCATTACCTTGCCTCCGATCCTTAACTGAGTTATGGAAAAAAGAGGTGTTCCTATCACCAGCCTGAAGCCATTCAATACGGGACTTCTGTTTCCAAAAAATGTTTTCTCTTAGTTCCCATTCCTCAACCTCTTTAGCCGTAGCAACCTCTAACAAACTCAATTCTTCCGAGAGGCCTTGATCACGAATCTGTCTGGTAATTAGATCAAGATGATCCTGAGCTTTCTATTTTTCTTGAAACAAATTACCAAAATGCTGCCTATTCCATCTCTTCAACCTATATTTAACATACTAGAGCCTCTTTGAGAAAGAGAACATAGCAGTGCCATGAGTTGGCTTCCCAAGATCCCACCAGCTAGGGAGAAAATCATGAAGAGATTCATCCCTGAGCCACATGAGTTGGAACTTAAAGGTCTGTCTAGCACACCGCTGAGGCATTTCAGCCACCAGCTTAATTGGCCAATGGTCAGAACCTCGACCATCTAGTATTTCAGAACTAGTCCTCCACCTGTCCCCCAACCAAAAACTAGACACCAAGAATCTATCAAGTCTTTCCGAAATAGAAGCATCTCCAGTTCTCCTATTATTCCATGTAAATATACCATTACCCAGCTTGATATCCACAAGATTCAGAGCAGAGATATTGTCTTGGAGCAGCAACGCAAAAGCCTCTAGCCTAGCAGTACCACCCCGCTTCTCCACAAGCTCCGTGATAGCATTAAAATCACATCCAATAATCCAAGGATGGTAAGGAAATAGGCTATGAACTAAATGAATGTTGGACCAAAAGAGGTGCTTGCCCTGCAACTCCACCAGCACATACACATTGGAGAGGAGAACAATTTCCCCAGATACAAAACAAGAAGCCACCATGGAAAGGGAGGATTTAAAAGACACCCACCATTGGGGGCAAATCTTTCGCGGGTTCCAAAAGCACGCCACCCCACCAGAAGACCCCGAGCACCAGTGCATTGGAAATCACCATTCCTCCATAACTTAGGAGCTAAATCCATCATACCTTCCATAGAGAGCTTAGTCTCCTGAAGAAAAATAACATCAGGCGAATGAAGCCTAATCAAATCCCGAACAACTTTTTGTCTAGGGCCACTGTTCAAGCCCCATACATTCCAAGAAAGAACTATCATTTCAAGGGAGAAGAAAAATGTGAATCCAGAGTCTTGACTGACCCTGACTCCACCAAAGTCTCCCCAATCATCTTAATCTTTTCCACATCCTTCTTCCTTCCCAGCTTAGAAGTTTTCTTTGGCCCCCCTTTTTAAGATCTTTTTGCAAAATACCCAACTGAGAGGACGACTTAATATTCTTCTTCCCCACCTCTGAACCTACTTTCTACAAGAGGTGAGCCTTAGCTGCACTATCTTTCACTACCTCAGCACTACCACCCAACTCATCCTGAACCCCCATCTATCGATCTATCACTAGGTCCAAAGTCCCATCAACATGCGGAACCACAATCACCTCTGAATTGAGCTTTGCATGTCCAGGATCATTCCCAACCTCCTCTATGCATGGCACTCCCATACCCCCTCCTGTTGGGGGGTAAGAATTTCCTCCACCGAAGGGCCATGCTGATCCATATCCAAAGTCCCATGATCTAGATCCAAAAATCTTGGGTTCACCTCCTGCTGGCTAAGGTCTTCCAACACCTCGAATCTATTGAAGGTATCCTCCTCCTGCCTGTCCTTCAAAGTCCTTTTATGACCTTTATTTTTGTTTCATCCTCTAATAGGAATGAAACCATCTTCCCTACCACCAAAACCCTGAATGGGATCCTTGCCCTTATCCACTCTGGGTGAATTATTTGAAGGCTAAGGAGGTTGAGCCTCCAAAGGCTTTGCCTTTGGACATCTGTGCTGGAGGTGATCGTACTCATGACAGAAACGACAATGGAAAGGTAGAATTTCATAATCAAGCTGTTGCACCCATGAATAATCTCCTGCACTCACTTCCAAAGAGTCTAGCAATGGCTTACTTAAGTCAATTTCTACACAGAATCGGGCCAAAGTCATTACCTTTTTGAATTGTGTAAGCTGTGACGACCCACAGGTTTTCCCAGCTTCGAAGCTAATAAGTGCAACACATCCTCGCGCCAACATTCCACAAGGAGCCTTGGAAGGCGAACCCAAACTGGAACCCGATTCAGAAGTTCCTCCGCCGGGTTGAAGCCAGCATACCATGGCTTAATGAACAAGCCCACCTGCTTGTAAAAATACGGGCCCCCTTCGAAAACCCTATTCCGATCAACCGTGCAGTCAAAAGTAACCATGAAATAATTATTTGTCAAGAGGCGGATCTCCATCTCCCCCTCAGGCATCCATGTCCTTTGAGCCCATGAATCCAAGAATTGCAACAAAATTTTCAAACCCAAGAATTTGCAATAAAGAGAATGCCTTGAATAATAATCGATATCCTCTGCCAGCATCTCCATCGAAATGACTACACTCGGCCTCTCTTTACACCGTTTGAGGCACCCATTAATCTTCAGAATTCTAGGCCCTCCTGCCGATCCCGTCACAACTTTTTCAGGTTCCACCGAAAAAAGATTATTATCAAAAACCTTTGAGCCCTATAGAGATGGTTTCAAACCAAATGCCGAGCAGAAGTCCATTTTGGGGAAAACCCCAAAAGATTCCCCTTGCAACATAGAGGAACAAAACCCTAATCTATCATGCAAACCCACGGAAGCCCCAGAGGAATAGCCCCACACCTCCACAGAGGAGGGTACACAAAACCACCAGCCGTATCGCCAAACACCCCCAACCCCAACACACAACCCACACACCTCACCCCACACCAAAGCCCACCTTCCACCACACAACACCCCACCAGAACACTCTAAACCCACACATGCCACAGCAACCTTCCCAAACACTAGGCCTCAGCTACCAAACATCGAAGGAAAACGAAGGCCATCTGCGAGAAGAGGAAGAAACCCGACCGTCGAGCACCCTCCAAACTCCACCCACCAATCACAGAACAAAACGGACCCCCCTGCACACAAACAAATGCCCACCCCACCCAAAGTAAAACTAGGAAGCAAACTAGAACGAGCTAGGGCGCGGATGCCCTAGCTCGGCACGCAGAGAACGATGCCATCTCCGACATCTCTATTCTACCAAACAAGTTAGAAATGCTTTGTTGTTATGTAATTGAAGGAGAATTTGAATGAGAAGCCAAGACATTTCTTGCAGATTTTTGTGTTATTTCAAGTGTTTTCTGAGTTGCATAGCTTTTTGTTGTGAGTTTGTGATTGAGGGTTGATTTTCCCTTTCATCAGTGGTATCAGAGCATGATGAGTTACCTTACATCAAGAATTAAATAGACATACAATAGGGATGACAATATTGGTTGAATATTCCCACCCATCTCTCTTAGCACTTGCTATGACTTATAATGTTCACTTTCCTTTCTTGGTTATATTTTTATATTTATACCATGTATTTTATGATTCTCTTTGCTTATTCTTCCATTTATCATGTGTTTCTTAGACACTTTGGCTTGATCAAATCACCCTCTCTTATATTTGTATAACTTTATTTCCTTACTTGGGGGCATCTTTTTGTGTTCCTTGTTTAGCACCTATGGTTTTCCATGCCATTTTTATGGACATGTATGTTTCCTTTTCCTTTCTTCATCTATCACATTCCCTATTGATTTATATGTGTATGATCATATTTCTTTTTATGGCATGTTTTTTATATTTTTTATCCTTATTTCACCTTCTATATGTTTGGACTTCCCCCACTTGTGGGGCACCTCCATTATCTCACATATTTTAGCTCCTTATGATTTTGTGACCATATGCCACCTTCTAATTCATCTTCATATTTTTATATGTTTTTTCTCCATATTGTATCCCCCATCCTATGTCTGTGTCATGTTTCCTTATCTCCTTATTTTATGTTCCTAATGCCAATTCATTCTCATATATGTAACATCTTACATTATTTACATGTTTATCACATGTCTCTAACACCTACCTTATGTAAGGATAGCATATATCATGTTCCTAATAACTTATCTTATCTTATGACAAAATGATCATGTTCAAGCTATATTACTTAGTGATAATTCATCTACTACTACATGTTTACCTTATGATATATAGCATGCTTATGCTTGCACCTTCAATTATCATTATCTTAAAAATGATTCATGTTTCAATCATTTTCATGTATTTATCTTATGATTGCATCTTAATGTTCCTTTTATGGTGTGTATCTTATGTCACCATGTCTTATGCTAGCATGATCATATCTAGCTTGTAGAGCTAAAATATTGATGGCTCAAAGTTGAGGCTAAACATGCTGGCATCATGCCTTACATAAATACATCTTATGTTATTAGTTTGACATTCTTTTTCTATCATTATCATGTATATTAGTCCCTCTCCAACTCCTTGCATCCATAAGATGCCAACAATTGCAAGGGAATATACTATCACTAATGTTACTCATTGTTGAGATTTCAAATGGCATCTTGTGCTAGATACAGATTTTTCACTATATTTATATGGATTTTTTTGTATACCATTGCCACAACAAATAGATTTTTATCATATTACCATGTTGTGTGGAGTTTTTTTATATGGCCACATTGTGTGGACCCCTATCACATTTCCACATCACATAGATTTTCACTATTCATTTTCTTCTCTTCTCATTTTCATAGATAGTTAAAGCAGACTATAGTTCAAGCTTGTTTTGGTCATATGTTATATACTACTCAAGTGTCACTTTTTGCTATTTTGTAATTTTCAATAGATTAGTCATTTTAAGGAGAGTACAAAAACAATCATTATATCCTTTTTTAAGGACCTGCATTCTTTCTTGAGTATTTGAATATTTATTTTTCATGTTGACTATGTCTAAATACTTTTAAATGCATGTTCATATTGGATTTACACACATTAAAGTGGAGAAAAATGTAATGGTGAAATTAGCACACCTATGCTAAGTCCAAATTAGGTTTGTGCTCACCTTGATGGGAATATCTTAATGTATAATAGGTTGACAAGTGGCATACTCTTTTGTTAGACTTTTCTCACAATCACATACCAAGTCATCTGTATTTATCTCTATTTCACTCCTACTCGCAATAATTTTCTACATATTCATTCCCCACCTTGAAATCAATAGTTTATCATCCCTTCTAATCAGTCATAAGGAACGTGGGACAAAATTTGGTAAATACAAAAGAACATGTAAATGAACACCAAAACTCAAGTCATGAAATTCAAATTATAACTATCTTGCTCCTTTTTACTAGTTGTTGTGAGTTAACCTAACACATTTTATGCAACATGTTATTGTGTCATCATAAAGACATTCATTGTGCACTTAAACAAAGGTAATGCAAGGGAGCAACAGTAGAATAACTAGAACAGACTTCAATTCTACAACGAAATAAAGAAAGAAAGTCCACATCATCATATAATTCATTCGCATGTCTTCTAATAGTCTCTAATATTTTTCATTACCATTGATAGACCAAAAGAGTTTGATTAGAAAAATTCATTCCTATATTATATTGGAAAGCTTTATGAGCAGTATCTCTGAACACTATTTTAATTTCTCACATATCCAATATGTAAAGATGAATAGATTCTAAAAGAACATTTTTTATTAAATCATCCCCTAGAATCCCAAATCAAATCCTCAAAGGGAAGAGCCTTGAGGGCAATTTTTAGATACAAAAGGATAGATAAAAAATTCAAAGTTTCAACTCCTGTATTATTTGTACTTTTTTAAGATATGCAAAAGTTTTTCTCTAACATCAAGAAGAGCATGGCACATACTTCTTCTTTAAAATGTCATCCTACATTTGATAAGAAGAGCAAGATAATGCTTGTGTTAATTACTGCTCAATTATGTTATTTGTTCCTTCCTCCATAAAACAGCGATTAACATTATTCAACATGCATTCTGCTTAGCATGTGGTGAAGAGTTTATTTTTACATTTTTTCAAAAAATTCAAAGCAATTCTTGTGTTGAATATAATTGAAGTTCAGAATGCATAACCAATGAACACCATTGTTCATTGGTGTCTCCTGTCATTCTTAATGTCCAAATTGCAAAGCTTAGCTAAAGCATATATTTTCTTTATAAATATATGGACCAGAAATTTAACTCTCCTATGGTTGCCCTCTCACTGATACTTGCCAGATATGTTCTAAATTTAATATTTGCAACAAGTTATGGCATAAGAACTGAGAAACAGAAAGATTTCCCTGTTTTGAAATTCAATTCAACATTCTTTTTCCTTAGTGTCGGTGTCTTACACAACACACAGGGAAAAGATATTTTTTTTAGCTAAGACTTGCAGCTTGCCAAAATACTAAATTGGCAGATTACTTTAGCAATAAACTTGTGCGCTTGCAAATGGGTTAAATCAAATTCAGTGGATATGGATTATTTTTCATGCAATGCTCTTTTCTGTATGGAATTCAATTCATGTTCATTTTGGGTTTTGAAATTCTTTTAGATTTGCTTATTGTTACAACATCACTTTGCATTCATTTTTTCTTTATGTGTGGATGAGAAAGACTAAAGACTAAACCTTAGAAGACATTTTTCTTGTGGAAAATTTACATGTTGCTCATTTCATTCACAGGAACAGTATTATGGTTATGTGTGGAGATTATAAGGGTTAATTATAATTTGGAAACTAGTGAAAATTTTCTTTATTTGATTGCAAAGGGATCCTACTGGCACTTATGTTGATTTTGGAACCATGGATCAATAACTTGTGAATTCATGATTAGTGGGTCAATAACATGTAAAGCTATTATTCTGTCCCGTCTCGTTGTTGTTCTTTGTTTATTCCTTGCTGTTTCGCGACATCTTTCTTTGTAAAAAAGATCAGAACCCTTTCAAAACCCTAAAACTGCTCATAATGTTCAGTGCATTATTTGCTATGGACAACCTGTTGTGGATTTAACACATAAGTTCTTTTTAAGAGAAACGCTATATGAGAACTGCCACAACACAAATAGTCATATTTCACCTTCCCTTGTTTGATGAAGAAAGAGTAATAAAGGATCAAAGTCTTGGCCGATTGATGACAACTCAATAATACTGTGTTCAAATATTTCCGTGAATGGATTTTCTAATGATGGATCCCATGTGGGTCCAGCATGCATGCCTACTAAATTGACTGTTAGCTTGCTTGTCCATTGGGTATACACCAACTTTAGTAGTTAGAGGTGGTCTCTTGCTATTGCAGGAATGACCCACTAGATTGGACATTGAAGTGGTTTTAGACTAAGCAAACTAGGGTAGAGCAGGGGATGGGCCCTTACATTGCTTTGTTTCCTCTTCGAAATCAAGATACATTTGAAGTCATTGTCATTATCTACTATATGGGAAGAGTATAGCCCCTTGAGCTAGTGTCAAACCTTACAAAAAACTTCAAACTTAGCTTTCAAGAGAGCTACTCCTGCTTGCAAACAACTCAAGGAAGCTATTTTATGAGTTGTGTGAGAAAAAGTTTTAATTCTATATATTTAATTATATTATTTTGAAGTGAGGTGCATTTTCAAATGGTGTATTATAATAGTGATTGTATTTTTTATGCAAGTAGAGGTAGATATATTTAGAAAATAATATTTTGTAATTTTTTATGTAAGTAGATGTAGATATATTTAGAAAATAATATTTTTTTGCATGATATTTAATTAATGGTGAAGTATTGATGTTCGACTATCTTCTCAATGAACCAAAAATTGGATGGTTTAGACTTGTGTGAACTTTTCATTGCCAAATTCTAAAACTCGCATGTTCATTGAATACAACTGATTTGAAAAAATAAGTTAAAATAAGTTTAATGTCTTTCTAAGCTTCAAAAGGAAGTTGTTGGTCATTCAAAATGGTCATATGGAGGCTTCAAGAGTCTTTAAGGTTGAAAGCAAGCATAATTGAAGTAAATAGCTACAAATAAATTGTTCATTTGAATGGTATGATTAATGAAGATGACTCGGCTGCCCATAGAGGTGATAACTATTTTATAGATCTTTGATTTATTTGTGGAATCTAAGGATTTTCAGCTAACAATTGATGCAAATGGGACTTGCACATAATACTTGAAAGAGGATGTGCTTTCATCATGAGGGAAAGTATGTCATATGCTAGTGATGATGAAGAGAAGATTTCATATAAATCTAAAACTTTTGATTGCTCCATAAATACAAACTTCTTACAAGTGAAGAAATTGATAATGCTCAGCATAACTTTAAGCTAAGTGTGCAATAATTACAACCATAACAAATTGTAAAGCAGAAACTCTTAATTATTACATTGGTAAACATGCAACTTTTGAGAATTGTAGCAATTGTGAAACCCTGCAATAAGAATAGTTACTACATAAGCATGGAGCTATTACAAAATCAAGTTGATTGTGCATGCAACATCTTTGACCGTTATCATTATAAGATGAGATAAAATAGAAGGGGAAATTTTTGAATTCTACTTGAGTGGAAGCAATGAAAGCTATGGAGTGATCATGAACCATGCACTTGATTATAAACAAAGAGTTTGTACAGATTGTAATATATAATGAGAATAAAGACAACATATGTCACTTATCATTGTGTTTTATTTTCCTCCATTCTTTGTCAAGTTGGGTACATATACTCAATCAAAGTGATATCATGATGGGCCAAACAGTACCCCTAAGTGGCAATGAAAATGCTGAAAGACATACTTAAGTAAATTCAAGCAAAAAGTTGAATGAGATATCTACATAATCTATAAAAAAATAGTAATAGAAGTAAAAAAATTGAATGTGGTTTATGGTATACTTTTATTTTGAAAAACAGTAAATTAATTTGGTGAAAGTTGGATATTTCAATGAGGCAATACTAAAATTTTCAAAAGAAAAAAATATTAGGTGTCACTCTAGACAACCTAAGTATGAGAAGAATAAAATAAAAAATTCAATATGTGGATATAAGTAAAGAAGTGGATATGATGCAAATCTTTGTGAATTTTTTTAATAAATAAATATTATTTATATTTATTTTTTTTACTATGACTTTTTAGAAATACTAAAAAAAATCAAAATTTCAAATAACTTAACTTGATAAAAAAAACATTAAGCCTAGCTTGCGATGCATTTTTTGGATTTGAAAAATGAAACAATTTGAAAGTTATTTATAATTTCTTTTTACTATGATTTTTTTAAAATACTAAAAAAATCAAAATTTCAAATAACTTAACTTGGTAAAAAAATTATTTATAAGGCTATTTCGATGGCCCATATTCCTTCTATCCCTTCTCCTAATAGGTTTGTTTGGAAGCCTTCCTCTGTGGGTAACTTCTTTGTTGCTTCGACTTTTCATTTCAATGAATCCTTTATTGGTTTGCCTCCTTTTTGGTCCTCTAGATTGATTCCTAAGGTTAACATTTTCTTTTGGCTCTTCTGCCAAAATAAAATTTTAACACTAATAATCTAATTAAAAGAGGTTTTTTTATGCCCAATAGATGCTTTCTTTGTGAAGAGGAAGCGGAAAATACTTGTCATTTATTGATTGGGTGCAGATATGTTGGTGTGATCTGGAATCATGTGCTCTCACTTTGGAATCTTAGTTGGGTGTTTCCTGGATCTGTCAAAGATTTATGGTATCAATGGGTGTGCCCTTCATCTAATCCGACTCTGCAAATTTTGTGGTCTCTCACTTTGCCTCATATGATTTGGGGGGTTTGGTTGGAGTGTAACAACAAAAATTTTAGAAATTCTGCTCTTCCAGCTTTATCTATGGCTCATAAGATTGGTGTGGGTATTAAGGAAAACTTTCTCTCTGGGATCTCCTTTTATGCTAGACAAAAGATTATCCTTGGTTCCCATGATATCTTTATTGCTCAAAAGTGGAAGTTGCCTTGTAATATTTCTCTTACGGTCTCTAAAGGGAAATCTTCAAGAGAAGATGTTGCTTGGAAGGCGCCTCCGGATGGTTGGGTTAAGATAAATTTTGATGGTGCGGCTAAAGGAAATCCAAGACCTATCGGATGTGGGGGAGTGATTAGAAATTTTAATGGTAGGCTCATCTCTGTTGTGGCACTCCCTTTAGGAACCCAGACAAACCACTATGCGGAGGTGGTTGCTGCCTATCATGGACACAAAATGGCTCAAAGCAAAGGGTATAGGAAGGTCTGGGTGGAGGGTGATTCTTTCAACATTATAAATAATTTGAAGAATGTTTCACCTCCGTCTTGGACTATTGAGGGCTTAGTTAGGGATTTCATTGAAATTATCAATTCTTTTGATACTTGTTATATTTCCCATATTTTGAGAGAGGGAAATATGTTAGCTGATTTTGTTGCTAACTTTGGTGTTAGAGAAAGAAAGGAGTGGGACTTAAATGACCCTATTCCTTATGAGGCAATGACTATTATTAACAATGAATGCTAATCTTATGTTGCTTTTGATCTTATTTTGTATTGAGTGGTGCATGTCCTTGATCACGTGGCCTATTATTATGAATGGGGATGCTCAAGTTTTAATTATGAAGGATGGATTTCACATGGATCGGAGTTCTATTTCTTCATTTCTCTTTTGTCCTTCTGCTGGCTTCGCACGGATTTTGGGTGATTTTCGCCTTAGTTTCCAGAGTCTTTTGTTTTATAATTCTGCTCTGGGTGATATTTGTCTTATTCTCCTGAGGTTTCGGTGTTGTGCTTGGCCTCTATTTGTTAATTCATCTGTGATGGGTGGGGTTAGAAATCGAGCTGAGCCTAAGTCTTTTGATTCTATTAAGCTGAAGAAGGAGGTATGGGAGATTTTAGAGAAGGGTGGCTTGACTCTATATATGGACAAACTACATGGTAACAACCCACAGGTTACTAATTTGGTTGCTCAAGGGTGGAATGAGAGAGCCTTGAATTTAGGAAAAAGGGAAGTCGTGGTTGATGAAGATTCCATAACTCAAATTACTAGACTGGCTACGCATGGAATGAAGGTGCTCAAAGACAAAAAAGAATCACAGGTTGCGATGTCTATTTTCTTCAAAGGGAATGAGGTTGTCGATTTGAAGACAGTAAAGAGTAGGGGTTATCAGAGGATCTTCTTAAAAGTGTTGTGGCGGGATGTTGTGGAAGAGATTATGAGGTATGTCACATTGGAAGGTGGGTATACGACGATTAACACTTACCATTTTCCTTTTGCTTAACCATTTTAGGCATAAGAAAAGGATTTCCTTTCCTTACTACTTGTTGATGTCGCTTGATTCAAGGATTAAGGATCATATGAAAAACCCCAAGAACCCTGTCCCACATGTGGGGTTAATTCTCCTAATCTATGAACATGTCAAAGCTCATGAGGTGCAAAAACCTTTTGTATCCCTGAAGGAGGATATTGCAAAACCCCGGGAGGGTTATGAGACAGTGTCAGAAGAGGAAAGGGTTAGTAAGAAATCTAAGAAGAGGAGGCTTATTTTGAACAAAGATTCTAAGTCTAATAGGGTTAATGATGTTGATTACGTCCCAGACTCATATTCCTCTTTTGAGGAGGGCCCCAATTCCCCTGTCCCAGGTAAGACTGGGAAAAGGAAGTCAGATGACAAAGATGGCTATATGACTTGTAGTGAGGAGGTGGCAATGAATGTTCATTCTAAGGGGGTTAAAGACAAAAATGAACTTTATGGGGAAGCTTCATCTCCTCCCCCAGTGACTAGACAATTGCAGGAGACTGAGGATGGGAGCCAGAAGAGAAGGGTGTTGAGAACTATTGGCCAACTCTTAGAGGAGGGTCTCCCTCTTTCCCTGGCTGGAGGTATCTTTGGTGAGGCATCTTCAGGTGCTGATATTGGGATACAGAGGTAGGGGAAGGAAAGGGCTGAGGGTGGAGGTCTCACTGTGGGAACTAGAAAAGTGGATGTGGATAGGCTGATGAAAAGGAAGGTTGTTGCAGAGGAAATTGCCTGCTCCATTCGAAAGTTGAAGACCCCTGTCTCTGTTGGAAAAGGTAAGGATATTCCTGCTAATAAGGACCATGTTATTGTTGAGGATGTTGTTGTGGGTAAAAGGATTGAGAACTTTGACAAAGAGGATGTTGATGTGTTGGGTTCGGCTCGTGATAGTGCCAATATGTTGTTTAAAATTTTTAAGTAGTTCTTCCATGAGATTAATAGGACCAATGTTAGAATTAGAGGTGTTGCTAGTAAAGCTGAGGATCCTTTTTTCCAAAGCCAAATTGATGATCTGATGGAATCTCTTAATATTGTGGCTAATACTGTGGTGGAGGAAACCATCAATTTGAAATAGAACTTGGAAGGAAGAATTTTATCCCTTGAGGATAGAATTGATAAAATATGGAATGTTGTGATGAAGAGTGGAGATGCCCCTAAGGTTCTGGCCATTTCCGATTCTCCCAAGGTGATCTCCCTTGTGAGTACCTTGAAAAAGAGAAAGGTCAGTGTGTCTGTTGATGATACTGTTGTTGCGAGTAAGCTGCTGGATGTGGAGTGTGTTGGTGAGAAGGGTGGTGTTCAAGGTAGTCTTTTGATTGATGAGGTAAAAACTAGTGGGTCGAGGGCCAGAACTAGAAACAGATTGAAAGCTCAGGGCGGGGCCTATGCTTTAGGTGTCTGATATGGTGGATAATGTGCAGAAGATGGTTGCTAGGGAAATGGAGGTTGTTGAGATTCTGAACAATATGTAGTGGTTTTGGTTGGGTGCCTTCTTTTTGGATTTTTTTTTTATGTTGGTTCAATGTCGTTGGGTTGATTGTTGCATAATGTTGTTTTCTATTTTTATCAGCTGCTCTTTTTTGTAAAGGGTTTCGGGTCCCTTAATTTTTACCTCCAATCAAAACTTGGTAAAAAATAAAAAATAAATAAGCCTAGCTTGTGATGCATTTTTTGGATTTGAAAAATGAAACAATTTGAAAGTTGTGTGTGTGTAGAAAACTAATGATAATTACCTATTACAATGATAATGAGGCAAATAGTATAGTTTTAAAATCTTGAGAGTTTTCCAAATAGACTCGTTATATTTTATTAAATTTGGATAAAAGAGGTATGTTAGCATCAAGGGTGAGGTCATGGAAATTCTATGAAGGCTCCATAGCTTGTGATTTGCATCAAAAAGGTATATTTGGGACTCACAAGCCTAACTCTAATATAATTATAAGATTAAATTGGGGGGGAAGCTTTTGCAAGCTAGAAACAAATATTTCTTCCTTTTGGAAATAGATATCCAATTTAGAAATAGATTTATGGTATGGACTTTTCATTGTTGTTGGGATCGTGTAATTCCAAAACACTCTACCAAAAACATAGCTAAGAACACGATATAAATTCCAAATTTCAACCACATACACTTGACTAACTCATAAAATTTTGTTTCCAATGCATGTACTTCATAAAAAACATAACAATATTTGAGCAATAAATTATAATCCTTAGTTTGATAAATAAATTGTTTTGACAATCATCATTGGATTTCAAAATGAGACATGAAATCACAACATCAAGATAGACTAATTAGTTCTAATAACATATTTATAATTTGAAAACATAATCAAGTCACATATTATGCAACTAAATATATTACAAGAGACTAACAGAATTTAATGAAACATTCATCTAACATACTAAAGTGTATCAACCTTTCATTACATTGAGTATTTCAACAAATATTATTCTCATTGTTTATCTATAAGCTAACATTGTGGAATTTCTACTAACTAAATCAAATAGTGTGGATGCCCATATCTTACCATATTATCTTTTTCTTAATCTCCCAATGTAGTTAGCAACCCATTGGGTTCTCATAACTTGTACCCACAAGAAAGATGCAAAACTAGATACTCCATTAGTTTCACCATCAAGATAAAATAATCAATAATAGTTCCAAAGTAGTTATGGAAATTCAGGACTTAAGGACCAAACCTATGCCTTGGGGGATCATCCATGATGGCCTTGCCTATGTAATGAAATCAAAAGCTTTGTAGTTCACCAACTTGAACTTTAACCAACACAAGCTTTGTCAATAGGAAGGTACACTCTCTAGGTTCAATTCACATTTGATTTTTCTACACTTAGATGATTTTTTATAACACTTGAATCATGACCCAATGAAACTAGTCTACACTATAATATGGGTAAACAAAGGATTATCATTGACACGCCTCTAGGATATCCCAAGAATTACATAACAACTAGATGATGCACACAACCCTCATTTACATTCAATATTAACTACTAAAAGTATAAATGACCTATTCCCAATAGAAGATACCATACCTATGAGATTTCACATAAGATCATTACTAACACACAACCCTTTCTTGTACTAAGAGCAAGAGAGTGATCTTACATTATTTTACAACAAGTTAAGATTACAAAATTCCACCATAGAAGGATACTCCCAAAACCACCCTTTAATGTAATAACATCCACACTATCCATATAATATTTTTATTTTTATTATACACTCAAGGATTCCAACTATTAATCAATCCATTCTTGTCCTTTTTAAAGGAAATAAATTCCAAACTATTTTCTTTAATAAGACCTATATACTTTACAGATACAAAGATAATAGAATGAATTAAACTATAACTAAGTCATTAGTTGCAATTACTATAATTAGGTATTTGAATATCAAACTATTGATTAACAATAACTATAGTTGAATATAAATTTCAAATTATGTTAATAAACTATTGGTTGAAAAATTCCATTTCTAACGATATGTTAAGAAAGCACCAATATGAAGATAAATACTTTCAAAATGTTAATAAGATAGCCCAACTTATACCAAAATAATAATCCATATTGACAAATAAAGAAATAGTATTGATATATGGAAGAGATGACAATGTCGATAAGTTCAAGTGATAGGCTAAAAACCTATTTAAAATTTTATATCTAAAATCCTTTTCTTTTACCAAACCAATCTCATTATTTTCCACTTTAATTCCTTATTCTTTCATTATTAGCTTATACATATTAAAAGTTTTTTTTTTTTTTTTGTAAATAAAAGGTGCAATGCACCCATATTATTAGGGGTAAACGCTTTTGACTGGAGCTATGAACTGGGTACATGAAACCACAAGAAACTACCAAACCTACGAGCACAAAGGCCCAACAAAGGCACAAGGCCTACGAACTCTTTGGCCTAGCGAGGGTTTGAACCCCAGTGGCCGTCACTACAACCAAGCAACTTGACCACCAAACCATGCCCTTATCGACAATTATTTCTAAGTATGTTTTAGGAGAATAAGATATGCTTAATTTATCCATTTATGAGGAAATTAATCCAATTAGTTGGAAATTAATGAACAAGAGTTTTTGTAGCAAAGAGAGTGTGGAGTTGAAGATTGTCGAAGATCTTTTTGTTATGCAACAAGGAAATATTTTTAGCATTTTGTTTTAGATTTTGGTCAGCGGCCAAGGTTTTATGTTAGTCGAGCATTGTAGTTTGTTGGCTACAGGACATAACAAACTACTTAATCTTTTGTTAGGCTTATTCATTATAAAATTCAGTATATATGTGCAGTTTAGTATGAACTATAAGTTAAGCTAACTGTGTATTAAATTTTGGATAAATCAATCAAAAAAAATTCATGATTAGAATAGCGTAGATAAGAATTTGTTGTTTCATCACTTGGCCGGACTGAGGAGGCAAGGCCCAATTCTTAGAATGTTGGTGATTTTTGTGATTTTTTGTTGTTTTAGTAATATGTGTGCTTCTATCGCATTTCATTTTGCATTATGATTTTCATCTTTGTTATTGATTGGATTGAGTTATTTCTGTATTAATCGTGAATATAGTCTAGTGTTTATTAGTTGTAATATGATCATGAACTATGGGAATTTTCACTAAATCATTTAAGAAATTTATCTTTTAATTCTTAGATTGGAATGATTTAAAGATTATCGATTTATATTCTGGAATTACCACAAATTGTTATTGTTCTTGTTGCAGACTGCTATTGTTCTTGTAGTAGTTCCTTTGCATAAGTAGAATAGAGTTAGTAAACTATATTTTTACTTAGATGATTCCTATGATTCTTAGGTGTATTTCATTCTTTCTTAACCTGATTATTTTATCCCTTAGGCAGATAGTTGTGATGCCTTTCACAAGTTCTACGCCTAAGATTGACATAGGTACAAAACTGAATCTATAAATCAAATTGAAACCATAACCTTGAAATACAACCTTCTTAGCTTTGTCCCAATATTTTGGAAATGTTGTTAGGGAAAGGTGTTAAAGGCTTGTTAATCCAACTTAAGTTGGGACCAATGCATCAAGGAGAAATTTCATACAATTGTCAAACTTTCCTAGGAAATTATCCTTGTTTTGTGTTGTATAAATTCATATAGATGCATGAGTCATGTTAGAGATGAAAAAGGTAGATTTGTCAAACAAATTGTAGGAAGTAGCTCATAAAAACAAGAAAACTGAACAAAAGGATTAAAGTCATGCTATTTGTGAACATAACATCAAAAAAGGAACTAGTTGAACCTAATATTGAAAAGTGTGTGATTGAACCCACTGTTGTTGATTCCAATCTTGAATCATCATCTAGTACACAACAAGAGTTACCGATCATCATTACTCCTAAGCTTTCCAAACATTTTAAAGAATCTTATGAACTAAAAAGTGGCAAGCATTTAGGAAGTAAGAAATCTAAATTATTTTCATCTTTTTATACACCTTGGGAATTTGAAATTATGGATGAAAATAATAACAATGACAACAACAATGATCAATCTCTGTCCAATAATAATCCTGTTACTTTTGAATTTCTTATTTTCCATCATACGAAAGAAGCTCCTATGAAAAACATACCTCATTTTGCCTCACCAATTTTTAAAGGACTTTCTGTGGAGGATCCTAATATGTTTTTATTTGAGTTTGATGTATTATGTCACAGCTATGACTACCAAAGTGATGCTCAGAAGCTTAATTTTTTTCTAGCTACATTGAAGGATGCAGCAATAGATGGTTTATGGGCTTAAGAACACAAACTGTTCATACATGGGAAGACATGAAGGAAATATTTTTGACAAAGTATCAAGGGTATTGTGAGACAAAGGAGGTTCAAGATGAGATCTTTCGTATGATGCAATGGGGTCAATGCAAGATCATGGGGGTCCAAACTAGGCCCTTAAGTGGCAATGAAAATTTAGAAAAATAGAGTTAGGCAACTTGACATAAAAATTTGAATTGGTTATTAACATATTTTGAAAAATATGTGAGAACAAAATTTGTAGAAAATTGAATGTAGTTTCTAAGTTGCTACCCTTTTTTTGGAAAAAAAATAAATCTAGTTTGTGAAAATTTGAATTTTCAATGCAGTAGTACTAAATTTGTAGGAAAAAAATAAAAAGCAGGTGTATGTCTAACCAACCTAAGTACAAGAAAAAAAAAATTATTTTTTTGAAACTTTCAATATAAGTAGAAGACACATGCCCAAATGTGCTGCATTTTTTTGTAATTTTTTGCAAGTAAATAATTAGTTATGAATTTTTTATTAGAACTTTTTAAAACTATTAAAACGTGTTTGTCCGACCACCATAACTTAGTCAAAAAATTTACAAAAATAAAAAAAATTGATCCTATTGTATGGGAAGCATAGAATGTGATGCATCTTTTGGATTTGAAAAATGTAAAATAGTTTGAGAATTATAGAAGTTTTTCAATCATCCTATCAATCAAGACTTTAGTTGTAATGTATGTAGAAAATCAATAATAATTATCTACTACATTCAAAATAAGGCATATCTTATATTGGTGGAAAGCTGATAGTTTGTTCAATAAACCCTTTTCATTTCATTAAATTTGAATTAAAAAAGTCATCAGCCACAAAGGAAAACTTTGGAAAACAAAAGAAATTTTCTAAACATGTTTTTTCAATTGACTTTCTAGGTATGACAACCCCAAGCCAAATCCCAAGGCAACCCCGAGGCAAATCTCAAGGTTACTAATTTTGTCAAAAAAATGGATATTTGTTTCAAATAGGTCCACTTAGAATGGATATATGTTACCTTTAGTATTTATAATATTTTGTATTATTATTAATAATACATAATATATATTGTAGACACTTAAAAATTTCTTGAATAATATCATGCACTCGAATCAAGTATAATAACATTGTTTCATCCTCAAACCCATCCTCTTTTCACTTAATTGATTAAATTAGCCTAACTATTTATTTAATTATGTCATTTTCATCTATTAATCTAATTAATCTAATTGGGTTAATTCACCCCTTTTCATGCTAACATTTCATCATATTAAATTGAATAAATCTAATTATTTAATTTAAATCCCTAAGTCTTCTTATTTAATTAAATAACCCTAAGTTATTTAATTAGATATCATATCACTTTTCCCCTTTTTATTAAATCACTTTATTTAATGAATATCATGAAATTCCCCTAATTGACATAATTAAAACTTTATTTTAATTATCAATTACTAATTAATCTAATCCCCCACTTGTAAGGGAATATTCCTCCTTTACACATTCCTCCAAAAGGAATATTCCTTCCCCTTTTACACATTAAAACTTTCTTTTAATTTTCTAAATATCTAATTTCCCCTCACCCATGAGAATATTCCAAAGAATATTCTCTTTCCTCACTCATTTGAAAAAAGGGAATATTCTTCTTCCTAACAAACTTACAATACTTCTTGTGCAAGTTTTAAGTGTGTTTGTTTGGAAGATTATGAGCGCTTGATTCTTTCCTTGATCCATGTGATCATTGATTCTCATCTATTGATGAGAATCCATGATCCATGTTTCATCTTTCCTCCAATTTTGACCATTGATTAACCTTCTTAATCTCAACCCTTCATTTCTCATTTATCCTCCTATAAATAGGTCACTATTTGGATACAAATGGATCCATCTTTTAAGAGCGAACTTATGCTATTGAAATCACTCTCACTTGCTCTCACATTTAACATCATTTTAGCTTAATTTACTTGCATATTAGCTTAGCTTCCATTAATGGCTTCCATGATAACATAAATGCATCCATTTAGTATATTGTGTAATCAGGGTTTTAATCTTTTTAGTTTGAAATCCATTTAGATTAGCTTTGCATACACCCATATCAATCATCTTAGTCTAAATCATGTTGAAATAGCTTGCATCATGTTAATTTAGCATTTAAATCATATTTTCGTACACATCTTTCATCAGTTTCATTGATTCTCTTCAATAGAATCAATCAAAACAGGCTCATTTATCCACGGGATTAGGAAAGGGTCGCCATTCCACATCAATGCAACACCACTCCCCCAATAGGATAAGTTTCAATTGATTAGAATAGGTGTTTTTAAAGCTTTTGTAGTTTAATATGTTAATTTTTAATAGATTCTTAGTCTAGTTTTCATTGATTGATCTTATTGGACTGATGTTTAGTAGCATAATTACGCTTTGAATCCTCATGGATCAAGTGTAGTTGGCCCATACTAAGTCATCGGTCACATTTTGGCACTAGAAGGAGGGCATGAACTAATCAATCTAATGGATTTCTTGTTAAATCTTTGTTTTCCTTGCGTTTTTAGGTACAACAACGCTATTGATTATTCATTGACACATTTGATGATGCATCACTCTACAATGACGCATTTGTGATTTTAGTTTATCAACGCAAAATAAAAATAAAAATGCATGATTAATTTTGTCACCGCATTTTAATATACAGACACTAATTTAATTTTTTAACATAGAATGAATGTTGCTTTAGTGATGCAATTGATATGGCAACGCGATTGACCTCCTTGTTTACTACACAGGGTCGCTATCGATTTTTAAATATAGTGACACATATCCTATACAATGAAACTATAGAGGAATTTCAGCGTCACGAATTACTGGAAAACAAAATAGAACTTGATTTTTTGACATGTGTTTGAATTTTTTGGCTTTATCTTATCACTAACATGTCTCTGACTTCTTGATTTGGTTTTTTTAGACTAATTGGTTTTGCAGGTTTGGACGATAACATTCGAAGTGAAGGAGCATTTTTTCATTAATTGTAACAAGTGTTTAGGCACTTATGGGGCAATTATAACCCATTTATGATGCTTTTTATTTCACATTTTAGGACCGAATTAGATTTCTTTTGGGCTTTAAAATGAACATTCAAATTGGTTAAAACTAAACCCTCACATTATGCTTGTTGGTTTTAAAATTGAACAATACAACTTCCATACTTCGCTTGGTGTTTAAAATGAACTCACTTTGCTATGATGGATTAAAATTAAAATGTGTTTGATTTGTTTACACATTCTTGTTGTGTGTATCCAATACCCTTGCGCTTCATGCGATCTTGGGTGAAGAGAAACACACAAGTCTACTTTTTAGCTTGGAAGCACTTATCCTCTCCCCTCGTGTCTATTGGAAATCTTGGGTGACAAAAAGCATTTTATTCTTCAAACATGTGTTACCTTTAGAGGGCCTGCCTCCCGACTTGTAAGATGGAATGACCCAAGTGGTGCTTTCTATCCAGCTCACTATGTAAATAATTTAGAGTGACGAAAGTCACTAACCAACTAGTTGTGGTTGTCCCATACCAACAAAAGTCTCCCCTAGTATCCTTGTGATACGTTAAAACCATTAGATGTTTCTAAGGTCTAGGAAGCCTCTTAATTGAGTGAATCACCATGCGTATGGCACCAGTCTATCATGGATCCGGTCATCAAAATCCTTGTTGTAGTGGCTAACCAAGTCCAATTCCAAAACATATTTCAAAGTAGTGCATGGGAGTAGCACTGCGCCCAAAATTTACTTACCATGTCTGGTTTTTTATTGAAGCAATAAAGAAAATGGGGAAGGGACGCCTTTGCTTGACATTTCAAGACATTACATTTCCTTGACATAGCCTATTTTTCCATTTCATCTTCATAGATTAATCATATCTTTTGATGATGGTAAGCCTACTAAGAAATATGTACCTGGTCTATCTAGGATTGTAAATTCTTGAGATTCAGTTTAACACTTGCTTGGTTCCAAAACAATTGCAAACAAACATTAACTAAGTCTTTTCAAAATTTCAAACCCTTTAATCTAAGTATGGATACTCTTTGACAAAACCTTGATATTGATGCTTATCCTAAGGATTCATTCTTAGAGACTTCTAAATATTTTGGTTTACATCTCAATCCATACTTCCCAAATTTAACCTAGGTAACTATACCCCTAACTTCATCCTTTTCACAAAATGGACTTTGTGGAATTGATGATGTTTTTGAAATAGACATTCAGTTTGAACTTAAGAAAGACAAGTGTTTTTGGTAAAAAGAAAATCATTTAAGCAAGATAAATTGACAAATTGAACCCCACATGACCATTTGGCATCTGATCACTCCGGTTGGACAACCTGAACTTACGGCCTCTATCATTCAACCAAACTTTGAACTCATTGAAGGAGAACAAACCAATATAATTAGTAGTTTGAGAAGCTTCACTTTTGAAACAAAGGAAACACCAACCCAGTGGAGAAACACAACATACATGATAGAGGAACAAGAGGAACAAGATGATATTGTGGCTAGAAGGACCATATTACCACCCCCCAAATGGCAATAAATATCCTTTTTTTTCATGATCTTGAACTTCTCTAAATGATCTCACACAAAATAAAAATCCCCAAGAGAAGGTCTATGTGTCATTACTTCAAACTTAGACATCATAGTCCAAAAGTTGTTAAACAACACATTGTGGCACTCTACCAAAATATGAATAGGTTGGCAAGGAATTTTTATAGATGTATTCCAATGAATAATCCAAACATGTATGCCCAATTTGAACAACTCATTTAAGTCAAACATTGGTCTTTTCACAAACTTAGGATTTTCTTAAATGGTCTCATGCAAAATAAAAATCCCTAAAAGAAGGTCTACATGCTGCTATTTCAAACTTAGACATCATAGTTCAAAGTATATTAGAAAACGTATCCTAAGATAGTTCCACAATTGAGATAAATCACTAAGGAGACATTTTCTACGTTATTTCATGAACGGTTGAGATGTACACATTTCGTAAGAACTTCTCCTTGATCATAGGATTAGAAAAATTTAGAGGTCTAGAATGTTTCTCACCACCTTGGTCTTTGAAAAATGTTCACTCTAGTTCAACATTGGGTCAAAACATTTCATCCACCCCTTCATCAAAATTCACATTTCACCTCACCAAAATTTGTAAAATTTTTGAACACACCAACACTTTTTTGACTTGTACATATGTTAATCCCCAACCCCTAACTAAGCTACTTTGTATGTGAAATGAATCCTTTTCCATGCATTTATTTAAGTTAGTTATCATATTTGAACTAGTTTATCTTGAAGGTCACAAGTCTACCCTAAAGATTCACAAGTTCATAAACATCCTTTATCCAAACATCAAACAAATAAACATACAATTCAAAAGTGTTGTCCCAAAGTGTTTGCAAAGATCACTCCCCATATCATTCATCGTTTTCATCATCCATTACCATCATTGCTCCAAAATGACTTAGAGCATCCCTTTTACCTAGATTTGAGTCAACTTAGAGTTCAAACATTACAAATCTCAACACAACTCTCCCATAGGTCACTCAAAATTTATGGTAAATACAAGATCGCAACACAAGAGAATCATGGAGAAAACCAAAGTCACATTCACCTCAAGTGATCCCAATCCTCAAGAATTTGATCCAAGAAGTCATGTTACTCCATCACAACAACCCTCATCTCCATCATGGCCATATGAGATAGAATACATTACGAATAACCCATTTGGACTTACTAGGGAAGAAATCATGGAAAATCAATCCTTAGAAAATGTAGCTCCAATTTCCCCATATTTTGTTGCACAATCATTGAAACAAGGCTTAACTTCATCCACTATTCAAATAACTCCATCACTAGGGCTAAATCAAACATCTATTCCTAGTCTTTCAACTAGTCTTTCCAAGGACTTTGGTCACATTCTTCCATTTGAAAGCAACACAATTGTGGGTACTCTCAACACCACTCCATCCCAAACAACCACTTGGACACTAACATTTGGTGCTCCTCCCATTCTCGAGGACCCCCTACATCCATATAAACCACTTACACTCCATTACTCCACCATAACCTCAACATATCAAGAAAACCCATCTTCATCCATACCCATGAGTATCACAAATGTGCCCAACATCACACAAAGTAGTATGGACCAAGTGTCACAAGTAGACCCAAAAGGGCAAGGTAATACCCTCATGCAAAATCAGCCTTTAACGCAACGTGGAACATCTTCATCCAATCCTCTTGTTGATACATCAAACCCAGTAGTTTCCCAAAACACATCTATCCCATCCATCATCAACCAACATCAAAAAAATCCCTTGATCACAAGTCCCATTAACCAAGGTAATACCATGGCCGCATCTCAAACACAAGGGAAACCCCAAAACATTAGTCAAGGGAACCCTTTCAATCAATGGAATCAAGGTCCTAATGTTCCCTTAGCATCACAATACCTAATGACACCATCATCCTCTTTACCATTTGTCCCTCGCGTCATGCAAAAAAACATGGGACCTCAAACTTACATTCCTCCACCTCAATCCACTATCTTGCAAGGAATGTTAAACCAAGCAAACCCCCAACCTCTCATCAACAATCCACAACCCACTCAAAACATCAACACCCAAAACCCATCACAAATGTCCCAACAACCAACCAATCCCACATTGCCAGAATATGCTCTAGCCTTGCAACAAGCACAACAGGCTTATCAGCAAGTCGTACAACAACAAGCAGCCCCAGCAACCCAGCAACAACAACAAGCCCAAGAAGTAGCCCTAGTAGCACAACAACAATAGAAACAAAAACAAGCAACCTTAGTCACACAACAACAACAACAAGCACAATAAGCAGCCTTAGTCGCACAACAACAATAGCAAGTAGCCCTAGCAGCATAGCAACAACAACAAGCAACCTTAGCAGCACAACAACAATCCTTAGTAGCTCAACAATAGCAACAATCCCAACAATGGTAGCAAGCTCAATAATATTCCCAACAACAATTGCTTGTGCAACAACAAAAACAATAGGGTTTATACTAAAACCCTCAACAAAACATCATCAACCCAAACACATTAGGAACATATACGCCTACACCATCATCACCTTATCCTACACAACCATACACACCATACAACACCTCATCATATCAGAATCCCACATACACTTCATCTACCATTCCACAATATGCAACATCTGTTCCTCCACCAATCCCACAAGATGATATGGCATTGCAACTCAAGGAGCTAACACATGAAATATAGGCTATCCAGATGGGCAAAATGAAGAAACCCCATACACAAAACTTATGCCCATATATACTCGATCAAAACATCGCAATGATACCATTCCCTCCCAGTTTTGAAGTACCCAAATTTGACAAATACAAAGGGATAGGAAGCCTTGTAGACCATGCCAAAGAGTTTAATGTCATGTGCATGTAGGTTGCCTACAATGAGTCCTATTTTATGCACCTCTTTCCACAAAGTTTGAAAGGCCCAGCTATCAATTGGTTTTCTTAGTTGCCTCCAGGTATCAAAACCTTCCAAAAAATCACTTAAAAATTCATAGATCACTTCTCCTTTAATCTTGACATGGAAATAAGCCTAGAAAAATTGTATACTCTCAAACAAAACAAGGGAGAATCTTTCACCGATTTATTGCAACGGTGGAGGAAAAGAGCTAGTAAGAGCAAGTGGCCCATTCCTGATGAACAACAAGGGGATTATCATAGCCAATCTAGATCTAGATCTATCATTCCACTTAAAGATATAGTGCATTACCTCTTATGATGAGCTTTCCCCTAGATCCCTTAACATCGAGAGAGCTCTAATCTCACAAGGAAATACTCAAGCCTACAAAGACAATCACCCATCAACCAATTCAAATGACAAGCCTCATGTTTGGGCTAAGAACAAGAATGTAATGAATGATGGAGTGGTAGGTGAAATGGTATTCCTAAGTGCTCATAAGCCAAATAGCAACCAAATAGCTAACGTTCAACCAATCATGCAACAAACAACACTATCACAAAACAATCAAGTCAACAACACCAAAACACAACGACAAACTCCCAACAAGAACAACTATCCAAAACCCAAGTATACATAGTTATCGAAACCCATTGAAACTATCATGAAAAAGTTAGTAGATTCAAACCTAATAATGCTTCCAAATTTTGAAAACTACCAAGAACCACAGGATAAACCACCATGGTACAATGAAAAAGATCTTTGTGACTTTCACAAAATTAAAGGACACAAAACATTGAACTACATGAGACTCAAAAATATTATCCAAGATCTTATCGAGAGTGAAGACATATCTATTGAAGTACCAGCTAGTAACTAGGATCTAAAGATATACAATAACCCTATGCCTAATCATAGCAAAGGAAACAACACTGGAAAATCTAAAGATCACATGAATGTATAGCATGCCTATTCCAATGTGGTTGCTTCCTATGATAGTTTCATCACTGTCATCACCATCAAAGGGCCTAGTGCGGAGTGTGGATTCACCACACGATGTGGGAAATTCACCATCCAAGGAGTTTCATCTCAATCTAGGGCACAACCTAATTTACCAACATCAAACCCTAGCAAGTATAGTCTCCTAGATTCGCTTAAGAATACCCCCACAAATATTTCTATCTTAGAACTCTTGAAGATATCATCCGCACATCGAGAAATATTAGAGAAATCCTTATCTTCTTCATCTCTCCTTAAGGATATTGATACAAAATAGTTTCAAGCTATGGTAGGGCATATTAGCAATAATCTTCTCACCTTCTCAGAACAAGATCTACCATCACAACCATCTCATAATTGTGCTTTGCACCTTGAGGTCATTATTCATAAGAACAAAGTTAAAAGAGTCTTAGTATATGGAGGTGTTGGTTTGAACATTTGCATCCTTCAATTGATAAAGAACTTGGGCTATTCAAAGGATACTATTGAGAAAGAAAAGAGTACCACCATCCAAGCATATGATGATCAAGAGTGGGTATCACAAGGTATCATCGCACTACCCATCCAAGTAGGACCTGTCATTGCAGAGACTACATGCCAAGTGTTAGACCTTGATCTCCCCTACAACATCTTTCTTGGTAGACCATGGATCCATGCCCTGAAATTTATAGCCTCGACCTACCATCAATGTGTAAAATTTCCTTTTGAGGGCAACCAAGTTACCATCCATGGGGATCCTGAGCCTTTTTAATATTGTAAGAACCTTGAGGCCAAGTTTTATAAGATACCCTAGGTCCCTAAAAATGATGAAGGGCCTACACCATCTTCCCCATTTGTTGACCTGTCATCCCTTGCATCGACCTCATAAGAAAAAACAACCATTGTGCAAAACATACCCGACATCAAAACAGTGATCCAAGATGATGGTTGTGGAAAGTATAAGCTAACGAAGGATACTTTTTTGTTGGGAGAGCTACCTCTTTCTCCCAAATCTCATGGGAAACCCACACCTAGCAACAACGTCCCTAAAACAATAAAGATGGAAGCTACTACCTTCACCAAGTGGGGGGATTTAAACAAAGAAGATGTCAATGAGGAAGATGTCTCTAAACTACTATATCAAGATGAACTACCCATCCCTGTTCTTCTCATGGAAGATGATAACAAAGGCTTGCAACTAATGAAGAGTTGGGTATACAATAAGAATGAGAAACTGGGATAAAATGACAATCATTTTCTAGAACCTATCATTCTTGAGAGATGTTGAAAGAATCTTGGCCTAGATTGTACTACTAGCAAGGTTACCCTTATTGGCAAAGGTACTTTAGCTAAATGGGTTGAGGCTTCCTCTTGGTTACCAACATCACATGATACTAACCAAGAAAACTTCCCCCTTGATGTTGCTGAACTATTTGAGAATAAATCCCTCTTCATGATATCTACATCATCCTTCACCCCAAGTAACCAACCAAATGAAATACACTTAGTATACCTGCAACTCATTGACTTGGACCAACAAGGACCACTGATTCTAGATTTATTTGAAAATGATGAAGCAATTAAGAATTCATGGGACTCTATGACAACTTACCATGGGAAGATCACAAGGTTGGTTTTGATATAGAACTAGACACAAGGATGTACTATGGGGAGACAATTGAATCCTTCAATCACAAAATGGATGGCATGCAACTAACATGCATATCTCTAAGTGAAAACCACACTGTGGCACTTTCTGATCCTAAAATAGTAAAAAGAAAGGACACATCTGAGGGTGAAAACCTCTTTGAGGTGCCCAAGGATGAGGGATTCAATCTCCCCCTTAGTGCAATGCATCCAAAGAAGTCAGCAGTTTTAGTAGAAAAGGCCACTCCAATCAATGTAGGAATAGAAGAAGCACCCAATATCACTTTCTATGTTGAATCCTTGTTGGATAAAGAACAAAAGAACCTAGTAGCATTCTTGAAAGAGAAAAGAACCAAATTTTCATGGTCATACATAGATATTCCAAGGCTCGATCCAAAAGTAGTTATGCATCATCTAGCAATCTATTCTAAAGCCAAACCAATAAAGCAGAAGTTAAGGAAAATGTACCCTCAGATAACACTCTTGGTCAAACTTGAGTTACAAAAAATTCTTGGTGTTGGATTCATCCAACCAATAGACTATCCTAAGTAGGTTTCAAACCTACTACTAGTCTCCAAACCCACTAGTGGTATTAGAATCTGCGCTGATTTCAAAGACTTAAACAAGGCATGCCCAAAGGATGATTTCCCTCTTCCTAACATTGGCATAATCATGGATTTAACTAGGCATGAAATGCTATCACTCATGGATGGTTTTTCAGGATATAATCAAATCATGATCACCAAGAAGGATCAACACAAAATTGCATTCACTTGTCAGTGGGGGACATATTGTTGGAACATGATGTTGTTTGGGCTAAAGAATGTAGGTGCAACCTATCAGTGAGCAATGACCCTCATATTTCATGACATGATCCACAAAATATTTGAATACTACTTGGATGATATTTTGGAAAATTCAAAGAAAAAGAGTGAGAATATAAAAGTCTTGGGACCCATCTTTGACAAACTTAAAGAGTATAAGGTACGGATAAACCCAAAAAAATATGTCTTTGGGGTGACATTAGGAAAGCTTCTTGGCTATATCGTATCATAGAAGGATATAAATTAATCTAGCAAAAGTAAAATCCATCCAAGACATGGAACCACCATAAACATTGACGCAAATGAGAGGGTTACAAGGAGGGTTGCATTCAATCAGGAGGTTCATAGCGCAAATATCAAATAAAATTCACCCTTTCTTGCATCTTCTCCATAAAGGAATAACTTACAAGTGGGATGAGAAGTGTGGTAAAGCTTTCTACTAGATCAAGGACTATCTATTGATACCTCTAGTGCTCATGCCACTGATACCAAAAAAACCATTGATCTTGTATATCTCAACAACATCAGCAGCACTAGGTGCTCTTCTAGCACAACATGATGAAACAGAAAGGAAAGAGCCATCTACTACATCAGTAGGACCTTGGTGGGATATGAAATGAACTACTCATCCATTGAGAAAGCATGCTTAGTAGTGGTTTTTGCTTCACAAAAGTTCAGACACTACATGCTATCCCATCAGATCAAGCTTATTGCAAAGATCGACCCATTAAAATACTTGTTATCAAAAGCTACTCTCATTGAGCGAATGGCCAAATGGGTAATGATCTTGACTGAGTTTGACATAGAGTATGTGTAATGTAAGGAAATCAAAGGATAAGTGATTGCAGACCAACTAGAAGATGCACCTATTTATGCAAAGAATCCATTGATATCTGAATTCCTTGATGAATCAGTGTTCCTTGTCAAAGAAGTCAATTAGTGGAAGATGTACTTTGATGGATCATTCACCCAACATGGATCAGGGGTGAGTATTATTTTCATCACCCCTCAAGGCGATTTCATCCCAAAGTCATATAGACTATTGTTTCCATGTACTAACAACATTGTGAAGTACAAAGCCCTGATCACAGGTCTAAGGATAATAGTTAAATAGAAGATACAAGAGTTTAAATTCTATGGAGATTCATAGTTGGTTATCAACCAAGTCAATGACAACTACCAAACTAGGGATGACAAGCTTACTCCTTACAAGAAGATGGTAGAAAGTCTCAAAGACCTTTTCATAGATATAAATTTTTAGTAGATTCCTCGCATGAACAACCAAGCAGTAGATGCTATGGTAACAATTAGATCATTGTTAGACATGCCACACAATTCCCTTCAATGTGAATTCGTGGTAGAACAACTTCTCATACCAACTTTTGAAATCCCAAAATCTGAATTCATGTGTGTCATTGTTGGTCCTTGATCCCTATGGTATCATGAAATATTTACATACCTAAGTAGAGGAACCCTCCCATCTAATATCACCTCCAACCTTAAGTCAAAGACCTTTGTTAAAAAGGCATCCCAATTCATGATCTTAGGTTATACCTTATACTGCCGAAGCATCAAGGGGACATTACTATGATGTATTAACCAAGAGGAAGCCTTGACCACTTTAATAGAAGTACATGATGTCATATGTGGTCTCATTCTAGTGGTATTAATTTAGCTAAGAACTTGCTAAGGATGAGGTACTACTAGCCAACCATGGAAAGAGAATCCCATTAGTATGTACAGAAGTGTATCCAGTGTCAATAGCATGGAGATTTGATTCATGCTCCAGCTCAGGAGTTGCAACCAATGGTCATACCTTGGCCTTTCTCGCATTGGGGGCTTGACCTCATAAGAAAGATTACTCCAATCTCATATAATGGCCACAAGTTCATCAGAACATCCACTGAGTACTTTACCAAGTGGGTAGAAGCCATTCCTATGACCTACATAATGTGGAAGCAAATTGCTAATTTTATCCTAAATTACCTAATCTATTGTTATGGTGTTCCATAAGCCCTAATCTCAGACAACAGAACACCCTTCAAGAATTAGGATGTGAAAGAGTTATGTCAAAGATTTAACATCCATCATCAATTCTCTACCCTATATTACCCCTAGGGCAACGGTCAAGCCAAGGCTACAAACAAAACCATTCTAAAAATCCTAAAGAAAATGGTCAATGAAGCTAGCCGTGACTGGCCTTTACAGTTAAATCCTACTCTTTGGGCCAATAGAACTAGTATCTACACACCTACAGGTGAAACCCTATTCTCCTTCGTCTATGGATCAGAATCCATCTTTCCTATTAAGGTTGAGCTTCCATCACTACGAGTGTCACTACAAAATCTAATCACTAATGAAGAATAAAGAGTATCTCGCTAAATGAGTTAGAATTCTTGGATGAGCGTTGTCTTGATGCCCTTAATCACTTGCAATTATATCAAAACCGAATGAAACGAAGCTATAACAAGAAGAACAAGTGTTGGTCTTTCCAAGTAGGGGATCTTTTCCTAAAGTAGAATCAAAAAAATATTCCAAATCAAGATAGTAAAGGAAAGTTTGAGCCTAACTAGTTAGGTCCCTTTGTCGTCACAACAAACTATGGATCAAGAACATATCAATTGTCAACACCTAAAGGTGAACCCATGCAAGAACCAACTAATAGCTTGTATCTTAAAAAGTTTTATGCCTAGGCTTGAAGGTTGTAAATTTGAAAATACAAAAAAATAAAAAAATGATCAAAAATCCAAAAAAAAAAGAAAAAGGATAGAAAAAAGTAAAGAAAAATAATTGTCCTCTAGTGAAAACTACTTCGATGGTGCTTTGGGAAATTACCTTGGTGAAAACGTGGCAAACAAGCACCTTGTGTAAATAAGGCACCTCCATCTATCTTTGGATCTTTATCCTATCATTCTTAGCATCACATCCATCCATCACATCATCCATCCTATTTATCCCATCACCCATCTGAGTCCTTATAATAGCTTGATATTGTGAAGTATTGTATCCCCTTTAGTACTACTTGGCATACTCCTAAGGTCAACTTGTCCTACCTATATCGAAGTATTCTATTGCATCACACTGGGGGAAATTCATTATGGATCAGATCGGGTTCTTGTATATATTGAGTTTATTAAAAATCTCATCAAAAATCCCAAAAACATTCAAAAAAAAATTCATCCAAAAATTCAAAAACATCCAAATCTTGTATAGCCAAAAATCCAAAAACATCAAAATCCTGTACAGCTAAAATCCAAAAACATTTGAAAATTGTAAAGTCAAAATCCCTAGAAAGTTCGAAACATCAAAAATCCAAAAACAGAACCTTATCGAACTATGAGTCTCTGAACTTGAACATAGGCAAGGCCATCATTGATGTGCCCCCAAGACACCCTAGGTCAATCCTTTAGGAGTCTGTCATAATAAACTAACAATCCGTTAACCGTTCATATTCATCTTCAAATGAGTTGAGTTAGTTGAACTACGTGGTCTGTACATGTATAACATAGGCAAGGCCCATCTTTGATCAGCCCCCAAGGCCCCTAGGATAGGTCTTTTAGGTTAGGTTCTTGGTCAAAACTTAGAAAATCCCTAAACATCCAAATATCGAAAAACCCAAAAACATTCAAATAACAGAAAACATAAAAACATTAAGAAAAAATTCAAAAGATCTAAACAACATCAAATATCTTTCGAGGAAACCCTTAACAGCCTCAAATAACCAGAAATCATAAACATTCATATAAACTTTTGAAAAGACCAAAAACAATCTCAAAACATTTTCAAAATACCAAAAAC
Source organism: Sequoia sempervirens (assembly GCA_007258455.2). Classification (NCBI taxonomy): domain Eukaryota; kingdom Viridiplantae; phylum Streptophyta; class Pinopsida; order Cupressales; family Cupressaceae; genus Sequoia; species Sequoia sempervirens. Next base: position 13,393,062 of record VDFB02047230.1, on the reverse strand, counting down.
ATTGAAATATTTCAAAAGCTCCAAAACCATCCATCCCATTTTGCTTTCACCCGCAATAAACTTTTCCCATAATAAAATCAACCGTCATCTTCAACCTTTGGCAAAACAAATAGAAAGCAAGTATCGCAAGTTGTAAAGTGAGAACATAAGTGTCAAAATATAAATTCTAGAATAGAGGTGAATGAGTTAGTGGAGTTTGTATTAACGACTTATCACACACCTAATCTTAATCAAAACATCTGATCAACATGTCCTAGGATGAATCCTTCCTACAATAAGCATCAGTATTAGAAATCACCTTAGCTAAAATTAAACTGGCAAGAGATACATATGACACTGATTGTTTGTCTTTTATCTTTTTTTATGATTTGTCTTATTGACCCATTTCGAAGACCTCTTGATGATTTCTTAATGATTTAGAGAGAAAGGAATGGGGCATCGATCATTATCTTTCGATTGTTGTGCTTGTGGGTATTCTTGTAAAGTAATCTTAGCACATACTTGCTTAGTTGTATGTAGGGAGGCTATTCAGAGTAGATTTTTGACTATTGCATATGCTTTGGTCCAAGATATTCTGAACTACTAAACTACATTCTAATGAGGTTTTTGTATGTCAATATGTGAACAAGAACTATCCTATCTATTTGCAGAGTCAAAGTCTATTTACACTAGATACAACACCATCCTAGTTATCAATACCTTGATGCATCATGTCTATGTGTTATATCAAACAATAAGGAATGACGGAAAATTCCAATCCCAAGATATGAGAAAATCCTCATTCATCTCTCATCACCATATCTAATAAAGTCTTGGTGGATCAAGGACTTGTTGGACCTTTTGAATCAATCATCAAAACCAATGGTCAAATCATTCATCTTAGTTCTTCTATCTTCTCTCTGTGCTAACCTAGTATCATGAAAATCAACAAAAAATCATCATCAATGCATCCATCATGCATCCAAAAAGTATCAGCATGCATAGATCTTGCATCATCACAGCATATCATAACACAAAAAAACATATTTCACTACAACATCATTATCATTTAAGTTGTGATGAATAATATGGATTTTTTATTCTAAGCATCTTTAATTGTTGCATTATCATCAGCATGCATGCATATCACATATCATCTCATAAAGCGTGAACATCTGCATTATCCATGTATACATCCATATGCATCATCATAATCTCATAAGTTGCATAGAAAAGTACACAAAAATAAATGCATCCATATCACTTGCTTATATAAGCTTAACATCTGCATATCATAGTATCCATCCCATAACATGTCATAAAAATATATTGAAAAAGAAATGCATCCATACATAAGCATATCGTATCACAACATATCATATCAAATGCATCCATACATTCATAAGCATGAAATAAAGAGCACATCACATAGAAAATCTGAATCATCTCATATATCTATAAAAAAATGGTGACTGTCATGGTTCAATATCTGAATTAGTATTTTTATATCAATAAAAAATACAATATCGATGAGGCTATCAAAAAGGAGCCCATGAATGTACATCTATATGAGTAATCAGGAAAACAATAAAAAAAATTCTACACAAGAAAGCTAGCCTTGGTGATTGCTCATCTCACCCTTAACTGATGGTTAATCCTTGGCTCTAGGTGGTGCTCCACTCTGCTATGAAAAGTCAAGTTGTCTCATCGGTTGAGGAACATCCCTATGGTAATGCATGTGGTAGTACACAACCTCAGTAATTGCCTCTCTATATAGTTGGGCAGACACAGTTCAACCCTATGATGCAGTTGTCACTGCCTCTAACTATTGTCTTTGCCCAGTATCCTAGGCTAGTTGTAGGTCCAATTTCTGCCACAACTGAACCTCGTGATCCCTCTGTAAATTCAAGTCTTTTACCTATTGTTGTAGTTGGGCCCTCTCTACCTATAACTAGTCTCTCTCAACAGTGAGAGCCTATATTTGTGCCCTAAACTAAGCGTCTGGTTGTCCTAGTGGAGGAGGAGGCGGTGGTTCCCCCGGAACCTATCCATCATGTTGCCCTAGTTGATGCCTTGGGTCATGATGACCCTAATCCTACTGATGATGTTGGTGCCCATCACCTGGAACCTATGCCTGATCCTACCCTTGGCTTCGACCCCCATCACTTCCTCTATCTTGGCCACCATCTCGACCTCGGCCTCAGCCCCTTCCTCTACCTCTTCCTTTGCCAACAGGGTATACCCCCATTGGATCTTTCAAGCATGTAGGTGGACTAAACCACACATCATACGCTAGGGTAGTCCCCGCATCTAGAAGGCCCTGATCATATGCCCATAGTTGTGGGCCAAGCTTTCTAAAATCATTGATAGCCATAATAGGATCAATTTGGGCTCCCCACTGAACCTCCCTTTGTGACCTAACAAAAATGGCAGTATAATCATCCGGTGGCACATCTTGTACCTCCCTAATTTTTTGAGCAACATGGTCTAGGAGGTATCGTTCAATTTTTGTGTGCTCTCTACCCTGTATGTACCGAGTTTGTCTAGAAAAATCTATTTGATGTCGATCATCATACCACCATGGATGTTGTAACCACGGCCTCCATCTGACCACTGTCATGTCATCAATGGCATGATGCAAATATAGCAAACTTGTGGGGCCTGTGTGCCACAATGTCATCAGTGCCCTATACCATAAAATGGAAGGCTCATCCTCATGGATATCTGCAAGAACAACCAAGGGCCTAAACACTGCAATATGCTCATATGCCCATATATGAAGTAGAGTCACACCTGCTCCGATGCTCCTGCCCTCTCGGTAGATGGCCTTGTGTATATCATGGTACAAGGAGGCAAGGAGAACTAAACCTAGGCATACATCACATCCCTCCTGATCATACCCTCCCATGCTAATCTCCATCTAGGACTGAAACCTATGCCTCGTTGATCTGGAGCAACAACGCCACAAATCAAGGTTGCAATGAACCATCCAAATGTGTCCACCTGACCACGATAAAAATCCAAATCAATCTAGGAGTTGATCAAAACAATCTATTTCCTGTGTAGGAGAGAGAGGCATGTGTCTCTATCAGCATCTATGTCATAAATGACACTCTTCATGGATAGGTAATCATAAAATGTGCCACACATCCTCCAATGTGACAATCGCCTCCCTAGTGGGAATGTAAAATGAAGAGGTCTCATTGTGCCACCTCTCAACCAATGCCATCATCATAGAGAGATGGGTCCTAATCTTGGGCAAGAAGGTGACAAATCCTAACCCTAGCCTCCCTAGCCACTCCACATCATCATCATCAAAGTCTCTGGCTATAACCAAAATGTCATATCAGTACTATCGAGACATCAACAGTGGAGGATCCTCTTGCATGCATCACACACACAACATCAATTTGTCAAAAAAGTTGAAAAAACTGACCAAACTTTGAGACTTTACATCCCAAACATCAAATGCATCACTGAAATCAATAGTGTCACTCTTTCAGGGGTGCATCACCATTTTGGCAATGCATGTCACTACGCTCAATAGCGAATCGACATTATGGTGCATCACCCACCTCTTTTGAGCAACGCTGAACTTAAAAAGCCATTGTGTCACTATTATACCCTCGTGACCCCCAAATCAAATGTGTCTCCCAATAAAAACATCGGGGTACGCCTCTAAACAGAGGGTGTGTCACTATAAAATCAATAGCGACACTTTTGATGCTTCAAAAGCGTCGCTATATAGTGATGCACCTAATGACCTAACTTTGACCCCTATTAAATGCACTTAAAAGTGAAAATTGAGATACATTTTGAATCACATACCTGGGGTCCTACATCTGCACGTTGTTGGTACTCTCAAACTCGATCCAAAAGATGAAGAGAGAATGTACGGTGAGCCATTTTGCTGAGGTATCAAAGCTCAAACTACAAAGATCTCTAAGGTGTGAATGCACAAATGAATTGGAAGTGTCACCCTTCTTGCCTATTTAAGCCTAAAAATTAGGGCTTTTTTCCCTAATTTGAGCCAAAAGCTAGGGTTTTGACCTATTTTACCTATTTCCACCCTGTGCAACCCATTTTGAGTCATTTTTTGTGCTTCTGAGGCCATTTTTTGGCATTCTAGGACCTGTTTTGGCACCTAAACCTATATTTTACCTTTGTCGAGAAATCAACCCAAAATTCAAAAAAATTGCCCAATTTCTCAAGGGGGCGGGGAACCAACTTATTCCTTCCACTAGGGCAATAATGGGGCATCCAAAAATTAGAAAAAAATTATTTTTTATTTAAGCAACAGTTTTTTAATCCAAAAAGCATCAGTCTTTGAACCAACATAGCAGATACCTCACTTCAAAGAGGGGAAAAATGTAGACACTTAAAAATGTCTTGAATAATATCATGCACTCGAATCAGGTATACTAACACCGTTTCATCCTCAAACCCATCCTCTTTTTACTTAATTAATTAAAGTAGCCTAGCTATTTAATTAATTATACCATTTTCATCTATTAATCTAATTAATCTAATTTGGTTAATTCGTCCCTTTTCATGCTAACATTTCATCCTATTAAATTGAATAAATCTAATTATTTAATCTAAATCCCTAAGTCCTCTTATTTAATTAAATAACCCTAAGTTATTTAATTAGATATCATATCACTTTCCCCCTTTTTCATTAAATCACTTTATTTAATGAATATCATGAAATTTGCCTAATTGAAATAATTAAAACTTTGTTTTAATTATCAATTAGTAATTAATCTAATGCCCCCATTTGCAAGGGAATATTCCTCCTTTGCACATTCCTCCAAAAGGAATATTCCCATGGAATATTCCTTCCCCTTTTGCACATTAAAACTTTGTTTTAATTTGTTAAATATCTAATTTCCCCTCACCCATGAGAATATTCCAAAGAATATTCTCTCTCCTCACTCATTTGAAAATAGGGAATATTCTTCTTCCTAAAAAACTTACAAGACTTTTTGTGCAAGTTTTGAGTGTGTTTGTGTGGAAGAATATGAGCCCTTGATTCTTTCCTTGATCCATGATCCATGTTTCATCTTTCCTCCAATTTTGACCATTGATTAACCTTTTTAATCTCAACCCTTCATTTCTCATTTGTCCTCCTATAAATAGGTCACTATTTGGATACAAATGGATCCATCTTTTAAGAGAAAACTTATGTTGTTGAAATCAATCTCACTTGCACTCACATTTAACATCATTTTAGCTTAATTTACTTGCATATTAGCTTAGCTTCCATTAATGGATTCCATGATAACATAAATGCATCCATTTAGTATATTGTGTAATTAGGGTTTTAATATTTTTAGCCTAAAATTCATTTAGATTAGCTTCGCATACACCCATATCAATCATCTTAGTCTACATCATGTTAAAATAGCTTGCATCATGTTAATTTAGTATTTAAATCATCTTTTTGTACACATGTTTCATTAGTTTTGTCGATTCTCTTCAATAGAATCGATCAGAACAGGCTCATTTATCCACGAGATTGGGAAAGGGTCATCATTCCACATCAATGCGACACCACTCCCCCAATAGGAAAAAATTCAATGGATTAGAATAGGTGTTTTTAAAGCTTTTGTAGTTTAATATGTTAAGTTTTAATAGATTCTTAGTCTAGTTTTCATTGATTGATCTTATTGGACTGATGTTTAGTGCCATAATTATGCTTTGAATCCTCATGGATCAAGTGTAGTTGGCCCATACTAAGTTGTCAAGCACATATATAATATATATTATATAATACATAAATATTATATACTATATGGGTAAGTGCAAAAAGATGGGGGGCAAAAAAGGGGTCTTAAGTGGCCCCTTTTTTTTTTGAAATTAGGAAATACTAACCTTAGATTTGAAATTGAGGATAGTTACACTCAAAAAAATTAGATGCAAAAAAAAAGGATTGTAGCACTCTAAGTCTACTTTCTAAACTTCTTTTTTTTTTGGAAAATGGTAGAGATTAAGGGGTGCAAAAGAGGGAGCCACATAAATTGGTGTTGTTTTTTTCAAAAAAACATAACATAACGACTTTTGTGGCTCTCTCATAAGGTTAACTTTTTTGGGGTATTTTTAAAATCTCTTTGGTGAGAAATTAGCTAACAACAAGTAGTTTATGCCCCATTTTTCTGATAATTTTTTAATGGATATTTGATTTTTAATTAATTTTCAAAGTGGACACATCCTAAAAAATAGAATTTTGGTCGTGCTACCCCTACAAATTTTGAAAACTAATTGAAAATATTTTTTTTAATATGTGTAGAATGGATTATAGTTTCTAAAAATGTAATTTATTTGAAATTTCAATGAATGGTTAATTTATAATGAAAAAAATACCACACTGATTTTTTGCCAAAAAACGGACACACAAACAAAAGAAATTAAAGATGAAAGGCTTAACATTGTCAAAATGTGAAAAAAATTACATTGTTAAATTGCTAAAGAGAGCCTAACAATACCCAAGTGTTTGATTTGTTCGACCTTGAAACATGTGCAAACCTGACAATTAGCATGAACGCAATTATGTGAAATCTTGTAGAATATGCAAAAAAATGTCTTTGGACATTGGGAAGGCACTCTAAGCCTTTGGGTTGGTAATCCAAAGCAAATACCAAGACTAAGGATTGGGGATTCTTAAAGAAAGAAATAACGTGAACATGTTATTTGATGGTTTTGACATATTTTTGTGTTTATGCTCAAGAGTTTCCTAGGAAAGACATAACATGAGCACGTTATAATGCGTGTGCATTATGTATTGCTTTTTGTTAAATGATAGTCTATTAAATGTATGTATATATATTTTTATGTATGTATGTATGTATGCTTGTATGACATGTATATTTGTATGTATGTATGCATGCTTGTATGTATGTATGTATGTATGTATGTATGTATGTATGTATGTATGTATGTATCAGTGTATGTATGTGTATGTATGTTATCAGTGTATGTATGTATGCTTGTATGTATGTATGTATGTATGTATGTATGTATGTATGCCTATATGTATGTATGCTTATATGTATGTATGTATGTATTTAGAGGGAGAAAGAATTTTAAGAGAGATAGAGAGAGAGTTGTCTAGGTAGGGTGGGAGGGAGAGAGGGAGTGAGAGACCTCAAAGAAGAGAGAGAGAGAGAGAGAGAGATAGAGAGGTAGTGATAGAGAGACCTGGGAGAGGGAGAGGGGTGGGAGGGAGAAACCTGAGAGAGAGGGAGTGGGAGAGAAGGGCTTGGAATGAGAGGAACTTATCTAGGTAGGGTGTGTGGGATAGAGGGAGAGGGAGAGAGAAGTGGGGGTGGGAGAGAGATACCTAAGAGAGGGAGAGAGAGGGGGGGAGGGAGAGAGAGAGGGAGGGAGGGAGGGAGGGAGAGAAAGAGAGAGTTATCTAGGTAGGGTTTCAGAGGGAGAGACTTGAGAAATAGGGAGAGAGAGGGAGTGGGAGAGAGAGCAAGTGAGAGAGAGAGAGAGAGAGAGAGAGGTGTGGGAGGGAGAGGTCTAAGAGAGAGGGAATTGGAGAGAGGAGGTTGGAGTGAGAGGAAATAATGTAGGTAAGGTGGGAGGGATAGAGAGAGAGAGAGAGAGTTATCTAGGTAGGGTGCCAGAGGGAGATACCTGAGAGAGAGAGGGGGTGGGTGGGAGAGACCTGAGAGATAGGGAGAGAGAGAGGGAGTGGGGGAGAGAGGGAGGGAGAGAGAGGGAGTGGGATAGAGATAGAGGGAATGAGTGAGATAGAGAGAGGGTGTGGGAGGGAGAGACCTGAGAGAGAGGGAGACAGAGATAGAGACAAGGAAAGAGACACAGAGACAAAGACAGATACAAAGACAAAGACAAAAAAAAGACAGAGACAAAGACAAAGATAGAGAGATAGAAACAAAGACAAATAGAGATAGAGACACACACAGACAAAGAGAGACAAAGAGAGATAGAGAGAGACAAAAATAGAGATAGAGAGGGATAGAGACAAAGATAGAGACAAAGATAGTGACAAAGAGAGATAAAGAGAGAGAGAGTGAGAGAGTTATCTAGTTATGTAGGTAGGGTGCCTTAGGGAGAGACCTGAGAGAGAGAGAGAGAGGGAGGTGGGAGGGAGAGAGAGGGAGTGGGAGGTATAGGGATGGGAGAGAGAGGGAGTGTGAGAGAAAGACCTGAGAGAGGTAGAGGGGGTGGGAGGGAGAGACCTAAGAGAGAGGGAGAGGAAGAGGGAGAGGTAGAGAGAGAGGGAGGTTGGAGTGAGAGGGACTTATCTAGGTAGGTTGGGAGGGATAGAGAGAGAGATTTATCTAGGTAGGGTACTAGAGGGAGATACCTAAGAGAGAGAGGGGGTGGAAGGGAGGGACCTAAGAGATAGGGAGAGAGAGGGAGTGCAAGAGATAGGGAGTGAGAGAGAGAGAGTGGGAGAGAGAGGGGGTGGGAAGGGGAGACCTGAGAGATAGGGAGAGAGAGGGATAGGGAGAGAGAGGGAGTGTGGGAGAAAGGGAGTGGGAGAGAGAGGGAGTGAGAGAGAGAGGGGGGTGGTAGGGAGAGAGAGAGAGGGGGGAAGAGACTTGAGAGAGGGGATGGGGTGAGAGAGAGAGAGAGAGAGAGAGAGAGAGAGAGAGAGAGAGAGAGAGAGAGAGATAGATAGATGATGGGAGAGAGAGAAAGAGAGAGATCAAGAGAGAGAGAAAGGAGAGACCCGGAGCAGAGGAGAGAGAGAGGAGAGAGAGAGAGAGAGAGAGAGAGAGAGAGAGAGAGAGGGAGTGGGAGATAGATAAAGGGAGTGTGTGTGAGAGAGAGAGATTATGGTTTAGGGTTTAAAGGTTGAGGTATTAAGGGTTTAAGGGTATAGGGTTGATGGATTAGGGTTTAAGGCATAGTGTCTAGGGTTGATGGTTTAGGGATAGGGTTTAGGGTTAAGTGAGAGACCTAGATGGATAAGGAGGGATGAATGGCTAAGGAGAGAGAGAGAGAGAGAGGAAACCTTTAGAAAATCAGTACTTTCATAATGTGAGCAAATTTTGAAGAAGTTGATATATAGTCGTTTTGTATAGCAAGAAAAAACACGCTCTCATTATAATGCAAGCACATTTTGGCTTGCTCTAAAAATGGTAAAAAAATTCAACACACCTGTTATCTAGGCCCACATGTTATGTTATTCTCCTAGTTATGCACATGTTCTAACAAAAAAGAGCTTTTTGATGTTGTTGGGAAGTGCACATGCAAATTTTTCACATTCTACCACCTTTGCATGAACTTTCCACCACCTTTTTATGGTTTTCCAACCTAGGAAGGAGGAAATAACAGAGTTTTCACATCAAATTTGAGATATATCAATTCAAGTCTCAATTTTTGTAGTGTTGTAATGTAATTGTGATTGAATTAATGTAGGAATTTAACATTATACATTGGATATTTGTATTGTTGTTAGTGATTCTATTTGAGTGATATGCAATTGAATGTTGAAAAGGAGGCAAGCTTGTGAAAAGCTTAAATTGTTGAGGAGTTTAATTCAAAAATAAAAAAGACTACATAATTAGGTAGTTCCTCCATTCAAATCTTTTGTTTTTACGTATGCCGAGTCATTACACAATTTCTTTACATTTTCCTTAATTCTATTATGTTTCTTTATCATCCCTTATCATACATGCTTTATACAATGCTTTGATTTTTTTATTATGCATATTTTATGTTCATCAAATTGTTTATTTCTCATTATAACCTTAGCCCCTCTTCACACATTTTTAACTACACAATTCTTGACACTTTCCAATTACATTTTAATCCACATCTCTTTGAGGCATTTTGTTAAAAAATTGACCTACCTTGTGTATGCTTCCACATTTTGTATACAAATTTACAAGAGTAGTTATAACTATGTAATATAATACATCATTTCTCATTCATTTTTTTTATGGATGTGCATACCCCTTTCCAAAGCTTCCATTTTGGTATAGGCATGGGGGATGTTGGAAAATTCTTTGGAATTTGGTTTTTTACCTAGAAATTGCATTTTATTGAAATTTTCTAAAGCCTTTTCAACAAATCCATTTTGTGTATATCCTGCAATCATTGTAGTCCACGAGGACATATCTCATTGAGGCATTTTTTCAAACAGTTCATGTGCCTTTTCTATACATGTCTACCAAAGCATTTTATCAAACATGTTAGATAAGGAAATGAGTTGTTTGAAAAAATGCCTCAAATAAATATTGGTATCATGGTGATGGAATTTCATTCCATCACCATGATACCAATATTTATTTGAGGCATTTTTTCAAACATCTCGCTACCTTGTCTATGCTACCACATTTTCCATACATGTCTACCAAAGAATTTTATCAAACATGTTAGACAAGGCAATAAGTTGTTTGAAAAAATGCCTCAAAGAAATGTGATCTCATGGCGATATCCATCACCATGAGACCACATTACATCACCATGATACCACATTTCTTTGAGGCATTTTTTCAAACAGCTCATTCCCTTGTCTATGCTAACAAATTTTCCATATATTTTCCATTTTGTGCATATCCTGCAATCATTATAGTCCATGAGGACATATCTCATTGAGGCGTTTTGTCAAATAGTTTGTGTGCCTTGTCTATGCATCCACATTTTGCATGTATCTACTAAGGAAATTACAACCATATCACTCATGAAAATCCCCCCTTTTATGTTTTGATAGATGTCATAACCCATTACAAGGTAGTGAGATGTTTGAAAAAATGCCTCACAGAAATGGGGTCTCACGGTGATGTACATCACCGTGAGACAACATTTCTTTGAGGCATTTTTTCAAAAAACTCACTACCTTGTCTATGCTACCACATTTTGCATACATTTCTAACAAAACATTTTTTCAAACAATTCACATGTCTTTTCCATGCTTCCAAATTTCTCATACATTGCTGCTAAGGGAGTTGCAATTATAACATTTCAAAAAAAATCCCCTTTCTTTTAATATTTTGATTGATGCCCATACCTTGTTCCAAAGTTAGGATGTTGACAAAAGTTGTGGAATTTGGATTTATAGTCAAGCTAATTGTATTTTCTTGAAAGTTTGTAATGTCTTTTAAAAAATTCATTTTGTGCCTATCTTGCAATCATGGCATTCCATGAGACCACATTTCTTTAAGGCATTCCATCAAAAAATTCATGTGAGCTTTGTCTATGCTACCTCATTTTGCGAGGTAGAAATACTTCAAAAAATATTATCTTTCCATTTTCCTTGTGTTCTTATGCACTTGTTTATTCATCATGGTTGAGTGACATTTACTCTTCTATAGGATGATTGTAAGTATTTTGTATGAAGGGTTGAATGACATATATTTCATTTATTTGTATGGATTCATTTTTTAGGAACTAATTTTTATCTCTTTATCATGCTACAGATAAAATGATTCGTCATGTCGAGGAAACGATCAAGGATTAAACCAACATGGGAAGAGATATAAGCTAAGAATGTAAAGAAAGCATCATATATGAGGGAACATCATGAGACGAAGAAATTGGAAATTATTTTCAAAGACATGCCAATTGAAGAGGAACCTCAACCATCAACAAGAGATATGGAATTGGTGGCACAAAGGGAATAAATATGAAACCTTCGTGCTATGAGAAATTTGAATACTATAATTGGAGACACACCCTCTACTGCAAGTGAAGATGGAGGGACACCAACTACCGCATCTCAAGTTGAGAGTACAACATCACTCACATATGAGGAAGGAGTTATGCCATAATTCCCATCTCAACCTCAAGGTACATCATTTATTCCATCCTCAATCGAAGGTACGCCATCTAGCCCATCTCATTTAAATATTGATGAAATTCCTAATGTTGAGATGAATTTACCTTTGAGAACACCACCTAGAATTTTGCATAGAAATCCAAAGTTTTTGGATCAATATTAATGAGAATATTTTGCAGCTGATGGAAGGTAAGATTCCAAAGTGCACTTGTAGAAGATATGCTCATAATATCTGGAGAATGTTCTTTGAAAAGTTAAATGAAATTGCAAGATGTCAACTACTTGTTGAAATGATGTGAAGTGTAAAGTATAGGTCTATCATGAAGGTTCTTGGCTTGAGAACATTGGATGATTCAAGTGAAAAAACTATTGTGAAGAATCTAATGAGTGCATATGATAGTGTGGGTAAGACCTCACACTCAAAAGATTGTAATGTCACACGACGTGTCATTCCATCAACAATAGTAAGTAATCAAACAAGGAAAGCTCGTCTCATTAGAAAGATGAGTCAAGAATTGAGAATTAATAGAAAAAATTTATCAAGAGTCATTCAAAGGTGCCAAAGAATTGAGGACACCGATTCCACTGAATTATGGGCATTCTCGAAGAGACTACCACAAAAATATAAACCAATTATTGAAGCATTGAGATCACTAATTGAAGACTTTTGGAAGAATAGCACAAGGGTATGTCTAAATCAAAGGGATGTGGTAAGAAGGAGAATCTCTAGTCAAAACCATGAGCCGCATCCAAATCATTTTTTGGATATGACTCAAACACAAAAAAAATCGTAAATTTCTAGAGTATCCTCAAATTAATTTTTTTTTGTATTAACATGGCCTTGATTTAGTGTTGTAATGTGTTTTACAAATTCACATTAAGTTTAGGGCCCTTTTTAATTAAATGGACTTAATTGTCCCTTATTTATGGTGTTGTAAAGTGTATCTTTACACATTCACACTAATCTAGGGCTTTATTAATTAATTGAGGTTAATTTTCCTTAACTGACCCCTTTAATTCAAATCCAAGCCTAATTAAATGTAAATTCTAAGAGATAAAACCTGGCATTCATAAATGCCATTAAACAACACTTAATTTTAGATGTGTGTCCTAGGTAGGTTACCTATGACCCATTTGTCCACTAGGTCCTAGGACCCTATTTTCACATAACATTTCACCTTGTCTGATGCGTGTCCTGGGTAAGTGGCCTAGGTGGCAAATGGGTCCTCACTTAGACCTAGGACCCCTCCTTGAAATATGTTTTTGGTGGTATTTTAATGATTTCAAATCCATGATTCAATTTTGGCTTGTGATATTTGAATTTCGGGAATTAATCTTAAGATATGTATAAATAAGAGGTCATTTCACTATGTTTCACTAAGCATTCAAGAGCATTTCTAATAGCAAGTTTATGAGATCAAGAGCATTCAAGAGAATTTCTAAGGCATTCAAGGGAATATTATTAAAGATTATTGTAGCAATCAAGATCCATTTCATCATGTCAAAGCCATAATACATCATGCATGTTGTTTGAGATAATGTGTTGTAGCATTCAAGATCTAATCAAGCATACTCAAGGGCATTGTTTCACATCAAAGTTCATGATCAAGATCTACATTCATTGAGGCCACTTCATGCTAGTTTGTAGATCTACAATCCAAGGTTTCAACTAAGGTGTGGTGAGTTGTGAAATTATTTGTTCATTCATTGTTCCTTTCATGCATTATTTCATTTCAAGGTTTAATTACCAAAACGAGGTTTGACCAAGGAAAACCCCTATTCCCTACTAAACAACATTTTCCTCTCCTTTGATGTGTGATTTCAGGTTTTAGGTTGAAGATCATTTGGAGAGAAAAATTGTAAAAGTTTTCAAAGTTGCAAAGAAAGTTATCAAATCACAGAAACTGAGCTACAGGATTTATTTTCCGCTTTCTGATGGTGTCCAACTAGAATCTGGAAGTGCAGAATGAGAAGAACAGAATCCAGAAATAGATTTTCTAGATCCCTAGCTAGGACCCATTCGCCATAGAGTGAATGAGTCCTCAGTGAGGTTTGAAAAAACACTTTTTGCAATAGGTACACAACATTTGACCCTCTCCACATTTTCCTTTTTATGGTTTTTTGGGTCTGATTTGATTTGTGTTACTCATTTGTACATTATAGCACACATATTGAATGAAATATAAAAGAATTGAGGTTCATCTTATCTTCATTTTGGTGAACCCTATTTTTCTATGTTTCATTTTCAAAGATATTTTGAAATGCTAAAACCTTTTTATGTCAAGATAAATCACACACACACTGATTTTTGTTGTAGATTACATATTGAATTTTATAACTATTTTGATGTTTATCGTTCTATATGTTTAGATTTGCATACTAACAATGTTTTACAAGATTGTGGCATACATGCCCCACCAACATCTTCAAGAGACTTCATATCAACAATTTTATGTAAAAGAGAAGACGGTAAAATATTCTATAGGAAATTATGCTTGGATGACACATGTTAGCATTGTGGTGGTTTGCAACATATGCCAATATGTGAACATATGGAAAGCACACTTGTAGTTGGAAAGGAACTAGTAGAGTTCGGCGAGTATAAAATAGTGACCTACAATACAAAATATGGTAAAGAAGGAAAAAGGTGTGATTTGGTTATTCAAAATATTTCAGTGTATCAGTTTATGACTACATTTTGTGATAGTATAGTCTATGAGTATGCAAGGCATACCCATAGAGCTCGATGGTTGGACTTGCAATTCAAGTTATGCAAGGACACCTTTCCACTTGGTAGCATTGTTTCAGTTGTCAACTTTTCAAATAACTACACTCTACAGCCACAGTATGAGGTGCAATCACAATATTACAACTCCACATGTAGGTTTATATATTTGTGCAGATAGAATTCATTCATGTACCTGATAGTACAGAGGATAATAGGAAGGTATTGAGGGAGTACCACTTTTACATTAGTGATGATCGCACACATTCTACAGAGTTCATGCAAGGTTGCTTTCAGTTGTTCTATAATGATTTTTCTAAGAGGGGCATAGCATACAGTCAGCATAAAATATGGTCAAATAACTGTGCAGAAGAACTCGTGGATGTTCTATTGGTTGAGAAGGATGCATGTTATTACAGGTGTTCAACATATATGGAACTTTTGTGAGGTCGAGCATGGAAAGGGGGAGTATGATGGTGCAGGAGCATGTATCAAAAGAGAATTAGCATGAGAAGAGTTAAAGTATAAAGACAATGCAAAGTTGACATATGCAAAATCAATTGTCAAATGGTGTAATGCTTCAATGGGTCCAGGTAATGAAGGTAATTCTTCAATTCGTAGATTTTTTTGGTTGATAGATGATACTAACATTGCATCATATGAGGATTGTTGTACATTGACATGATCAAGTGAGCTACACTCTTTCCTTTGCTCAAATGCAGGTTCATGGAGTATCCATATGTGAAACATGGCATGCTTTTGTTCTTCATGTACAATTCAAGCTTGGAATGAGTGTGAATCAAAGGAGTGGGTTGAAAAATGGTAGTTAAGTTATCTTAGCTCACTTCACATGTATTGGCCCCCAACAGCATTGGAACTGACATAAATGGAATCATCAATTGACTTTGACCACATATCAAATTATTTCAACCAGGTAATATATCTACTTGCATAGCTTTTCAAATTCCTATTGTTATCTTACTTTGTAGTGTTTTTGTAATGTTGACTAATTTCATCTAATTTGTTGCACATATCAATGTAGGTCATTTTTATCCAATTATTACAAATGAAGACAATGAAGAGGGAATAGATTATTACTTGTGTCATTGTGTTGAGGCTAAAAAGAAATTGGAGGCCCCAATTATAGATGGAGAAAACATCAAATACCCTATAGGCTCGCTTGGTGGTTGTTATTAGAACATGGATTAAAAGGTACCCACATAAGAGTGTTAATATTTGGTTGTTTCAAGACTTTGACACACATCAAAATATTCTTCATTACTCGAACCTTGTCATGGCATCCAATGTTCATTTGATCAAATATGGGGGTAGACCTTTGAACAAGACCTTGTGGAAGGTGCATGAGTCTAACCATGAGGCAATACTTGACACAATAAAGAGTAGAGAAAACCTAGATGGTTTCTTCGATTAATTTGTAGGTATGCATATTGGTTCTTATTAATTTGTAAGTATGCACATTAATTTGTATTAAAATTTCTAAGTATGCACATCAAGATTAGTTGATAGTTAGACCTTTCATTTCTATATTTAAAGTTTACATATGTTTTGGTTCTAAGTTTACATATGTTTTTGTTCCTAGTTTACATATGAATATTGGGTAGATTACATTTTTTGGTTCAATGCAGTAGCATAGAAAAGGTAGTGAGCATTGAAAAGATCACTACATTGTCAATGTGGTAGCATAGACAAGGCAGTGAGTTGTTTAAAAAATGCCTCAAATAAATGGGGTCTCTCGGTGCTTGTCAATGCGATAGCATAGACAAGGCAGTGAGTTGTTTGGAAAAATGCCTCAAAGAAATGGGGTCTCCTGGTGATACCCCATTTCTTTGAGACACTTTTTCAAACAACTCACTACCTACATTTTTAAGAGATCAATCGAACTAATTTTTTTAAAGGATGTAATGCTAGTGGTTAATCATTGAGTAAAAATATACATTCTCACAAAAGTATCCCAAAATCAATAGGATGAATGATAGAATGAGGTAATGAATAAAAAATAAAACATCTCGCTACATTTTCAATGCGGTAGCATAGACAAGGTAGTGAGTTATTTGAAAAAATGCATTAAAAAAATGGGGTCTCTTGGTGATGTACATCACCATGACACCCCATTTATTTGAGGATTTTTTTCAAACAGCTCACTACCTTGTCAATGTGGTAGCATTGGCAAGGTAGTGAGCTCAATACCTTGTCAATGTGGATGCACTGACAAGGTAGTGAGCATTGTAAGAAAAAATGCCTCAAAGAAATGGGGTCTCATGGTGATGTACATCACCATGAGACCCCATTTCATCACCATGAGACCCCATTTCTTTGAGGCATTTTTTCTTACAATGCTCACTACCTTGTTAGTGCATCCACATTGACCATGAGGACATATCTCATTGAGGAATTTTTTCAAATAGTTCATGTGCCTTGTCTATGCATCCACATTTTTCATGTGTCTACTAAGATAATTGAAACCATAACACTCATGAAAATCCCCCCTTTTATGTTTTGATAGATGGCATACCCCATTCCAAGGTCCCCTTGCTACTATGGCTAAAAGCCTAAAACATGTGCTTTCAACCAAACTATGGATGCATGGAAAAAAACTATCAAAGCATAATAGTAAGCAAAAGAATAGACAAGGTATTGAGCTATTTGAAAAAATTCCTCAAAGAAATGTGGTCTCATGGTGATTTCCATCACCATGAGACCATATTTCTTTGAGGCATTTTTTCAAATAGTTCATTGCCTTGTCTATGCTACCACATTTTCCATACATTGTCCATTTTGTACATATCTTGCAAGCATTCCAATCTTTATGGTCAGATTGACAAATGAACAAATGAAGTCAAAGATTCTTGAACTTGAGACATTCATGGAGAAAATACAACTAGAAATATATGATAAGGAAGAAGCAATATGAAATGTAAGTGAAAAAAAGGAGAATCAGTGTGGTGGACACTTGAAATTCTTATCTATAAAGGTAGAGAAGTTTTTTAAAGAACTTGTTAAAAGAAACATTTGCATTCTGTAATCAAAAATACACTTCCAAAGATGATAACAATAGTTGCATATGTAAAGGCAATTGTTCAAAGTGTTGAAATCGAAGAAAAACAACCGAAGACTAAAATTAACCACTTAGAAAAGGAATTAAAAGAAAAGAAGAAAAATTTATCATGAACGAAAAGGACGTTAGTCTACTCTAAAAACACTTGAAAAAGAAGGTGACCAAATTGAATAAGAAACAAAATGTATTTAATGAAGAGATTCTTCTTGCTTTCGAGAAGTTGAGGAAGGTGCATGTGTAGAACTTTCGTACCAAACTAATTGTTCCAACATGTCTGTATGGGTTATTTTATGCTAGGAAAGGTCCTCTTTCACACACCAAACATGACGAAACAATCTAAGCCACATTCTACCATTGAAGTCTATCAAGAGAGCAAAGTGCAAAAGGGCGGAAAACTTCAACGAGAGATTACTCAAAAATCGTGGCACTTAGAGACATTTTTTCTAAGGCTACGGGATCATGTATGGTCCCTCTACAATAACCTCTCTCAGTTTTTTATAGCTCCAAGTCATTTTCCCGTGGTAAACAGATTTCAGTTGATGGAAAACAGGTCAATTACATGTAGTGCAAAGTTGGAAAGTGGTGTAATTTTTGTTATGTTCATCATATGACCAAACTGACTATTCCAACACATTCGTATGGGTAATTTTATACTAGGAAATTTCCTCTTTCACACCCAAACACATTGAAACAGTCTGAGTTACATTCTACCGGTGAAGTCTCTTAAGAGACCAAAGTGCAAAAGGGCAGAAAACTTCGACGAGCGATTAATTAGAAACTATGAAACTTGGAAGAAAAAAATTGATGCTATGGAATCATGTATTGCCCCTCTACAATAATCTCTCTCAGTTTTTGATAGCTCTAAATTGTTTGTCTATGGTGAACAGATTTCAGTTGATGGAAAATGGGTCAGTTGCATGTAGTGAAAAGTTGGAAAGTGGTGTAACTTCTCTTATGTTCATCATATGATCAAACTGAATGTGCCAACATGTCCATATGGGTGGTTTCATTCTATGCAAGGTCCTCTTTTGCACCCAAACATGTCAAAACAATTTGAGCCACATTCTACCGACAAAGTCTCTTAAGAGACCAAAGTGCAAAAGGGCAGAAAACTTTAACGAGTGATCACTCATAAATCGTGGCACTTGGAAACATTATTTCTACGGATATGGGATCATGTAGGGACCCTCTACAATAACCTCTCTTATTTTTTGATAGCTCTAAGTCTTTTTCCCATGGTGAACAAATTTTAGTTGATGAAAAAAAATGGGTCAGTTGCATGTAGTGTAAAGTTGGAAAGTAGTGTAACTTTTGTTATATTCATCATATGACAAAACCGACTATTCCAACATGTCCATATGGGTGGTTTTATGCTAGGAAAATTCCTCTTTCACACCCAAACATGTTGAAACATTTTGAGCCACATTCTATCGACGAAGTCTCTTAAGATACCAAAGTGCAAAAGGTCAGAAGACTTTGACGAGTGATTACTCAAAAACCATAGCACTTGAAAACATTTCTTCTGAGGCTACAATATCATGTAGGGCTCCTCTATAATAACCTCTCTTAGTTTTTATAGTTCCAATTTTTTTTCCCATGGTGAATAGATTTCATTTGATGAAAAACGGGTCAGTTTACATGTGTAAAGTTGGAAAGTGGTGTAACTTTCATTTTGTTCATCATACAACCGAATTGACTATTTCAACACATCTGTATGGGTGGGTTTATGCTATTAAGGTTCCTCTTTTTCACCCAAACATGCTAAAACTATTTGAGCCACATTCTATTGGCGAAGTCTCTTAAGAGACCAAAGTGCAAAAGGGCAACAAAATTTGATGAGCGATTACTCAGAAATTGTGGCACTTGGAAAATTTTCATCTAATGCTACTAGATCACATAAGGCCCCTCTACAATAACCTCTCTCAGTTTTTGATAGATCTAAGTTGTTTTCCTGTGGTGAATAGATTTCAGTTGATGGAAAATGGGTCAGTTACATGTAGTGCAAAGTTGGAAAGTGGTGTAACTTTTGTTTTGTTCATCATACGACCGAAATGATTGTTCCAACACATCTATATGGGTTGGTTTATGCTATTAAATTTCCTCTTTTTCACCCAAACACGATGAAACTGTCTGAGCCACATTCTACCGACGAAGTCTCTTAAGAGACCCAAGTGCAAAAGGGCAGAAAACTTTGATGAGTGATTACTTAGAAACCATGGCACTTAGAAACATTCCATCTGAGGCTACGAGATCATGTAGGGTCCCTCTACAATAACCTCTCTCAATTTTTGATATCTCCAAGTCATTTTCCCATGGTGAAAAAATTGCAATTGATGGAAAATAGGTCAATTGAATGTAGTGTAAAGTTAGAAAGTAGTGTAACTTTCATTCTATTCATCATACAACTGAACCGATTGTTTGAAAACATCTGTATGGGTGGTTTTATGCTAGTAAAGGTCCTCTTTCACACCCAAACATGCTGAAACTATCTAAGCCACATTCTACCGATAAAGTCTCTTAAGAGACCAAAGTGCAAAAGGGCAGCAAAATTTTATGAGCAGTTACTCAAAAACTATAGCACTTGGAAACATTATGTTTGAGGCTATGGGATCATGTAGGTCCCCTCTACAATAACCTCTCTTATTTTTTATAGCTCCAAGTCCATTTTCTATGGTGAATAGATTTCAATTGATGAAAAACAGGTCAGTTTGCATGTAGTGTAAAGTTGGAAAGTGGTGTAACTTTCATTTTGTTTGTCATACAATCAAACCAACTATTCTAACGCATCCATATGGGTGGTTTTATGTTATGCAAAGTCCTCTTTCATACCCAAACACATTGAAACAGTCCAAGCTACATTCTACCAGCAAAATCTCTTAAGAGACCAAAGTGCAAAAGGGCAGAAAACTTCGACGAGTGATTACTCAAAAATTGTGGCACTTGAAAAAATTTCATCTAGGGCTATGGGATCATGTAGGGCCCCTCTAAAACAACCTCTCTTGGTTTTTAATAGCTCCAAGTTGGTTTCCCATGGTGAACAAATTTTAGTTGATGGAAAACGGGTGAGTTGCATGTAGTGTAAAGTTGCAAGGTAGGCTACTTTTGTTTTGTTCTTCGTGGGGCCAAATAGTTAGCGCCAACACATCTAGGTGGGCACATCTACGCTAGGCATGGTCACTGTGCTTTGTTATAAAAGGTTCGTAGTCTTTCCTATTTGAAGGGTCACAAATTTTCACCTTTAAAAAGTCACAACCAAATTCATATCATCACTATTCGTGAGAACCTAAATTGTTTTATTTGCAACTTTTCATATATGCTTGGGAAAAGGAAATTTTTGAACTTTTTGTTGGTTTTGTTTCTATCATGTACGTCTCTTGAAGTTGTTTATTGACTATTGTAAGCATGCAATTTTAACTTTTAAAGTTGCATTATCCTAATTATTTGGTTTGAATTCATGTTTAGAAATAGGATGAATATCTATGAAGTTTGTTGTTGGGAAGGTTGATTTGTGGTCTCTTAATCTTCAATAATCCAATGCTCTTATGATCTTTAATAAGAATTGCATGCCTTGAGTTTTTGTTTGTGAGACTTAGTTGTTACTTTCCATTTTATTTTGTTAATATTTTTATGATTTTTTCTTTATCTACGTAATACATGAAGCATGAAGAATGAAGCATTACTATATTCATATGATTGATTTAATGTTCAATAATCTTACAAGAGAATAATGTTCAAACTTTATTATATATTTACAATTATAGAAAAGAAGAGTGCATGGAAAACACTTGGATTTTAAATATTTGAAGTAAACCATCTACAAATATCTATTGAAGTGTGGATTTATAATACAAATATGGACACCATCAATAAAAAATATTTGTATTAACCAAATAGCCATGTAGGGATACATCAATATATGTTGATATAAGTATAAAATATATAAAAAATAGCCATATGGGCTTACAAGAATGCCATATAGGCATACAATTTCAAGTATATGAAATACAAAATATGTCCAAAATTTTTATATAGGAATACAACAAAGGACCCCAATTAAAATTCATTTCCCTCCAGGTGAAGGAAACAAACGGGTGGCCTTTGTTGGTCAAGTGGATGGTGATGCATATGACACTCATTTACTTTGAACTTGACGGCTTCTTCTCCTATTTAGTTCCCCATCAAGCTTTAGCTGTTACAATAACAAGTAAAGACATTAATGTATAAAAATTACATTATAAAAAATGATATATTTAACAAAATAATCACTTACTACCGCCAAATGGTCTCTCTCCTCAAGCGAAATATCTGCATGCTCAGGATCTATTGTGCCAAATTCCTATAGAAACCATCCAAGTAGAAATTAAACTATGAATCAATAATCATTTGATTTTTCAATAATAAATAGCTATAACAATTAATGTAATTTAAAATTTACTAATCTGACTCATACCCCCATGAGAGAAATTGAGATATCTATTGCCGAAGATACACCACACATAATTTCCCTATCAACATTGGGAGGTGTTTCTACTTCCATCATTTGAAAATAAAACAATAAATTATTCAATCACGAAAACTAGAATAGTGATGTAGGTCATGGCTTATAATGTATGAGATAATCAACAAAATTTTGAGTACTTATTGAACTATATATTTCTTACTATTATGCTTACTATTTTCCCTATTTGTAGCTTGTTTGAAAGCACCTGTTTTAGGATTTTATATATAGCAGCAAGGCAATGAATTGTTTGATAAAATGCTTTGGTAGACATGTATGAAAAATGTGGTAGCATAGAGAAGGAAATGAACTATTCGAAAAAATGCCTCAAATAAATGTGGTCTCATGATGATGGAATTCCATGACAAATTCCATCACCATGAGACCGCATTTATTTGAGGCATTTTTCAAACAGTTCATTTCCTTCTCTATGCTATTATGCTAGGATGGGGTGGATGGTATAGTGTGGTCTTGGTTATGAGATGGAGGGGGATCATGACATCAAGAGGGAGGGTAGTTTTGATCATGATGGGGTGGAAGGGGTACTTTGAGACCCTATTTTGAGAGTGATCATACAATGGAGTGGAAGGGGTACTTTGATCTGGACACGAAAGGATGTCATTAGATGAAGTGGGGGAGAGGGGATTGTGAGAGGGGGATGAATGGATATCTTTCTCTTGAGATGGAAAGATTTCATTAGATGAGATGGAAGGGATATGTTGTTCTTGATTGGAAATGGGATCATGAGATGGAAGAGTATCATATGATGGAGGAGAAGGGTTTCCTTGATCTTTATATTGAGGGGAATCTATGTTAGCATGCTTTGGATTAGGATATGGACATAGTTCATTTGATATGGATGGTGTGATGAGGGAGGAAGGTTTTATAGACTCTTCAACTTGGATAGATGGATTGATAGGGGATTCATTTAAGATTTAGGGTATTAGGGTTTATCTTGATGTGGGGGTGATGAAGGTGGATGCATGATATGGGAAGATTGCACCACTTTATTTTTTCATGGGGAAACAACCACCCTTGCAAATAGTCATTGGAGGAAGTTATTATGAGAGATATGGGATTAATTTACTTGGTAATAATGGGGTGATGTGGATTTTAAGGATGTGGGATATGAATAAGTGTAATAAGAGGTGGAAGCTTCCATGGATTGGTAAATTAAGGATGAGGATGAGGACCTTGAAAAGGATTTGGAGGGGAATTTTGGATAAAGGTTTATTTTTTGATTTCAAAGTAAGGGGAAGGATAAGCAAGAGGAGACGGATTGGGATTGGATGAAGGTAGGGAGTATGAAAGCTTAGCATCAATGCCAATGAGACATTTAAGCATGGCATCCTTATAATTATGGAAGTAGTAGGTGAGGATAAAATTAGTGGTGGTGGATGGGGACGATATGGATGGGAATTGAGGGGAGCTTTGGATGGGGGATTGGTGGAAAATTGTAGCATGGTGTCTATTGAAAATGGATTCAAGGTGATCCACAATGCTCTCATTATCATCATTGGGATTATATTCAGGTTGGTCAAAAATGTTATCCTCATCATTATCGATATGGTTGGGGTTGGTTGGAATGGATGAAGTTGGATTAGAATAGATTAGGTTGGATGGAGAATAGATTAGATGGTTAGACACGGTGGAGGATTGATTGGAATAAAGATTGGTATTGATTTTGGATGAGGGTGGAAATTATGATGATGGATTAGAAATGAACGTAGGGATTGGAAGAATAGGAACTAAGGATGAAGATGGAGGATGCAATTAGATTTGGGGACCAAATCCAAGACCTTAAAATGATTTGATTTAATTAAATAGGATTATGTATTCTTAAGGCAATGGGTTGTTCAAAAAAATTCCTCAAAGAAATGTGGTCTCATGGTGATGGAATGGCATTCCATCACCATGAGACCACATTTCTTTGAGGAATTTTTTCAAACTCACTAACTTATCAATGGTATTGCTTACTATTATGATTTGATAGAATTTTTTTCAATCATCCATAGTTTGTTGGAAAGCACCTATTTTAGGATTTTATCCATAGCAACAAGGAAGTGAACTATTTGATAAAATGCTTTGGTAGACATGTATGGAAACTATGGTAGCATAGACAAGGCAGTGAGTTGTTTTAAAAATGCCTCAAAGAAATGTGGTCTCATGGTGATGGACATCACCATGAGACCACATTTATTTGAGGAATTTTTTCAAACAACTCATTGCCTTGTCTATGCTATTGCTTACTATTATGCTTTGATAGATTTTTTCCAAGCATCCATAGCATAAACAAGGTAGTGAACTGTTTGAAAAAATTCCTCAATAAATGTGGTATCATGGAATGTCATGACAAGAAAATGCAATTGGTAGCTGCTCTTGTTCATTAGTTATGCTATGTGAAGTAATTGCATCACTGCTTATGTTGACTTTCTAAAAAATTATATTGTAATTGATATTTTGTCATCTATCAACATCTAGTTATTAGATATGCAATGTGAAGTAATGCTTTGATTTTGAAAGATGTCAATGCAATGTAATCAATGATATGAATATAAACTACGCAAATCTATTAAGTATGATTCATTAGTTAAACTCTTTATTCTATTACCTGAGTGAAGGTTTGAACTCCATCGCCACTGGGAGGTGTTGTCATGAAATCTCCAATATTAACCTATTCAACATCCAAAATCAGATATTAGAATACCATGCATATAAGCCTGCACACCAACCTCCTAACTATCTATGGGGTCATATGTATAGGTGGACCCACAAGCTTGAAAAATATGGGGTGGAACCCTACCCCTTGAAGTCTCCACTAGCTCATGTTGTACTGAAGGACTCGCACGCTCTATGATACTTTGGGTCAAAGAACTAATAGACTATAGAGTCTCCACCTTAGCACTCTCCTTCACAACATAAGGGATAGCCACGTTCTCATAAGCCAATCTGGCAAGTGTTCATCTCACTGGTCGTTGAGGATTGACATGTTCCCTTGGTCTATCCTATGCAGACCAACCACCTCCACCCTGGAAGTTCTGCATCTCAAAATAGTTGGGGATTTTGTTGAGGACAAACTTGTAATAGAGTTTCCTCAAGAAATGTTGTGGGAACTCATTATTCTTGCATGGAGGATGGTCAAAAACCATCCACCACCTCTTCCAAAAATTGTCATTTATCTTTGGTGGTTGCACCAATGGATAGGAAACCTCTTGCTTGTAAGGTGAAGAGGTTGATTTGTTTGTGGGTTAGTGAATAAAGAACACAAGTCAAATTTTTTTATTTTTTCATTTTTCACTTGTGTGTAGGATAGTTTATCTGCATAAAAATATTTGTACTATCGTCTCTTATCTACCCAACCACTTAATTGCTTTCTAATTGTATCTACATGTGTTAGCATAGCTTGAAGTGAATTTGCATGTGTCATTCTTTGTGAGGTTGAACTTATAGGATCGTTCAACCTCACAATTAACTCCTTAATTTGTTTTTTGTTGTTTTTAATTTCCCCCATTAAATTTTGTTGAGTTCCAAGGGGATGTTGAGGAATTGTTGGTTTTTTGTTGGATTTTGGGTTGTTCTTCACCAAGTATTTCGGGTTGAGGTAAAGGAGGATTTTGAAGATTAGGAGGTTGATTTATATTTCCTATAATTTTTTAAAATTTACATCAAAAAACCTATTAAATATACTTATTTAGAAACAAAATCACAAACAAAAAAAAAAATTACTCCTAGCACTTCCCTGACATCATGGTGGCATTTTGGTGAAGACTCAGAAACGATTTGGTGAAGAATTTGGTCTCCAAGAACGCGAGCACACTTCTAAGGGTATGAAGGTCGCAGGCTTGGAGAAAAATGCAGAAATAAAAATGATAAATGTTGCTTTTTTTTTTCTTATAAATAGTCATAACATGCTCACATTATAATGTGAGCCCATTATAGGCTCAATACACATAAGCTATAACTTGAGCACGTTATAATGCGCTTGCATTATAGTTTTTCATTTTTTTAAAATGTTGGCTACTTTTTGGGCCCCCAACTTTTTGCACCCTCCCATATACTATATAGAGTATATATATTATATATTATATACTGTATTATAATATATAGAGTGAGAGAGAGAGGGAATGAGAGAGAGTTATCTAAGCAGGGTGGGAGGGAGATCTACCTAAGAGAAAGAGAGGGGGTAGAGAGTTATCTAGGTACCTAGTGGGAGGGATAGAGGGAGGGAGATACTTGAGAGAGAGAGGAAGGGAGTGAGAGAGATATATTTATCTAGGTAGGGTGGGCGGCATAGAGGGATGGAGAGAGCTCAAAGAGATAGAGGGAGTGAGAGAGATTTATCTAGGTAGGGTGAGAGGAAGAGACCTAAGAGAGAGAGGGAGATAGAAACTTATATAGGTAGGGTGGGAAAGAGAGACCTAAGAGAGAGAGAGAGAGGAGGCTGGGAGGGTTAGAGGGAGGGACAGACCTGAGAGAGGGATTGAGAGAAAATTGTCTAGGTTGGGTGGGAGGTATAGAGGGAGGGAGAGACCCAAGAGAGAGAGAGAGGGTGGGAGGGATAGATGAAGGGAGAGATATGAGAGAGAGAGGGGCTAAGAGGGATAGAGGGAGGGAGAGACCTATGAGATAGGGGGAGTTATCTAGTTAGGGTGGTAGGGAGAGAGCTAAGAGAGAGAGAGGGGGGTAGGAGGGATAGAGGGAGGGAAGGAGGGATACAAAGAATGGAAGAGACTTGAGAGAGAGGGGAAGTGGGAGGGATAGAGGAGGGAGAGATCTGAGAGAGAGTGTGGGAAGGATAGAGGGAGGGAGAGACCAAAGAGAGAGAGAGAGAGGGAGGGAGTGGGAGAGGGGATTGGAGTGAGAGAGAGTTGTCTAGGTAGGGTGGGAGGGATAGACGAAGGGAGTTATCTAGGTAGGGTGCCTAAGGGAGAGACCTGAGAGAGAGAGAGAGATAGAAAGGTAATGGGAGGGATAGAGGGAGTTTGAGACCTAAAAGAGAGGGGGGAGAGAGAGAGGGAGTGGGAGAGAAATAGAGAGATTTATCTAGGTAGGGTGGGAGGGAAGGACCTGAGAGAGAGAGGAAGAGAGAAATTTATGTAAGTAGGGTGGGAGGGAGAGACTTGAGAGAGAGAGGGAGTTATTTAGGTAGGGTGGGAGGCATAGATGGAGGGAGAGACCTAAGAGAGAGAGATGGAATTATCTAGGTGCTAGGTGAGAGAGAGTGAGAGTTATTTAGGTAGGGTGGGAGGGATAGGAGGGAGAGACCTAAGAGAGAGAGGGGGTGAGAGAGAGAGAGGGAGGGAGAGACCTGAGAGGGAGGGAGCGAGAGACCTGAAAGAGAGAGAGGGTGGGTGAAGGGATAGAGGGATGGATATACCTAAGAGAGAGAGGGAGTGGGAGGCATAGAGGGAGGGAGAGACATGAGAGAGAGAGAGGGAGTTATCTAAGTCCTAAGTGGGAGGGAGATACCTAAGATAGAGAGTTATTTAGGTAGGGTGGGAGCAAGAGACCTAAGAGAGAGAGGGGGAGGGAGGGATAGAGGGAGGGAGACACCTAATGATGAGAGCCATTTATGTCCCATTTTATGCCACATTTTAGCCTATTTCATATGCCTTCATACCCATTCCCACGTTCC
This sequence comes from Sequoia sempervirens, assembly GCA_007258455.2. Taxonomy (NCBI): domain Eukaryota; kingdom Viridiplantae; phylum Streptophyta; class Pinopsida; order Cupressales; family Cupressaceae; genus Sequoia; species Sequoia sempervirens. Next base: position 13,365,391 of record VDFB02047230.1, on the reverse strand, counting down.
ATTTCTGTTCCATATCATACCATTTTACCATTTTATGTTGCATATAATTAAATATATATAAGTTGTATTTAATATAGTTTTGGATAAAATATGGAAATTAATTATTGATTGTATTTACTAATAAGCATTATGATTTCAATCCTTGGAAAATATATCTTGCAGCATGCAGATTTTTTGTCATCAGCATATAGACTTCTTGTCACATTCTTCATAGGAACCTCCTATCACCTACACAGTAGAAAATAATTTCAGCAATTAATTTTATTTTAAATTATTATTTATTGTACTACTCATATGGCACAAAATATCATATATTATTTGATGTTGTAACTAATAAAATTATGGTGAATGGAGGCAAAAAAATAGCTATTTTTATGGCACAACTCCTATTTTTATGGCTGGTTTTATTCCAACCCACAAGCCATAAATAGTGCCATAAAAGACGACAAGAGAATAGGAGCAAGTGCAACAAAATAGGTCAGCAAAAAAATATAATTGGTGGTGTGGAAAATCATATGCATAATATTACAAAAATAATGCAACAAATCTACACGTAGAAATAAGAGGAAGGGCGTGAATAGTAAATAGCTTGTAATTTGTTTCACACCTCATAAGGCAATGTAATAGCTATAAAGGTGGGTGAATTGGCATGTTGTAAGGTGGATATTATATGTGGATTATTCTATCATTTCTAATAAAATAAAATGATTCTTCTTATCACAACAGCGTAAAAGGCTCTCGTCCCATTTCACCTGCAAACCATGGAGCAAGGGCCCACTCCCTAGTGAAGCATGGTGACATTTATTTATTTTTACTGTTAATAGTTGTGTGTGTTATTTATTTTCCGTTTAATTTAATTTCAACAGCTTTCAAACTTTAATAATTATGTGATTTAAATTTTAGCATCTTCATTATACTTCAGTTTGATAAAATATTTTGTGATCCAAGTTTGGAATGTAATATTTCATTAAAGTTTGATTTCAGTATTTTAAATTTAGAAAAGTGCATTTTATTTTCTATTGTAAATTGTTGTTGTTACTGTCATAGATTGCTACTATTTTTATAACAATTCTTGTCACAGTTCCTGGCGAGTTCCTGTCAGAAAGGCAGAATAGAAAAGTTAAACCAAATTTCCATTTAATGAATTTATGTGTGTTCTAGTTGCATTTCATCCCTACTTAATTCACTTCTTTCCTCCCTTAGGTATATAGCCACAACACCTATTGCAAGCTTACGATCCCCAGATTGACACATAGAACAAGTTGAAATCTTTCTTATTCTTTACCCCAGTTTTGGCCTATCATCTAAGAGAGAGAAAGGGGAGTTGGAGAGAGAGAGAGAGAGTGGGAGGGATATAGAGAGGGAGAGACCTGAGAGAGAGGGAAAGTGCGAGGGATAGAGGGAGGGAGAGACATAAGAGAGTGAGAGAGGGATTTATTTAGGTAGGGTGGGAGGGAGAGACCTAAGAGATAGGGGGTGCGGGAGAGATAAGGAGGGAGAGACCTAAGATATATATATATATATATGAGAGGGAGAGAGAGGAAGTGGGAGAGATAGAGGGAGGGAGTAACCTAAGAGAGGGAGAGGGGGAGAGAGAGAGGGGGATGAAGTGGGAAGGATGGAAGGAGGGAGATCCTGAATGAGAGAGAGGAGGTTAGAGGGATAGAGGGAGGGAGATACCTGAGAGAGAGGGGTAGGAAGAGACCTAAGAGAGAGGAGGGTGGGAGGCATAGAGGGAGGGAGAGACCTAAGAGAGAGAAGAGATAATCTAGGTCCTAGGTGGAAGGGAGAGACCTGAGAGAGAGAGAGGGGGGGTAGGAGGGATAGAGGGGGGGAGGGGGGGAGGGAGGGAGAGACTTGAGAGAGAGAGGGATTTATTTAGGTAGGATGGGAGGGAGAGACCTGAAAGAGAGAGAGGGGGGTTAGAGGGATAGAGGGAGGGAGGTAGGGAAAGAGGGAGGGAGGGAGAGACCTGAGAGAGAGGAGCGAGAGATGTGAGAGAGGGATTTATCTAGGTCCTATGTGGAAGGGAGAGACCTAAGAGAGAGAGAGTTATTTAGGTACTAGTAGGGTGGGAGTGAGAGACCTAAGAGGTGGAGGGGTGGTAGGGATATAGGGAGGGAGATACCTAAGATAGAGAGGGGTGGGAGAGAGAGGGAGGGAGAGACTTGAGAGAGAGAGAGAGGGAGTGGGAGAGAGATAGAGAGTTATCTAGGTAGGGTGAGAGGGAGGGAGTGGGAGGGATAGAGGGAGGGATAGAATTGAAAGAGACAGAGGAGGGTTGGAGGGATAAAGGGAGGGAGATACTTGAGAGAGAGAGGGAGGGAGAGACCTAAGAGAGAGGGAGGTTGTAGTGAGAGAGAAAGAGAATTGTCTAGGTAGGGTGGGAGGGAGAGATGAGAGAGAGAGAGAGAGAGAGAGAGAATTATCTAGGTAGGGTGCCCAAGGGAGATACCTGAGAGAGAGAGAGGCATGAGAGAGAGGGAGTGGGAGAGAAATAAAGAGTTATCTAAGTAGGGTGAAAGGGGAGACTTGAGAGAGAGGGAGGGAGGGAGTGGAAGGGATAGAGGGATGGAGAGACTTTAAAGAGAGTGAGAGGGGGTGGGTTGGAGGGATAGAGGGAGTGAGAGACCTAAGAGGGGGAGAGAGGCATGAGAGAGGGAGAGAGGGTGGGAGGGATAGAGGGAGGGAGAGAACTGAGAGAGAGAGAACTGAGAGGGAGAGAGATCTAAGATGGAGAGAGAGAGAGAGAGACCTGAGAGGGAGAGAGATTTATCTAGTTAGGGTGGTGGGAGAGACCCGAGAGAGGGAGAGGGGTGGGAGGGATAGAGGGAGGGAGAGACCTACGAGGGGGGGGGAGAGAGAGAGAGAGAGAGAGAGATTTATATCTTCCTCCCTCTCTCCCTCTGAGGTCTCTCCCTCCCTATATCCCTCTCACCCTCTCTCTTAGGTCTCTCCCTCTTACTCTACCTAGATAACGCTTTCTCACTCACCTCTCTCTCTTTCTCTCTCTCTAGTCTCTCTCTATTTATCCCTCCCACCCTACCTAGATAGCTCTCTATATCGCACTCCCTCCCTCTCTCTCCTAGGTTTCTCCCTCCCATAATACCTAGATAACTCTCTCTCCCTCTCTCTCACTCTATATATATATTATAATGCAGTACATATAATATATTATATATAAAATTATACTATATATATATTATATATAATATATAATATATTATATAATATATAATATATTATATAATATATTATATAATATATAATATATTATATAATATATATAATATAATATACTTAATATATAGTATATAATATATAATATATAATATATATCATTATATTATATATATATATTTATTATATATCAATACATGATATTGATTTTATGTATTCTTTGTTTTTTTAAAACTAAAGAAAATGGATATCCATTTTCCAATGTATATAACTAAACCTTCGCCAAGCCATGCATGGAATGCATAACAAATATCTGGTTGGAACAAATATCATCTATTTGGGGAATTGAATATAAAATAAAATGGGGACTGTTTTGAGCATTCCAATGGGCCCACATTCTTTTTGTAATATGAAATCTTGTGTTCTCTATCTATTACAGACAAAATTCAACTTTTTCAAGATTCTCTTACATAATTTTCAACTTAACAATCATTTTTGTGCTCTTTTTTTTTGTACAATGGGGAGCAATAGTTGTTGTAAGGGAAAATGTAAGAGAAAAGTAATAGCGAAGAAAATTGAAGCATATAGAGAAAAAGATAGAGAAATTCATAGGAAGAGAAGACAAGGTATATGTCAAATACTCAAGATGAGGCTTCTTCTCCACTTGTAATGTTATTTCAAGTGAAGATGAAATAGAATTTAAAAATATTGATCATATTGAAATTGCAAATGAAAATGTTAAAATTGATATAGAAAATATTCAAATTGTAAATTAAAATGTTAAAATTGATACTAAAAAAATTGAAAATATTGAAAATATTAAAAAAATTGATAACATTGATAACATTGAAAATGAAAACATTGATAACATTGAAAATGAAACATTTGAACTTTATGTATCACTAAATTACATGAGAACACAAGACCTTTGTGAGGAAGAAATTTGAATTTCAAATCCAAGACATTCAAGAACATCAAAGTGGTTACTAGAAATAGATGAGAACGTAATAGATAAACTTGATGGAAAAAGGTCATCACGAACGGTTTAGTTATGGGCTACCCAAATGTTCAATCAATACTTTTCCAATAAGACATTAACCGAACAATGCCAATTTTTTATACAATTGCTAAAGTCTAGCAAAATGAGACCATTATTAAAGAAATTGAATATTCATGTGACCAAAAAGTTAGAAAAAAATAATATTATTGTTTAAAATCTTTTTAATGCTCTAAATTCTATTGGAAAGACTAGTAAGGAAAAAGATAAGAGAGTTGCTCATAGAGTGATCACAACCTCATTAGTAATCCATCATTTTAGAAAGGCTTATTTAATGAGGAAATGTAAAGAGACCTTCCCTAGTATTTACCTACCTACCTCAACATGTCCATGCTGCCCATTTGTCAAAAATATTGAAAACAACAATTTTGTATTTTTTGCTCTTATGACACTTTCAAGACTACCCTATATTAGTGCACTCCAAAATCAGAAGGGGACTTGGGTGACAAAAGTAGTCATTCCATAGTGTTGTACTACCCACCTTTATGTCTTGGTATAGTTGGTTTCGCTCCATTATGCACAAAACAAAACAAAAAAATGTTTCCATTTTTGCGTTGCTTTCCACTAAAAAATTTTGCAAGAATGCATTTGACATTGGAACACAAAAATGGTGTTGATTTGACCCAAACCAAGAGAATTTTATTTGAAGGGATTCAATATCACTTGTAGGTCTAGACAAATCATTCCTACATGTCACAAGTTCTTGGAATGACTTTGTCAAATCTTGACAATTTTTGGCTTTTAGGGCTCTTAAGAGACTACCCCAAAAAAAGCACCCCAGAATATTTAGGTGACTTGGGAAACTAAAAGAGACCATCCATAGTATTTACCTACCTACCTCGATGTGTCCACACTACCCATTCATCAAAATTACTAAAAAAATTATAGTTTTTGTATTTTTTGGCTCTTAAGGCTCTTTAGAGACTACCCTGGAAAGAGCACCCTAGAACGATCGAGTGACTTGGGGACCAAAAAGAGACCTTCCCTAGTATTTACCTACCTTTCTTGATGTTTCCACACTACCCGTTTCTCAAAAATACTGAAAAATTAACAATTTTGCATTTTTTGCTTTTACGGCACTTTGAAGACTACCCTGGATTAGTGCACTCCAGAATCACAGGGGGACTTGGGAGAAAATACGAGGCATTACATAGCATTGGATTGACCACCTTGATGTGTTGGTATATTTGGTTTTTCTCCATTATGCACAAAATTAAAAAAATGATTCTTTCCATTTTTGCAGTTTGCAAGAATGCATTTGACACTAGAAGACACAAATGGTGTTGAATTGACCTAACTTGAGATATTTTGGTTTGAAGGGATTTTATATCCACATGTAGGTCTAGAAAAATCATTCTTATGTGCCATGATCTCTCAAAATGACTTTCATAAAAGTTTTGACATTTTTTGGCTTTTAGGGCTCTTGAGAGACTACCCTGGAAAGAGAACCCCATAATATTTGGGTGACTTGGAAAATTAAAAGAGACCTTCCCTAGTATTTACCTACCTACCTCAACATGTACACGCTTCCCATTCATCAAAATTACTAAAAAATTTATAATTTTTGCATTTTTTTCTCTTAAGGCTCTTTAGAGACTACCCCAAAAAGAGCACCCCGGAACAATCAAGTGACTTGGGCAACAAAAAGAGACCTTCCCTAGTATTTACCTACCTACCTCAACATTTCCACACTTCCCATTTATCAAAAATACTAAAAACTTAACAATTTTGCATTTTTTGCTCTTACGGCACTTTCAAGACTACCTCATATTAGTGCACTCCAAAATCACAGAGGGACTTGAGCAGAAAAAGGAGGCCTTATGTAGCATTTAACTACCCACCTTGATGTGTTGGTATAGTTGGCTTTTCTTCATGGTGCACAAAACAAAAAATGCTTATTTCTATTTTTGCACTACTTTTCATTGACAATTTTTGCAACAAGCATTTGACACTGGAACACACAAATGATGTTGAGTTGACCCAAATTGAGAGAGGTTGGTTTGAAAGGATTTTATATCCACCTATAGTTCCATACAAAGCATTCCTATGTGCCATGAGCTCCTAGAACAACTTCGTCAAAGTTTGGCAATTTTTTATGGCTCTTTAGAGACTACTTCGGAAAGAGACCCCAGAATAATCAAGTGAATTGGGCAATAAAAATAGACCTTCCCTAGTATTTACCTACCTACCTCAACATTTCCATGCTTCCCATTTGTCAAAACTGCTAAAAAATTACAATTTTTGCATTTTCCAATATCCATGCTTAATTTTAACTATTGTTGAGTCAAAAGTAGGTTTGAGTTTATGTTTCTTAACAATTCTTAACAAATTTAGGTCTTTTTGGTGGACAATACTATTGCATCAAGAAGAGATTCAAAACAAAAGTTATAAATTTTTTCTTCAACATTGAGGACACATTCAATGTAATTCATAAGGAGGTATCTTCTTCATATAATTCTATTTCTTGATTTATAATCTTGCATTTGATTTCAAAGAATGATCAATTGACTTTTTTCATGTTGTTTATAATCCATACTTTTCTAATATTTATATGTAGTCATTGCTCAACACAAGATTTGAGTAGGACGTGAGGTTCAATGGAAATGCATTCAACATTGGAGTTCATGTTGCTTCCATTGTTCAATTACTTTTACTCGATGCTTTTCTTTTTTTAATAGTTGGCTTGTAATATTGCAATGCGGGTGTCTTTGACAATAGCAATGATTTGAGATGTGCATTTGGAACAAGGATAACATCCTGGGCACATATTAGTTGTGTATCTAGGATATTTTGATAACAAGATGCATTGATGTATTTGTACATGAGGATATCAATAAAATTGTATGGGCATTATTAGATGTATTAATGATTATGATGGTTAAAAGATGATATAAGATGTATTTGTACATGAGGACATGAAAAATATGATATACAAGAATTATTAGTTATATTGATGGTGGAATGTATACAAAATATGATGATTATGAAAGCAATGTATATGTTGAAAAATGTCACATGTATGTGTAATCACCTTCAAGTGTGTTGAATGTATGCAAATAATGATGATTATGATGAAAATATGCATAAGCTAACAAATATTATGCATATGCACCTACTTATGTAGGTTCACGAATGTCACGTGTATATTTTTTCACATCAAAATCACTCACACATTCTTACATTGGTTCATGTTGACACCTACTTAATATTCAAGCAATAATGAAGATTTTAGACTTGTCTATGAATGAACTCTTGAATGTAATGTATGTGAACCTTAATGTAATGTGCGGTTCACTTATGATGGAATAGGTTCTAATAGATTAATGTAACACTCTCATTTTTATAAAATATAATAGATGGTCCACATAATTGGAAGAAAGACAATGGCGCTTTGCATCTTATTTGGCCAACGTATACCTAACTAGAAGCTAGTGAGAAACTATAACTAGAAGTAGACTTACAATCAAGTAAATAAATTATCCCATTAAAATTAGTGTACCCAATCAAATCAATATCAACTCTTGTTGAATAGATAATCCTAAAACTAGGAATATGAGAGACTCATCCTATTATGTGTAAATTTTTAGATTATAATGACATCAAGTGAATTCAACTAAGAGAAATAAATCTTAGCATTCCAAGTCATGTTTATAATTGCAGGGAAATTCTTGTGACCACAATCTTGATCCTTTTAATTGTAAAATAAAAATAAAAAAATTAGCTAACTAGCCCATCTCACACTTTGCTACCAATCCAACTTTGCATAAATTTTCAAAATTTACTTTTACACTTTTTTATAAAAGGATGTATTTGTAGTCATTTTGATAATGGTATGACATCGAGAATTCTTGTAATTTATCCTTTCACATCTACACCTAGGAACATAAGCAACCATGTTATGATTGATAACATTAGAAAAATGGTCATAAAATTTGGTGAAGTTTCCCAAGGAAACCAAATTTAACACTAACATAGATGGATTACCAATTGTAATTCATAAGTTCTATTAAAGTGCAATTTCATTAATCTATAACATATTATTGATCATAACTTGAAACCATTCTAAACTAATTATACATTCCAATTTTAAGTTTCAAAGTAGAAAGACATGTACACAAGGAACAAATTAGATTGAATATCAATTTTTATATATCAAATTATAGAATAATTGTGTATGTGCATATACAAATTTGGCATATATGCCAACTCAAAATAAGTTTTACAAAATGTGGCATATGCCATCTCATATCTATATACAAAATACATGTCGAATAACTATGTATCAATCCCTAAATGTATCAATCTCTATAAAATCCTAATCTAATCCTAATCTTGTGTTGGATTATCAAAATTGAGCCTCCTTGAAGTATTTGGTGGCTCTACAATTGCATGAACAATAACAATTCAAACCACAAATTAGATTAATTATGTCAATGGTTGACAAGTTAGACTACTAAATAGAAACTTATATAGTATAATTTAGAATTGTCAAATTAACATCAAAATCACTATATTGAACTATAATATATCTATAATGAAATTCTTGATTACCTCAAGTTTTGCTCTTTTTTCTGCAAGATGTTCTACATATGATTGTCCTGTAGGACGATTAGGAGTCCTAACATATAGAAATGGTGTCAAATTCATCACATTATTGAATCAGGCATAGGACTATAGCAGGTAAAATAAAATTGATACAAATTAGTATATAATTTTAACAATAATCATAAACTAAACATATATCTAGTCCTATCTAAACTATATATCTACAATAAAAAATAAACACCTACCTCCTATGATGTTTGTTCTCTTGTTCTAGAAGGGCTCATGATGGATAAACCAACTAAGATAGTTTCCTATATAAAAATGACAAGAATGTAAGACTATAAATGCACATGTACAAATAATCATAATATCGAGAATATAAAAAAATGTATACCTGTTGTGATGATTCTTCCAATGTGTCAGAAGAAGTCATCATGGATGTAAAAGTAAAAGGTTGCTACATAAAAAGACAAGAATACATAAGACTATCAATCTACAAATATTTAATCATAATAGATTTGAAAAATTAACATCTAAATCATAATTTAAATGATATGCATATACAATAAAAAAAAGTGTAAACATGTATGTGCAAAAAAGTATATCACATAGTTACTCTCTAGGCCAAATGAAATGGCCAAAACTATACCCTCTTGGACTTGGGAAATTTGGTCCTCTGTCAACAACTATTAAATCTGACATATAAATATACATTAGTACTAATATCTCTTATAAAATATTAATTTAAGATAAAATGCACTAATATGAAATTACTTTAAGTCTTACTGATACATCCATGTCATCTCACACACCCGATGACTCTTTTCGATATGCTTCAGCTCGTGCTCTCTCATGTACTACATTTGACATATGATGGACCTCATAGTCGAATGTGTCCATCAAAGCCTCATTAGGCTATCCAAGAGGACCCAAACATACCTGGTTGCACATAATGTAATGATGAGACACACAAATATGTGGTGAAGAGGAGGGTTTACCAATAGCAATTGATGCAATAGGTGTATCACTATCATGTGGTTGTGTGAGCTATGAGCTTTGTGTGATCAAATGGCCAATCAAAGCATGTACAACCAAGATACTTTGATGTGTTTCATTTTCAACAATCTTTGGGTAAGGTATTGGAGGTGGGGGACAATAGGTAGAGGGGGAATAAGTGGGTTTACTCAATGTGCCCCGGGTCTATCCTGAGGAATTCCTCTACCCACACCTTAGAAAACACGCATATTAAAGTATTTGACATGCTTACCTAGGAAAAATTCAGCATATAGTTTTTGAAGAAAATATTATGGGACATCAAGATTGTTTTTGGGTGATTTATCAAAAACCATCCACCAATGATCCCAAAAATTATATAGGATACCTCAATGTTTGCACCATTTAATTGAATATTTAGGCTTGCGCACATCAACGAGTTGTATAGTTTTAGGATTAATAAATATTTTTACTAATTGGGCTTTGGTAATGTCAAGTTCTCTCATTTGATCATATGATAAGCCATCGCCATATCATTGCCTCACGGCCACTCGCCACCCTAAAAAGGTAATATGTTTGTTAGTTAGAGTTTCAACATTGGAAATTATTGATTCTAATGTGGTTTTCATATCAGACAAGTGAGGGTGCCTCTTGTATAACTTACAGATATTTCTCAATTCAGTTAAATTGTCATGGATGAGGTCATGGATAGAAGGAAGGTTTTGAAAGGGAGCATTTGGTGGTGGAGGAGGATTTGGTTGGGCAGGGTTTTCATCTAGAATAGGATTGGGATTCTTAGCTATTGAAAAACTTGTTTGATGTTGAAATTTTTAAAAATTAATAATTTTTTGAATACAAACTAAAATGCATATTGAAAAAACCTATTTTAAACTAAAATTCTTATAAAATAATGCAAAAATTAAAAAAATTGAAGAAAAAGCATTAAAAAATCAATGTACCTGTTATTGGAAAGGTTTGGAGGGTGAATTTTCAACTCGGATATCAAATAGAATGGATATCTATAATCTTTTGGTCACTTAGTTATGCTCAACTAGCAAACTATGAAGTGAAAATGAGTTTCAGCCTTTCTTTTTTTTATAACTCAGGAAACGAATATATGTTTGAAATGGATATTTGCTTCCTTTTATAGAATTTTTAAAAAATGTGTCAAGTTCATCCCTTAGTTATAAACTAAAGGATAACACCTATCATTTATAATATATAGTTTGTAAAATATAATTTATAATATATAATATATAAACTAGATATATATATATATATATATATATATATATATATTATATTAATTATATAATATAATCATATAATATAATATATATATATATCATATAGTATATATTAATTATATTATAATATCATATAGTATATATTAGTTATATTATAATATAATATATTTATATATTATAATATAATATATTTATTTATTATTATAATATATTTATATATTATTATAATATATTTATATAATATTATAATATATTGTAATAATATTATATATATATATATATTAATATATATATATATATATTAATATATAATAATGTAATATATATTAATGATCCGAGGGAGAAAAAGTGGAAGTAGGTGATAAGCTTTGCTAGGGTTTTTTGTTTCTACGGTCATCCTTGGCTCTCATTGCGTCATATCGCACCTTAGGCATAGGATTTCTCTTTGCTTTGTACAAATGCATTTACTATTTTAGTTGTTTTATTATGCCTTCGGTCGACTCCAACCCAATAGTTCTTGTTGGTGTTGGAAATTCAATGACTCTGCATAATGGTGCCTCCTCCAAACAGGCGACCTCAAAAATTTGTTCTTAAGGTGTTCCACGAGGTAAGTCTTTTGATTCCCCTACGAATGTGGTGCTTCCCATCCCAGAATTTGATACTGCATGTTATTGGTTAGAGTAGCTTACTCTTGTAGGTTAATTTTTTGGTAGGAATTCCTCTAAAAGTGTGCTAAAAGACCAGGTCCATAAAATTTGGGTCCTTCATGGGGTCTTCCTTGATATGGTCCAAAATTTGACCAAGGTTTTTTTTCTTTTTTGTTTTGTGGAAGTTAGTCATCTTCAAGAAATCCTAAACTAAGTTCCTTGGTATGTCTAGTCTTCTTTTTTAGTTTTTCAACCATGTACCCAAGATTTCTCTATCTCCAAGGATAGGAAATTATGGGTCCCAATTTAGATTGAGTTTCTTGGCTTGCCCTTGGCGTGTTTGTATTTTTTCACCATATAGCTTCATCATTGGGGAAAGTTATTTGTGTTGAACTTGATTGGTTCTTTCAAGATCACCCTCAAAAGTGAGCATGTGTTGAATTGGACCTTTTGCAAGATTTGAAAGAGTCCATAGATATTCAAATTGGCATTTTTTGGCATACCTAGAAGGTCATTTATTTTAATCTTCCCAATACTTGCTATCGATGTCAATTTGTTGATCACAAGATCAAAGATTACCCTCTTGCTACCCCTCACACTCAATCTCCACCACAAGAATTTGATAATCCCCGCTCAGTGGAAACCTCAGTCACCAAATCAGAAGAAAAATGGATGATGGTCACAAACCAGAAGAACAAGTGCAATGGTGCAAGGATGACTTCCAAGGTCCCTGAGCCTTCGGTTGAAATTCCAAACCCTTCTACGAAGGGGAAAGAATCTATTAATGCTATCCCAGCTTGGCTAAGGCCCTCTACAACACCTCAGTTTACTACATCTCCTCCCATGATGAGAACTCATAGGATATCATGCAACCCTTCCAATCCTCTTGAAGAAGGTGAATTTGTTTCAAAAAATTGAGGTTTTCCACTCCTCCACTTCAGCTAGGTTTAGTGCCACCAAATTTTTTGTAAAATCGATTTTCCTCTTTGGAAGAGTCAGATTCCGACGACATGATCAAGTCCCATTCATGAATTTTATCTCTTGGAATGTGTGAGGTCTAACAGAACTCTCTAGGAACTATTTTGTTAGGGATATTGTTCAAAATCATGCTAGCATGATGTTTTGTGCCTTCAAGAAGTGAAATTTGTTGGTTTTTTGTTATCTTCTACTTACCAAGTTATTTGGCCAGCAAGTAAAATTTCTCCACTAATCATGTTGCTAGACGTGGTAGGGAGGTCACCCTTTTTTCCCCACATTGGCATGCTTGTGTCATGGATCATGATTCTGACCCCATGCACTGGCTAGTCTAGGTTATTCTAAACATTGATAATCATTCCATTGGTATTATTAATGTTTATGCCTCGAATGATGTTGTTGAAAGATCTCTTCTCTAGCATTGGATTACGGACTCACTACTAGCTGACACTTGGGTCATCTGTGAATATTTCAATATGGTTGAGGTGGCATACAACAAAGATGGTACTTTGTCGTTCAAATGGGAAACTAGCGAGAGAGAAGCATGGTTCTACATGTGCAATAAATTGGGTCTTTTTGACCCCAATATTGGTCACCGCCATTCTCATTATTTATGGCACACTTAGAGTAACTAGTGAGCTAGGCCTAATAGAATATTTAAGTGTCTTGATTGTGCTATGATCTCTACTCAATCTTTCTTTTCCTTTTCTAGTTGGTCCCCTCTTCTAGTTATGTCATTAGTGGATGTGACCCTGTCAGACCACTTTCCCATCTATTTTTGTATTGAATGGCAAGTGGGGTTGCCTCATGTTAGTAGGTCTCAATTTTTTTTAAATAATTCTTTACTAAGTCACTAGTCCATGTTATCCCACATTAAAACTATTTGGAATCTTACATGTAGGCCTACCCAGGTGGAATGATGCCATTACCCGTACTATGAGGTTTCTTCTTATTTATGGGCACCAGCTAGCCATTTTTTGTAGGCATCCTTATGAATCCACCACTTCAAATCTCTAAAAGGATAATAAGGCCTCAGCATCTAACCCCTTTTCCTTGTCCTTGTAATCTAGAGTGGTGAAGTTGAAACATCATAAGCAAGTTGTTGATTGTTATGTTGTGAGAGGTGCACAGATCAAAGCTAGACTTCAATGGCTTAAAATTGGGAATCGAGCCTCAAAAGAGTTTTTCCTTCTCTTCTTGCTAGGTGTTGAAAATTGGAAGGTTTTCATTGATTTCAACAATGGATCTTGGAAGATTGGAAGATTTTCATTGATGTGCATTACTTCTATAGTTCAGTAGTTGCTCCGATAATGAAAGTTGGTTGATCTAGTATTTTGGTTCAGATTCTCTTATTTTGTAAGATTCAATCAGAAGTTTATATTATGTTCAATCTCAACATCATCTACATCCACTAACAAGATTTCAGCTGACTTGGCTACACCCTTGGGGAGATATTGTTACCAGTAGTTTGGAAAATAGTGTTCTACTTATATACTAGGTTAGTACGTCAATTTTTTGGTCCAAATTCTACTTCAAAGAAAGATATCACTACAGGAATTTGTACATAGATTAGTGGCTACAAGATTCATCTTATCTCAAATTTTTGTGATGATATGTGAATGCATACAAAAGATTTGAATGACAATATTTTGTTCTAATGACTATAGTGAGTTTCTGTACAGTGTATTAATGTGGGAGATTCTGCATTTTCTCATTATTATTTATTTTTTCTTGCAAAGTTGATGATAAGTTATTCGATGTCATCTAAAGGAGAATTTGATGTGTTAACAAGTTTTTTGTATTGCATGTTTCATGAATTGCATATTCATTTGGATTTTTGGTGTTTTAGGTCTAACTCAGGCCGACCTAATTATGAACTTGTGTTAAGAAGTTTGAACATGTGTTGCGAATGGTAGATGGATCTATTTTAGGTCCATGCCAACTAGTACCATGTGTTAGGTGCAAAGATGAATATTATTTTGAGGATAATGCCGACAAACTTGGTTTTGATGTGAGATGGGGTTTCTCTAATTGGGCCAACCTAATTAATGAAAGTGAATGTATACAATATATATGTAAGAAAATTTTGAAGAAGAGTAGAGAGATTGAGGCAAGCAAGATGTGTGATAGAGAAATAATGAGTGTTAGAGAATGTGAATGTGTGAAATTGTATATGTGAGCATACAGAATTTTTAGGTACACTTACAAATAAGTTCTCTATATATTGTGCTTCATCGAAACTAAAATCCAGCACAAGGAAGGTGCATTTTATCTCAATTCATCTCTTGGCAGTGAGTCATACTCTATTTTGTAATTCATTTCAGGTTGTGAGCCTTCAAGGACAGTGTGTACAGGTGTTCATGTGTATTGTCATCTTCTGTTGATTCCATGCTTTCACTAATTATTACAGTTATAATTATGCTATTACCTGGATGAATATTATGTAAATGGTTTTATGGATACTAATTCACCCCCCTCTTAGTATTCTAGGTGTTCATCACTAAGCACAACTCACATGGCATCAAACGGAACAAAGAAGGCAATCATTTGCTTATAGATTTGTTTGACATTCTCCAGGATTTTGTTAGGCATTATGAAAAAAAAAATCACTACCCAAGATTACACTCCAAAGCATGTCAATTCTCTCTAGGAATGCCTCAGAGTTGTGCCTAACAGACTCTCTTCAGCCTAGAAATATTTTTGTGAGCAATTGCTCACCATTAAGGATCTCAAGGAGGCTATGAGCACTATGGTTGATGACAAAGCTCTGAGAATTGATGGTTTCCCAAGTGAATTTTACAAATCCCTTTGGGACTGTGTGGGAGAAGACCTTCATAAGATCTATTTAGAAGCATTCCATTCCAAATACCTTGGCCAACTTATTAACAAAGGTAACATAAAATCCATACCTAAGTCTAAAAATCTTGAAAATATTTGAAACTAGTGGCCCATCATGCTCCTCAATGTCTTCTACAAAATCATTGCTAAAGCCCTTATCTTGAAAATATGCCACCTTTGTTGGATATTTCTAATATGTGGTTTTCATTGATGTCAACACTATGGGCATTAATGTCTTTAAGGTTGTATATGTCAAGGATATTGAGAAAATTGTAATAAAATAAGTTGCAGGTTGTCAGTGATGCAATGAAGTTTAGTATTGTGGCTAGCTCAGTATATTGATGATAAGAGGTTGTGGATTAAAGGGTTTGTTGAAAAGTACATCTAGTTTATCCGCATGAAGTTTCAGAGGTTTGCATGAAGATTTGATTGAGTTATGAGTATTTGTGTTATGACAGTTGTTCTATTGCTTCAATTGGTGTTCTTGAAAGAAGATAATGTGACTCTAGTAATTTGAGTTTTTGTGGATGCTATTGTCATGATTCATGATGCTTGTGGATGTTTCTAGATCATGCTCTATCTATGTTGTTGGTCCATATTGATCGTTGTACTCACGATTGGTGATTTTATTCTGTGTGTTCATGTTTTTCATGATCATGGCCGACAGGGTGATTGTAGCATGTTGTGGATCTTCAAGGCATAATTGTTTAAGGTGTTTCATGTTCGAGGATGTTGTTTTGGATCCTTAATATGTTTTGGCTGACATTGTTTGGTGTGCATTGATAATTATTTATTGATTTGGACCGACAGTTTGTACTCATTTTATATTTTGTTGGGCTAACATGTAGTTGATGTTATCCTTAGTTGTGGATATATATGATCGATTATTTATACCATTTGAGTGAGTGGTGTGTGAAGTATGTTGTGTGTGAATAATGTTCTAATCTTTCAAAGGTAGAAGTAAAGTGTGAAGAAGAGTGAGCAGATGTTTATGTGCTTAACCAGAACTGTAATCAGGCATTAGTAGATGTTATTTTCTCGGTTCAAAATCTTCCAGATGTAATTAAAATGTTACTATAAGAGAGTGAGCCTTCCTTTGGGCAGTAAGCCTTTTGTATTTGAGTAGTGAGCTCTAGGCAGTGTGACTGAATGCATGTGCATTCCCCATTTATAATTATTTTATAATTTTAATAGAGTATAATCTTGTGGATTAACCTCTGCCATGGTTTTTCCCCTAACAAGGTTTCCATGTAAAAAAATCTTGGTTTTCTGTGTTTTTTGATGTGGTGATGGTTTATTCTTTCATGTTTATTTATCAAATTTGAGAATAAGCTTAATTTGTATAATTTTTGTGACAACTAATTCACCCCCCCTCTCAGTTGTCTTCCCTTGTGTTTCCAACAACCTTCTCCCTCAAGTTGTTTTCCCAAAGAAAACTAGATTCATTAAATCCAGATGTATTCTTGATAACATCATCGTCATTTGGGAAGGTATGGAGTGTGCTAGGCGCTCACATCAAAAAAAAAAAATTTAAGATTGATTTTTCCAAAGTGTATGAGCGTATTGAATGGCCTTTTATCCTTGTTATGCTTTCTACTATGGGATTTTCTCCCTATTTTATTCAATATGTGAGCATGCTTTGTGTTAATGCATCTGCTTACATCACCATCAATGGTCACCAATCCCAATCCTTTGGTTTGTTTTTTTTTCATTCACTAGGTTTTCCCTTTGGCTCCTTATTTATATGTCTTGGATGTTGAAGGTTTTGGTTAGATTCTGGCCCACTTCATCTCCTATGAGATTGTTCGAGGAATCAACTTTCCCAACTCATCACCCTAGCTTGTCAATGGCCATTTTACCGATGATTCCTTCCTCACTCTTTTGGAAGAAGAGGATAATTTCAAATCTACCCTCGGATGTATTGAGACATTTTCTTGGCTTCTGGTTCTACTATTTAGTACATAAGATTCAATGCTATCATCAATCCATTCTTCCCAATCCTCTTTGGATTCAAAGTATGGTTGGAAGTGGATTTCTCATGAGGAAATATTCAGATTCCTTGGAATCCCCTTTACCTTTCAAGCTTCCTCTTTCAACTTATGGTAAGTTGTTCTTTCTTTTATTGAGAAAAAGCTAGATTTTTGGATCACTAAGCCACTTTTGTTGATAGGAAAGTTCCAAGTGTGCTCTAAAATTTTGGCAACAACTCATGTTTACTACTCTTCATGTTGGGCCCCTTCCAAGGCCTCCTACATGAAGCTTTAAAATCTTCTCAAGGAATTCCTTTGGGCCTCTTTAGAGACTCACAAAGGGTTTCACCATGTTGCCTTGGAGATTTTTTGTCTTCCCATAGATTCTAGTGGGCTTGGTCTTCTATCCACTCAAACGAAAGGGGTTGCTCTTTGTGCCAAATGGATCATATGTGCCCTCACTAGCAATGAGACCTAGAAGATTCTTCTTAGGAATTGTATCTCTATGGGATATCTTGTTCATAGACTATCTTGGAAAGTGATTGGTTTCCATACCTTTTCATTATGAAGGAGCTTGTTCATATTGAAGGCACTTTTATTGCCAAAATAATTTGGCGTGTCTGGGAGGCTATCAAACCTTGGCTCACTTGGAATTGTACTAGTTTTAGAGACATATTATCTTTCAATTAGTAGAATATCTAGTGGTCTTCTTTGTTTTCCAATTTGGGTCACCCTCTGGCCAAGTTTCCCTAGCTTAAGGCTCTTAGATTTCATAAGGGTATCCAATCTCCTCAAGACTTGTTTTCAAGACCCACAATGAGCCTCATGTCATGGAGATATTTTAAAGCCAAGTTTGGCTTACAAAGATGTCTGAGAAACTTTTGAAGGTTTGGTTAATGTCATTTTGGTTGACATACTTCATAAAGTTGGTATTTGTGTTGCCAATCCTTGTTGGAAAGATTGGAAGTGGGGTCCAAACAGCCCTTTCAAAAATTACAATCCCCAGCTTGGTTACCAATGGCTTTATCCTCATCCTCTAATGGTTAGCAGTTTGAACCATAGGTGGAATCTTCAATCCCCGGTGTCTATTTGGCACCACAGATTTACTAATATGTGGATTGTTGTTGTTGAGCCCAAGATTACCCACTTTTCTTGGTGTATTCTTTTCCAAGGCTTACCCATACGGGGGTTCATAACCCTCATTTCCCTTTTTGTGGGCAACCAGATTCTTTCAAGCACCTCTTTTGGTTCTACTCCAGAGTGCAACAGTTGTGAAATTGGATTCATGACTTCTTCCGACCCTTTCGGTCTAAATCTTTCTCCTGGCATACAATGTTGTTGGGCGATTGGTCTCATCTTCCCCATAAGTATACCTAGATTTGGCACACTCTCAGAGTGGAAATTATCTTTAGTATTTGGAAAGATAGAAATTATAGTATTTTTTCTTATAGCCATATTGATAAACACGTATCTCTTTATTCTAAAGATATTATATGTTCTAATGTGATAATACAAATTCAAGTACAAGATAACAATGTTGTGCTTGAGGTGGCTTGGACCATCCGGGGAATGCCCCCTGCACTGTTGCTCGTGTGTCACCCTCTCCCACTTCCTCCTGGGGTCGGGGTAGGAGTGGCTATACTAGGGACTCTCGGGCTCACTCCCATTCATAGGCCCCTTGTCACAGCGGCTCGCATCCTTGCAAATGTTCACCCTCCCCTCCTCCTCGAGCTAACTTGGGATGGCCTTCTAGAGGATCTTATGGTAGTGGTGGTGGTGCTTCTAGCTGGTCCTTTGGCGGAGCTTCTGGTTGGTCGACTGACTCTTCCAAATGGTTCCCACAGTTGGATCTAGCGATTTCTCCCACTCGACAAGAAGATAAAGAAAAATATGATGATGGTGGGGACCCACCTAATGTCACTCTAGACCCTAGTGATGTTTTGGGTAGGTCAAATGATAGGGACCCACCTCCCTCTGTTGGCACTATTATGGCCTCTTAGCGACCCTTTTATTATTTTTCATGCTTTCTGCTTTCTAGGCACTGCCCATGTGACTTTCAGGGTGTGCCTTTTTACCACTCAAAATTTTTTGTGAATATGTGTAATATTATCTTTAATTAATAGATTATGACAGCTATTCATCAAAAAAAATATTAATACATTTTTTTGTATAATTTCATTAGAAACGGATATCCATTTGTAGTGGATATTTGTTTCCTTTTATATGATTTTTTAAAATGATGTCAAGTCCAACCCTTAGTTACAAACTAAGGGATGACACTTTTATAATATATAATTTATAGCTTATAATACATAAACTATAATACATAGACTATAATTTATAGTATATAATATATAAACTAATATATATTATATTATATTATAATATAAACTAATATATATTATATTATATTATAAACTAATATATATTATATTATATTATAAACTAATATATTATATTATATTATATTATTATATATTATATAATATTTTAATATTATATATTAATAATTATTATATATTATATTATATTAATAATAATTATATATTATATATTGCTATAATATATTATAATAATATAATATATATTAATATATAATAATATAATATATATTAATACATTTTTTTATATGATTTCATTGGAAACATATATCCATTTCAGATGGATATTTGTTTCGCTTTGGTTCTTACCATGGCAACATGTACCTTTTGCCCAATCCTTGTAAAAAGTCAAAGCGTAATTTTGTATTTTTGGGCAAATGAAAAATGCCTTTTTTGCCATATTGCCACTTTTTGGACCCTATGATCCTACATAGACCCAATAAGAAGAAGAAAATATGGAAGATTACCTTGAACGATTTTCATTTAGTCTCCAGAGAATGAGACAAATAGGATTAAATAATGATGTTATTAAGATTATTTTTCTTAGAGGAATTCATGATGAATGCATTGATATTTTAAATCTTATAGGTGGTGGAGACATTTCTAAATTAATATATGATTAGATTTGTGATATTTGTAGGAATTACTCAAGATTCACTCGGTCTATAAGAGGTTATCCTGGAAAGCATGTCTCCTCTGGATTACAACTAGTATCACTAAGCGTTAGCTAGGTACGTTACTTGATGACTTAAAACTAATATTTTAATTCATATGGGAAAACAAATTGATACCTTATATACACATAAAAAGCAAGAAGAAGCTAAAAAATCACTTGCTATTTTTTGTCCTGCATGTCATAAGAAACATACTAGTGAAGAATTTCCTTATAATAAAACAAAAATTTCTTCCTTAGATGATGCTAGTAGGAATACCACCTTACAACCTCTTCCAATAGATATGAACAATGTTAACTATAGTGAAGAACCTATTTATTATATGGCTCAGTAAAGGCCTTGGCCTCCACAAGTTGTGCCCCTAGGAATGATGAATGACTTTTATGCACCTCACAATATAGGGACTAGTAGTCAACCTAGTCTTATTTCAAACCAATCTGGATGGTATAGAGGTTGGAAACAACCTCCACCTTATCCACAAGGGCCAAACCCATACCAACATACTCCACAATTGTGACAACAAGCATGGAGGAAATCACCACCACAATTTTTGCAATATCCATCATACCCCCACACCACCTATGGTCACTCCATACCAATAGCCATAACAATTTTTACCATCAATACCACCCACAGATAATAATCCATCGTCTAATCCATCACAACTACCAAAGGTAACACCAATGCCTGCTCAACCATCACCAAATCCAAACAATAAGGTGGCACAACCTGTCTATAATAATGAGGTGGCAGGATATCCAATTTATCCTTTTAATACATTTGATATAAAGGGAGTATAATTAAGGTCAATAAAATCTCTTCAGGAAGCTACAATTACTGAAGTGGATGATTCACAAGAAGAGTTTGGGGAAATTCAAGATAAGAAAAATGTACCATCAAATTTTCCCCCATATCTTGATCGATTCCAATCCCAACCAATACAAAAGGAAATACCTCAACCTAAATTTGATCTTGTTAATGAGTTAAGGAATTTTAATATTAAAATTCCTCTTTGGTAGGAAATTATGGATATTCCTATATACATGAAGATAGTTCAAGAATTGTGTACTCAAAAGAAGAAGAATAAAAAAGATCCAAAAACTATTCAAGTTATTGGACAACTTATTGATCTTATGTTAGGGAATATCTCCATTCCTAAATATTTGGATCGAGGGAGTCCCATGATACAAGTACATATGAGTTATATTCTTATTCAAAATACACTAATTGATTTAGGTGCTGCTATAAATGTTATGACAAATGAAACTAAGGAAAAATTACATCTCCAAGGACTTAGGCCCACACCTATAGTCTTATAGATGGTAGATTTCTCTTTAGTTAAGTGTAGAGGTATGATTGAAGATATAATTATTTATGTTTATTCTAGGGAGTATCCAACTGACTTTATGATTTTGTAGCCCAAAATCAATCTGGGGGTATACCCTTTTATTCTATGAAGACCTTGGTTAGCTACAATAGATGCTTTCATTAATTGTCAATTAGGTAACATGGTTATCTCCAATGGTGAATAGACAAAGAAGTTAACATTGTACCCACCAACATAACCTTTGTTGGAGACTAAGGATCCTTTATGGGTTGATAGTGATTTAGATGAATCACTTCCTATTTTACCAATTAATCAAAGTCTTGATATTGATGAACCATCTAAAGATACTATCCTTGCTAATTCTTTTAAAATTTGGGCATTTCCATTTATTAAGTGACTCACGATCTCTTCAACATTTATCACATTGCACGAATTATTACCACATGGCTATGTATATAGCCCATTTTTTCTACTAATACATCTCCACCATCCACTTCACAAATAATTGCTATCAATTTACCTACACAATCACAAGCAACAGAATTTTTTCCAAGTCACACCCTTAATATCAACCCAGACTTGAGTACTGCATAAATTCAAGACCTAATTGCCATGTTATGAATTCATAAAGTTACATTTTCATGGGAATACCAAGAAAAATGTGGCATACATCTAGACACTTTCACACACCACCTATATATAGAATAAGGAAGTCATCTAGTTAGACAACCACAAAGAAGGTTAAATCCTATTTTGCATGAAATTGTTAAGGAGGAATTACAAAAAAATATTAAATATAGGCTTTATTTACCCAATCTCAGATAGTCAATGGGTTTCTCCTTTGGTTGTGGTTCCTAAAAATAATGGTAAGTGGTGAATTTATGTTGATTATAGGCTCTTAATAAAGCAACTAAAAAGGATCATTTTCCATTACCATTTATTGATCAAGTTCTTGATACTCTTGTAGGCAAAAAATTATTTTCCTTCTTGGATGGTTTTAGCAGATATAATCAAATTTAGAAAGCACCTAAAGATCAGGATAAAACTACTTTTAGTTGTCCTTAGGGGGAATCTACATATAATGTTCTTGTTGCAAGGTGTGTGCCCTTGGTCTCCTTGTGATGTGTAGTGTAACACTTGGGTTTGTGACATGGCTTAACCACCTCTCATGGATTCATTAACTCTAGCATTTGTATCAAGCATTAACAAGTTGATCTTTTGGTGCAACGACATTCGTCTATTCAATGATTAGCATTAGAGCCTAGGTCATGGGTTTGAACCCCTCACTTGCACTGGGGGGATTGTTGCAAGGTGTGCACCATTGGTCTCCTTGTGATGTGTAGTGTATCACTTGGGTTCATGACATGGATTAACCACCTCTCGTGGATTCATTAACTCTGGAAATTGTATTGGGAATTAATAGGTCATTTTTTTGGTGTAACGGAAACTATTTGTTCAATAGTTCTACCTTTTGGTTTATGTAATGCCCCTACCACTTTTCAAAGGGTGATTTTGAGTATTTTTTCACTGATTTTATTCAGGATTGTTTGGAAGTTTATATGGATGATTTTATTGTATATCGTAACACTTATGAGGAATCTAAAGAAAGTCTTGAAAAAGTTTTGCAATGATGTGAAGACACTAATCTATTCCTCAGTCATGAAAAATGTCATATTTTAATGATAGAAGGTATAGTGTTAGGTCATTGTAAGGCCTTTCTAATGTTTAATCAACTTGGTGCTTACGAGTGGACACACAATTCAAAGGATAGGTTCCTAACTGAACAGTTCATTGAACCCTCACATAGACTTCATTTAATTATCAACCAAGGCTTCATAAGCTTTTGATGATTTTGGCACTGTGTGTGCATTCATGGACTTTGCACAGCCTATATCAGTGAGTATAGGTGGTTTACACTTGTACAAAAAATAATCAAGACTAAAAAGGAAAATAAAGCATTAAACTACAAAACAGGGGAAATAACTTAATCTATTATTTATGCTATGGGTACCTTTGACTTAATGTTGTAACTATTAACTACTACATCTAAAATTTTCAATTAACTAACACTACGAACTTCTGACTCTAACTACTTAACTTCTTAACTTCTCTAGAGAACGACTCAAGGAAACATTACAAAATATAATTCATGATATAATATATCATTCACATGCATATAATTGAAATTTTATCTTAGATAAATGTGAAGCAATATAATATCTAGTCTAATAATATAAAATAATGTGGGTTAACAGTACCTCGAGTGGCCTTTGCTCGAGTTGATGTGTCCATAAGGGAAATCAAATATACACTACTAGATCAACCAATCATGAAAGTAAACTGACAACTCCTTTATTGCATAGAAATTGAACTTCTTACTATATGACAAGAATCTTCAAAAGATTTTCCATTCAAAATTACATATTCATTGTCACTTGATAACAAAAAACTAATAGTAATGAAGTATTATCTGGTAAAAACAAAAATTGGAACTTAGTGACTAACAACTAGATTTGCTCATCGGCCACTGATCCCAATATACAGGCTCAAGAGAATTTTTATTCACACAAGGACTAAAAATAGAATTTAAATGCATATTTCCACTATCCCACAAGAATAGGGAGAGGACTAGTCTTTGCAACTGAAAACTATAATTGAAAAAGACAATAGAAGAAAAGAAAAACTAAAACTCTACCCGAATAGTTTGACAAAGACATGCTCCCTTAAAACTATCACATCATGGATTTACTTATCAATTTAGACTCCTTCCTCCTATCATCTTATTTGGTGATCTGGTGACTCACAGTTGACCATTTCATTAATCACCTTCATTAATATATGGAATTGTCAAATTTTTAGTATTTTGGATTCTCTCTTGAAACTGTCTATGTTTTTGGTGGGCTAGTAATCCACTTATTGTGAACTACAGTTCTTCTGGTTGCAAGAGATTGATCTAAAGTATACACATCATTAACAACCATGAATTAAGCATAGAATCATACTGAATTTCATGAACATTCACACATCCACACATACAAGTACCATCATATCATAATTATATTTCCACATATTAAAGTTTGGTTTAAGATGCCTGAAATACATAAAAGATGTACAAGGTTTAGGATTGTTTGTGAACTTAGCAACTTGAAATGTTAAAAGACAAAGTAAATGGAAGAAAACTAGCTATTATTCAAGACCATCATTTCCCCCCAACTAAAGAATTTGCTTGTCCTCAAGAAAATTTTAAGGTTGGGGATTATACT
Organism: Sequoia sempervirens; assembly: GCA_007258455.2. NCBI lineage: Eukaryota > Viridiplantae > Streptophyta > Pinopsida > Cupressales > Cupressaceae > Sequoia > Sequoia sempervirens. The sequence goes on along the minus strand of VDFB02047230.1, from coordinate 13,340,294 downwards.
ATAGAGCTATTTCCTTGAAATATGTTACAATATCAACTCCCTTTATCTAACTCAAATAATATCCTCGATAACACAAAAGCTTTTCCAACCTTATATTCTATGTTACTTCCTCTTCCCCATGCTTCTTCCATGTCTAATGTGGTACTAGAAAGAGCATAATAGTTGGATGAAAGGTAAGTAGAAACCATCTAAGTCCATTATCCTTGGAAATGTCTATATACTAATTATGAGATCTTCAGATAATGGCTACAAAACTATACAAGGAATGTGGCTCCTTTTTCTTCAACTCAAGGGTTAGCTCTTCCCATCTCTTTTGTACAAACTTGAAAGCTTGATTAATGGGTCTTGTAGCTATTTGCCTCATTCTCATATAGTCATGTTCTTTTATACTCATTATCTTTCTTCCCACACCTCTATAATCTAGAAGCTCTAATCGCTGATCTATGACTACATTGGGATTCATTGATTCTTTTTGGAGCTGCAAAGTAATAGATTTTTCCTTTTCATTGTATTCTTATAAAATTTCACCCATTTTCTATTCATTTCTAGTGTAGGAGGCCAAATATCTAATTTTTAGGTCTCCCATAAACATCAATGGATTCTATTCAGTCTCATCTAAGAGAACAAAGTTATGCAAGTAAAAATCACATAACTAATCTTGCATGTTTGGTGTAGAATCAAAGACAGTATCTAAAAACACAAATTTTATATTCATGGAAAATGGTAAATCACTAATCAACTAACTGAACTAAAAAACACAAATACTTTTCCTACAAAAATAATGCATAGACCCTATAGGTGGTCTGCATTTTAGCTACTATGTGTTAGAAAATTGGTAGAGGAATAGCTATAATGGAAGCTTTAACAGATTAAAGTAAATAAGATTATGCAGTGTAAACCATATGTAGATTTAAACAACTGTAAATAATGAAAATGCAAGAACAGAAAGCACAACACAACACAATATTTATGTGGAGAAACCCTTTCAGGAAAAAAACTCCACAAAAGAAGAGATGAATAGTTGTATTAACAACAATGGTGTTCACGATACAATCACTCTAACTCCTCTTCAATCCGGCAACATCTATGTACCTGTAAAACATCTCATGGTGTCTCCAACTCAACCCCTCAATATATAGACTCATGGGGACTCAAAATACTACCATAAAACATTACCATGGGTTAAAACAAGGTTTGAAAATACCATGGTAAAAATCCATTCGACCCCTTACATGCTAAACATGGTCTCTTACATGACATTACACCTTACAAGATGTCGTAAGAATCCCTATAAAATAGGAGATGCTCTTACATGTGTCATAAGCCATCAATAGCTATGCAAAGATTCTCTTACGTGTGTCATAGATGATTCTCGCATCCAAAATAATATCCCCCACTTTTAGCCCTTATAGTTGCCATAGAATCTGTCATAACATCCTAAAAAATAGGCGTTCTATGTTATACCACTAAGTGGACATTTTTTGACAAATAATAACATAATTTTCAACGCACCAACATGTGGCAAAAGTGTCAACTCAAAACATCATGCCCCTTTTGATGGAGCACAATTATTTAATAACATAAATGATATTTATCCATGGGAAAATGTGAAATAATAATAAATAAACAACTTAGGAATTTCCAAGGTTGAGACACCTTAATTCCCAACATTCTCCCACTTGTCAAATACCTTGCAAGAGCTAGGGGAATCACACCATCATGGAATCAACTAGGTACAAGTAGCAAGGCCCATGGCCTTCTTGCACCAAGTAAATTTCTCTATGCTCACAGGTTTGGTAAGAACATCTGCAATATTCTCCTTTTGTATCAATCTTCTTCAGCTCAATCTGACCATTAGCAATCAACTCATGAACAAAATGATAGTAAATATCAACATGTTTAGTTCAAGCATGATATATCAAATTCTTAGCCAAATGAATTGCACTTTGACTATCATAGTTAACTTGGACAGTATTGCAATCAAAACCAATACCTATACACAACGTTTGCAACCAAATTGCCTTCTTAGAAACATGGGTAGCAGCCATATACTCTACTTCAATAGTAGATAAAGTAACCATAGGCTACCTTTTACTCATCCAACTCACTACTCCTCCAAATAGAATAAACACATACCCACTGGTGGACCTTCGACTATCCAATTCACCTGCCCAATTTGTATCAGCAAATCCCTATATGTCCAATGATTTGACCACATTATCAGTAGCATGATAACCAAACAATAATTAGAAGTACCTCAAAAATATCTAAACACCCTTTTAACAAAAGTATAATGCTCTTTACCAGTGTTAGACATAAACCTACTTAGAACTCCCACTGCTTGGGCTATATCTAGACTAGTGCAAACCATTGCATACATCAAACTACCAACAACACTAGCATAAAGAACCTTAGACATATCCTCAATATCATCATCAAAATTAGGACACATATCCAAGCTCAACTTAGTACCAACTGGAAATGGAATACTAACTGGCTTACAATCATGCATATTAAACCTCTACAAAATGATATCAACATACTTACTCTGACTCAACCAAAGCTTTTTGTTACCATGATCTCTTCTGGTTTCCATTCCAAGAATGTCTTTAGTAGCCCCCAATTCCTTCATATCAAAAGCATTAGAAAGTTGTTTCTTGAGTTCACTAATCATTACCTTGTTGTTACCAATAAACAACATGTCATCAACATACAAGATAATAATTTGAATATTATCATCAATAACATTAATATATACACAATGATCCTCTTCACTCCTAAGAAATCTCAACTTTAATGCAAAAGCATCAAACTTTTGATACCACATTCTGGGTGATTTTTTCAAACCCTACAAAGATCTTTTTAACCTACAAACTAAATTTTATTTTCCATTCACAGCAAAACCATCAGGTTGTCGCATATAAATCTCCTCAGGATCCCCATGCAAAAAAATAATTTTAACATCCATTTTCTCTATCTCAAAATCACAAGCAGTAGCAATTGATAACAAGAATCTAATAGAAGTTAATTTGGAAATAGGAGAGAAAACTTCACCAAAATCAACTCCCTCTATCTGGGAGTAGCCCTTAGCCACTAATCTGGCCTTATACCTTTCCAAGTGACCATCTACTACAAATTTATTTTTAAATACCCATTTACATCTGATGGGATTTCCTCCTTTGGACAAATCAATAAGATCCCAGGTGTTACAATTTTTGAATGCCATCATCTCCTCTTGCATAGCCTGCAACCAAGACTCATTTTCCTCTGAAGAGAGAGCCTCCCTGTAAGATCTAGGTTCATCGTGAGCACTTAATAAAGCAAATATACAATGGAAATCAGGTGGGCTACACCTGTCAACTGGATTTTATTGTCTTGTGGGTCTTCTAAGAATAGGAGTATGAGGCTCTTATTATTCTTGACCTTGCTCAACCTCTTCCTAATTTTCTTCCTCACGTTCTTCAGTTTGATCAATAACTTCATCTGATACCTCATCTTCTTCCTCCTCATCCTCAAGTCCAACTCTTTGTTCTTCCTGAGGTGCATCTTCTTGCTTAATTTCAAAATGCACTCTCTTTTCCTCATCTTTTCCCTTTGGTTGTTTAGGATCAGGAATAACACTAAGCTCCCTGAAAATCACATCTCTAGAAAAGTTATTTTTCTTATTTAGACGATTACATAACTTATAACCTTTTACATTATCACCATATCCAATTAAAATGCACTTTTCAGCTTTTGGATCCAACTTAGTTTGTTTTTCTTTAGGTAGATGAACATAAGCCTCACAGCCAAATACCCTTAAATTTGAAACAAAAGGTTTCTTACCTATCCACATTTCATAAGGTGTTATTTCAAGAGCCTTACAAAGAGATCTATTCAACAAGTAACAAGCAGTACTTATAGCTTATGCCCAAAAGCATTTGTCAAACCATGAACTACTTAGCATACTTCTAGCTCTTTCCATAATTGTCTGATTCATCCTTTCTGCCACTCCATTCTATTGAGGAGTGTAAGGAGTAGTTTTATGTCTAACAATTCCTGCATTCTCACAAAATTCATCAACTTCCTTAGAATAGTATTCCCCTCCATTATTAGACCTCAAAACCTTAATATTACAATCTGTTTTCTTTTCAACTAAGGCTTTAAATTCTTTAAACTTGGTGAAAACTTAAGATTTATGCCTCATAAAATATAACCAAATATATCTTGTAACATCATCAATGAAGGAGACAAAATATCTAGATTTTCCAATTGATTCCACATCCATAGGACCAAATATGTTTGAATGAATTAATTCCAATTTATTCTTAGATTTAGTAGTGCATGAAGGAAATTATTTTTTGTTTTGTTTACCAAACACACAATGTTCACAAAAATCAAAACTCTCATCAAAATAGGAAAAATCATCTAACAACTTTTTATTCAAAATGGTTTTCAAACTAGTCTCACTAATGTGGCCGAATCTACGATGCCACAACATACAATTATTTTCATATTTTTTAGTTCATTGGTAGAGTTAACAATAGTAGTGGATTCAATCCTAAATAGAGTCCCCTTCCTTGTCCCTTTTTCTATTACCAGACTTACTCTTACCAATCTGCAACCATGCTTATCAAATGTTACATTTATTCCCAAATCATTCAACTTCAAAACTAAAATTAGATTTCTAGCTACTCTAGGAACATGTAATACACCAAGGAGGGTTTTAATCCTCCCATCACTAAAACACAATTGTATCTTACCCCTTCCAACAATAGGATATGAAGAATTATCATTGAGGTAGATTTTGCCTCCATCATATTTTTCATATGTGGAAAACCACTCCTTATGAGGAGTCATATGAAATGAGCATCCTAAATCAATTAACCAGTGTTCATTATTCATAGTATGAAGAAAAGAAACCAAAGCTTCATCACCTAAATTTGAGGATTTCTTTGTGGAGGAATCAAATTGTTTCTTTGGATTTTTGCATTCCTTCTTCACATGTCCTCTTTTTCTACAGTTCTAGCATTTCACTATGTTCTTCTTTCCAGGAGTCTTAGATCTGCCCTTAGAATTATCCTTAGGCCCATTCTTATCTCCTTTAGACCCTCTTTCTTTAGGCCTTCCCCTTACATTGAGAGCATCACCTGTACTATCCATTGCCTTTTTCCTCATTTCTTGTGACAACAAAGTTGCTACAAGAACATCCATCTTTGGATCTTCCATGTTAGCAGTGACAACAAGTACAAAATTATCCCAAGATTTAGGTAGAGAATAGAGAAGCATAATGCATTTATCTTTTTCTTCAACATTAACATCAATAGAGGCTAGTTGACTCAATACCAAATTAAAAGAATTTAAATGCTTGGTTATAGATTCACCTTCCCTCATCTTAAGAGAAAACAACTTTTGCTTCAAGTAGAGTTTATTTACCAGACTTTTTGCTTGATAGATCTCCCCTATCCAGTTCCACAAAGCATATGCAGTCTTTTCCTTTGAGACATTCAAGAGAACAGAATTAGAAAGACACAATCTGATAGTACCACGTGCTTTTTTATCTATCTTCTCCCAATCTTCATCACTCATTTTCTCGAGTTTCTTTTCATTTGTTACAGGTACCCATTGATCTTGTTCTTCAAGGAGATCCTCTATTTTCAATTTCCACAACTCAAAACCAGCTCCATTAAATTTTTTAATATCCAAACGGTTAGAAGTTGCAGCCATGATTAAACACAAAATACTACAAAAAATAGCTCAACAAAACTCCCACTAAAACTCAAAAAACCTTCATTCTACCACCCAAAACATAGAATTGGTCAGGCTCTAATACCAAATGTTAGAAAAATGATAGAGGAATAGCTATAATGGAAGCTTTGACATATTATTGTAGATCAGATTATGCAGTGTAAACCATATGGAGATTTAAACAACTGTAAACAATAAAAATGCAAGAACAAAAAGCACAACACATAACACAGTATTTATGTGGAGAAACCCTTTCGGAAAAAAACTCCACAAAAGAAGAGATGAATAGTTGTATTAACAACAATGGTGTTCATAATACAATCACTCTAACTCCTCTTCAATTCAACAACATCTATGTACTTATAAAACATCTCATGGTGTCTCCAACTCAACCCCTCAATATATAGACTCATGGGGGCTCAAAATACCACCATAAAACATTACCATGGGTCAAAACAAGGTTCGGAAATACCACGATAAAAATCCATTCGACCCCTTACATGCCAAACATGGTCTCTTACATGACATTACACCTTCTTACAAGATGTCGTAAGAATCCCTATAAAATAGGAGATGCTCTTACATATGTCATAAGTCATCAATAGCTATGCAAATATTCTCTTACACGTGTCAAATTATTCTCACGTCCAAAATAATATCCCCCACTTTTAGCCCTTATAGTTGTCATAGAATTCGTCATAACATCCTTAAAAATAGGCTTTCCATGTTATACCACTAAGTTGGCATCTTTTGACAACTAATAACATAATTTTAAGCCACTAACATGTGGCAAAAGTGTCAACTCAAAATATCACGGCCCTTTTGATGGATCAAAATTATTTAATAACATAAATGATATTTATCCATGGGACAATATAAAATAATAATAAATAAGCAACTTAGGAATTTCCAAGGTTGAGACACCTTAATTCCCAACACTGTGCAGTCTTGTTTGCTATCTCTCCAATTCTCACTTTTAGTCTTTTCACTTTTGTCTCATGTTGTTCAAGTGCCCTGGTGTGTTTGAATGTCAATTCAGCTTTTTCTTTCTCCCAATATTTCATCTTTTGAGAGAACTCTTGGGTTCTTTTCCATAATTCCATACCCAAGGACACCATAGTTGACCTAGTGGGGATTTTGACTTGAGGATTTGGTCCTTGAGATACAAGTTCTTTGTTTCCTATTTCAACCATAGTAAGTTGTGCAAGTATCTCCAATTTGGACCCATGCTCAAATTTATAGAGTTTCTCCTCTAATTCTTTGATTTTTGCATCCCTTTCATATCCCTTTACTGATGTGTCCTTACCAATTATTCTAACTGCTTTATTTTCTCCATGGCTTCCTACAATTTTTTACCAATATTTATTTCTTTTATAAAAAACAAATTCATCCTTTTCTAAAAATTGTTCATCCCCCATTGTACTTGTATATTTACAACCCTTTGAATGAGGGATTTTTAGGGATCTCCTTCTCATTTTATTTGCTATAAAAATATCCTCTAAATCAAAACCATAGGTGCTTGTATAGTACCAAGACTGTGCAACAGGTGTATTTACATTACTAGGGGAATTCCCCTCTTATCTAAGTCCTCATATGTTTCTATCATTACAACAATCTCTTTTTGCTTTTTATCCAATCCTTTTATAAGACCCTTCTTCCTTAGGCGATGTGATCGCCTCCTAGATTGTGTGGGTCTCTTTTGCACTTTTATAGGTGCAAAAGGAGAAGGTCCACTTTTTCTTTTCTTCACTTTTTATGTTTTTCCAAAAATAGGGGTTTCTTTTTTGTCCCCTAGTATGGGTTTCTCAACAGAGGCTACAGGTTGAGTTTCTTACAAGCCATGCTCCTCTAGCTCTCTCATGTTGTGGGTAGGTGATGTAGCAAGGGAGCCAAAGGGCATTTCCCTTTCTAAAACAACAAGTTCTTCCATGATTTTTTCTTGGCCCCTGTTATCCTCATGGGTTCCTCGAGGATATCATTGATATTGTTATAATCAAGAAAATTTTCCCAAGAAATATTCAGAAATTGAGTCTTAAGAATCCTTTTATCAATAATGTAACTAAACATAAATGTGTCAATGTTGTATTATTATTTTCCTCTTGTACTCAAATGACATTCTTTTTAAGAGATTATATAAGAAATTCAAAATATTCACATGCCTACCATGGCGAAGATGACCCAATAGTTTAAAATAAACTAATATAACAAAGATTTTTTGAATAGTATTTTGTTCAATTTTCCTTTCTTTTTTCTTTCTTCTTTGGAAAGTTCCATCAAAGAATCCCATGAAATTTCCATTAACAACCCTAATTCTCCGCCTCCTTTACCATTGCACCAAGTTTGGATCCACAAACTCTATCATTTCCATTCGGCTTTGGTCTTGCCCAAACCCATCTCGGATGTAAGGGTGGAAGAATTAGTTTCACTAGAAGTTAACCTTGATAACCCTTCCCCTACTGTTTTGGTGGGCTTCGAGAAAAAATCCCCCATCCCTAAGGATATTCCTGGTACTGAGACCATTACCACTCCTCCCCCGAAGAAAAACAAAATTTTCATTGAGTTGACCCAGGTGAGTGCAGCAGTTGGGCTCTATGAGTTGAAAGGTAAGAAGGTTAGCACTCCTACTGCTAAGAAGAAAGGAAAAAATGTGTCCCTTCTCCCAAGGGTTCTTCCGGTCTCTGAGGAAGGTAAATGTGATGAGGAAAAAGATTATAAGGGTGATACTGTGTTGGAGGCTAGCTATGATTTAGGGGTGGAGTAATTGAGTGTGAGAAGATCTCGAGACTAGTGCAGAACAAGAAAGAGGCCCCTATTGACACTATCTCCAATGACTCGGTTAAGTCTAGTGGCAGGGTTGATGGAATCAAAGCTACTGAAAAGAGGAAGGATACTGGACCCATAGAAGACCCTTGTCACTTCTCTGACTTAAACTAGATGCTTCACGAGGACTCTACTAACTCCTCAAACACTAGGGTTGGTGTTGAAATGGAGATCTAGAGCAAGGAAGACAAAGCACAGGTGCTTGGAGGGTTGCAGGAGCAGGTGACTATGTTGAACTATAAGGTTAATTGTCTGGCTCAGTTCATTGTCAATTTGATTCACAAGTTGACTCTCACTCTCTCGGATGTGATTAAGGGGGAACTGAACAAGAACACCATGGATGAAGGCCCCAATTGGATTTGGGAGGATGTGTTAAACCTCCTAGTCAAGAAATGGGAGGGTTTAGACAATTAGCTTTTAGGCCTTTTCTGTGTTGTGTCTATGATGTGTCTATGTTATTACTTGGTTGTGTCTGTGTCTATAGTTTGTTGTTTTTGTAATCTTTTTTGTTACTTTTTGGTATGATACTTTTTGTCCCTTTGGGCTCCTCATGTAAATGGTACAACACCCTATAAATGTTGCTTATATTATCAAAAACAAAGATTTTTTTCCATCATCTCAAATACTTAACTATGTAGGAAGCAATTGAAGCCCAGATCTAGGGTAAAGATAATCATTTAGTGCCTTGAGAAGAGGAATCCAGGTTTTCTCTTGGTTTCCTAAATTCATTGATTGTAGTAATAGCATCAATTTTAACTAGAAACTCTTCTCCTTCCCATGGCAATCCATGTACTTCAGCTATGACAACTTTTGAAGCATCTACCCTTAATCCCCTAACAATTGCTTCATCATTATGTAATGCGGTTGCAAACTATTGGGTCATAACCTCATTAAACTTTATAAGCTTCAAAAAATACTCTAACCAACCAACTTGTTGAAAAATGGGCAATGTCATCCTGTCATCTAGCAGACGGTTATCTGTCACTGGTTATCTATGTAATATGTCACCTCCCATGGTAATGCTCTAATATTCTATAGTTCCTTAATTCTACTATGTTCTTCTTTAATTTTTTGTTGACCAATCAAGCTACACCACTTCCACTATGGTTGTATGTTATAACCCCTCAATTTAGTTTCCTTAAACCCTTTTTTCCTCTAAGCTTGTGTTTAAAAATGGAGGAAAATAAAATGGAAAAAATATTTTGTAGAGAGTTTTTTGAAAATAAAGAAAATAAATAATACCCCTACATCAACTAAAATACTAAGTGTCCTCACTTAGTTAACATGGTTTTGGCAGAGGGTTAAATGAAAAGTAGTGTAAAATCAATTAAGATATGTAGCATGCATGAACGAATGTATAAACTATAACAACCTCGGTGTTCTACTCAGTAAAATTCTATGATGCCATGACGTAGCAATAAAAAAAAAAAAATCCATAATGTAAATTACATGCACATTTGAAATAACACTATTTCCAAACTTCTATTGCATTCCATTGTAATTTCACAAGTCTTTCCATAACATATATTTCATATTGAATAAATTCAATTTAGCATTCAAGATTACATCCTTCCATATAAATGAGTACATGATACATACATAGCTCTTCTAAGCTTCATCTAGCAATAGATATTCAAACCGGTCTTGATGTCGCCGTAATGGTGCATACCTTCTAGATGTCCTCACTCTTTGGTGCACACCCTCTAGTTGTCCCTATTTCTGGCACAAACATCTGCAAACCTTGGCCACCAACTGATGACGAGAAGCATCGCTCAAGAACTTTTTCACCAACCACGGACTCAAATGCGGTCCCCCGCACATCTATCACATATGACAAGATGGCCCTACCCTTCGACAAATAAATTGGTTGGTAAACCCCATACAATAGCCTATCTGAGCTTAGTGTTGTGTCCTACAGACCAAAGCCTAATCATACTATCATTTCCCCTACAAGTATGAAAATTTTGAACTAGAATGCATAAAAGGAACACATGAACTGACAATGTAAACAGTGGCTACTTACACTACTTTGGCCAAAGTATTCTCACCCACTACTTCAAGTGATAGTTTTCCTATTCACATACACTTCTATAGCTCAGTTTGGATTATGACCATTCATATACTATGCTTAGGTAATCTCCTTTCATAGGTAATCCCTAACCCCAAATATAACCTATTCCCCCTTTTCCCCAAAACACTATGTTATTTCAACCAATAAGCCAAAGCACTAGTTACCCTTCAATGGATATTCCCATTGTAGGTATAACATATGAGCTTTTCTAGTCCACAAATTAACTTTACATAGACAAGCTATTCACTTCAAAGACAACCTAGTCTCGAGTATTATTTATAATCTAGAGTATAGCTACATAAGCTTCATCTAATCATAGATTAAATAACTAACTCCATTCAGTAATATATCACACTAATAAGTGATACTCATTAAGATAGTAGTCTCATCAATGAATGACCTCAATCGAAGAATAATCATATCAATAGATGATTCCATTCGAGAGTGTAACCTCTTTAATTAAAAGGGTTTAAACAAAGAGTCTACTCTCGTCAATACTATAACTCCATATTAAGAGTGTAATGCAACTAATCAAGTAGCAACTCTAACTCACTAGGTATTTCCCACCTATGTTTCCAAACATATAGAATTCCATAGACTCAAGTAATTTGGTTTAATCACACAGGTGATTTTTAACCTTGATACATCCTAATCTTAGGATAAAGTCTTCAACCAATGACTAGTCCAATTATATAGGTTAATCTAACCCTATAAGTTCCAACCAAGACCAATTGTACAACTCAGCTAAGTAGGTTATTCCCAACCTATAGGTTTCAATGAGTAGTCTAGTACATATACCAACCTAGTAGGTAAATCTTAACCTAAGGTTTCATTAAATACACTTCTCGACTCAATAGTTTATTCCAAACCTAGGATTCCATTCGAGAGTGACTATTCAAGTAAAGATAACTAATGTTAATTGCATAACGTCACATCATATCTTTCATACCTTCACTTTTTTAATGCTAACCCTTTCATTCCTAAGGTTTCCTAGCATAATAAGCTACAATGTCACGTCACTTCATGACATTGATACATTTCACAATATACATGTAGTGTCACTACTTATGTATAGAAATAACATCATTATCTAAATCCCCATAAAGGGTATGTAGGAATATAAAGACATTTCCTTAAGATAATCATGTTTCATTATTCTTAGTATATAATACTAATGATAAACATACACTCCTATTATGGAGTACATACAAACACTTTCAAAGAAAAGCATAAAACAACTTCTTTTCCTTTCCAAAGAAAATGAGTTATGTTTTCCTAATGCAAGTATTTTCAAGAAATACCTAACAAATCATTTAAATCTCATTATTTCATAAATCAAGACAAATAAGAGAATACTAGATCCTCATTCCTATAATACGCTTAACCCAGTTGACTGACTTGACACACAACTTTCCAATAGCAGCTTCCTAGCTTCACTTAGCTCTCTTTCAAAGGAATAATTCACTATGAATCCTTTCTCAAGACAACAATATGCACTCACAAAGTAACTCTCAACTCTCACACAATATCTCTCAACTCTCAGATTAATTGCAACAGAATAATTTTGCAAAAAAGTGTGTACTTATGGGGGGTGTTAGTGTAATTAATTATTTATTACACTAGCATAATTTTACTTAGTTATTTAATTAATTAATTAAGTCCTAGGTTGCATCATTATTAAATCATTAATAATGGGGTCATTACCCTTTCCATGTTTGTAGGAGATAAGATTCCTTCTAGAAGATGAGTTGTCTTTTCTAGAACTTGTCTCTATCTCATCATCATTCCCTAGGTAGGTTGTTAGGGTTCACATGTTGTCACATGTTGTTAGATCATGATGCATGGCAACATCATATTGTATCTTGTATCTCATTCATTCCTATATAATCAAGGTATTTGTACATTTGTAAACATATACTAGATCAATAGCAATCTCCATTTGCATGCCCTTAGTTGCAACACTTTCTATGTGGGTGAATTTTTTCTTGGCAAAGATCCTTTGAAGTGTGTTCAACTTCATTGGATGATTCAACATCCATTATTTCAACATTGTTGGGTTTTCCATAATGTCTTGTTGTTGTGGTTGCAAGGGCTTATGTGGCTGCTAATAATTCATGTTTTGATTTTTCCATTGTTGACCTCTTTTCCACTAAGGTTTCCATTGGTTTTGTTGGGGTGGGCATTGAGAATTATAGTTAGATCCTTGGTAATTTTTTGGTGGCCACATGTTTTTTTGTTTTTTATTACAACTATATTAAGGTATTTTCCATTGCTAGTTTTACATATTAGCCCAAGATTGAGGGTTCCAACTAGGAAAATTTGCATTGTTACTAGGAAATGACATGTTATAATTCAAAGGATCTTGGGGCATACCTTGTCTTAATTGTCATGGTTTCCTTTGAGCTATATAGAATACTTGTTCATCTTCACCTTCCAATGCATGAAATTTTGATGTCCCTTTCTTATCTTCATAGATACTTGTGTTGCAGGGTGTGCAACCTTGGTATCCTTGTGTTGTGCAGCACAGTGCTTGGGTTCATGACATGGCTTAACCACCTCTCATGGATTCATTAACTCTGACAATTGTATCAGGCATTAACAGGTTCATCTTTTGGTGCAACGATAACCGTGTTTGCAACAATTGGTATCAGAGCCTAGGTCACAGGTTTGAACCCCTCACTTGTGCTAGGGGGGATTTTTGCAAGGTGTGCACCCTTGGTCTCCTTGTGTTGTGCAACATAGCACTTGGGTTTGTGAAATGGCTTAATTTCCTCCCATGGATTCTTTAACTCTATCAATTGTATCAGGCATTAACAAGTCAATCTTTTGGTGCAACGGCAATTGTCTTTGCAACAACTTACCACCTTGTATTTATAATTAGTTCTTCTCTATCTATAATATGGGTAGTATTCTATAACGGTTGCTTCTACCTCTTCTTGCTTATTTTTTATATGGAGGGTGTCTAACTATGTAGCTAGATGGTTCATGATATCCTCATTCATAGTTGATAGAAAATTTCTTAGTTCTACTCTAGAGAATCCATTGGATGGTTTGTTGATGGAAGATGTCCTATCCCCTTTAACCTTCTTGGTGAAAGACCTTGAATAGTTCCTGGATGATTTGCAAATTTCCTCAAATGGCACCTATGAGATATCTACTACCCAAATGAAGTTAAGTACATCCATGTAATACTCATTAATCCCTCTCAAGAATATCAACTTTAGGGATTCATGAGAGAGTCTATTTTGGTGGGATTTCTTAAGGTAGAACTGAAACCTTTCCATGTAGTCTTCCAAGGATTCATCTTCCGTTTGTGACATTGAAGATGCCATCTCTCTTTATTTCTATTCTTCTATAGTAATCCTAGTACTTTTCTAGGAAATTTTTCTTCATGGAATTCCAATTTGGAACAATATCTCTTCCCAAACCCATAAACCATCTTAAAACAACATCCTTTAGTGTTTCTGGAAATATTTTGAGCTGATGTGCATCTGTGGTATAGTCATAACTTCTGCATAGGACATCAAGCTCAAAAAGGAAGGCATTTGGGTCCTCCATGACCAACCCATAGCCGACAGGTAGTGTTGAAGGAGGTATGTTCTTCAAAGTAGTTGATCTCTCTTAGTTGGTAATGGGTAACTCAAAGGTTGCATGCTCTAGTGGGTCTTCAACTATAGTATCAACCATGACATTGATGTGTGTCTGGGAAGTCTCCTTTGTGTTTGGTGTGGGTACTAATGTCAGGGATGATTCTTCTTTAGGAATAGCTTTGCTTTCTTCACTTTTTCCACCAATATCCTCTATAGCTTCATGTGCTAAGGGGAGAAAACTTCCTAAAGCATCTTGTTGCCTCCACATATAAATATTGTGGCTCTTTGAATCAGCATTCATGCATATTATTAGTAAAGAATTTGTGTGTTTATGACTAAAACATAATTATCCTAATATTGGAAACAAAACATTAAACTATGAAAGATTGAAATTACATAGGAGAATCTTAAACGTAGCACCATCCCTAGCAATGACACCAAAAATGTAAAGCCTTTCTAATGTTCAATCAACTTGGTTTTTATGAGTGGACACATAATTCAAAGGATGGGTTCTTAACTAAACAGTTCATTAAACCCTCACAAAGGCTTCATTTAATTATCAACCAAGGCTTTGTAAGCTTTTGATGGTGTTGGCACTGTATGTGAATTCATGGATTCTATACGTGACCTATATCAATGAGTATAGGTGGTTTGCACTTGTATAGAAAATAGTAAAGAGTGAAAAGGAAAATAAAGCATTAAACTACAAAATAGGGGAAATAACTTAATTAGTTTCTTATGCTATGGGTACCTTCAACTTAATGGTGCAACTATTAACTACTAAATCTAAACTTTGCAATTAACTAATACTACTAAATTCTAACTCTAACTGCTTAATTTCTTAACTTCTCTAGAGAATGACTTAAGGAAACATTACAGAATGTAATTCATGATACAAGATATCATTCGCATGCATATAATTGAAAGTTTATCTTAGATGAATACAGCAATATAACATCTAGTCTAATTTTAGAAAACAAGGTGGGTTGATAGTACCTTGAGTGGCCCTTGCTTGAGTTGTTGTGACCATAGGGGAAATCAAATATGCACTATTGGATCAACCAATCATGGAAGTAAACTAAAAACTCCTTTATTGCATAGAAACTAAAATTCTTATAGTATGACAAGAATATTCAAAAGATTTCACATTCAAAAGTGCATATTCATTGCAACTTAATAACAGAAAACTAATAACTTAATGAAGTATTTTTTAGTAAATCAAAAATTGGAACTTAGCGACTAACAATGATATTTTCTCATCAACCACTAATCCCAATATTTAGGCTCAGGAGGAGTTTTATTTACACAAGGAATAAAAATATAATTTAAATGCATATGTCCACTCTCCCTCAAGAATAGGGAGAGGACTATTCTTTGCAACTGATAACCATAATTGAAAAATACAAAACAAGAGAAGTAAAACTAAAACTCTACCCTTACAATTTGACAGAAATGTACTCCTTGAAAACTACTTACGTCATGGATTTCCTTATCAATGTAGACTTATTCTTCCTCTTGTCATCTTATTCGGTGATCCGGTGACTCACAGTTTACCATTTCATTGATTTCCTTCATTACTTTCTAGAAATGTCATGTTTTTAGCATTTTGGATTCTCCCCTAAAACTACTTGTGATCCAGTTGTTGTAGGTTGGCAATGCAGTTGTTGCAAGCTACAATTATTTTGGTTGTAAGAGGTTAGATTCAACTAAATTATACACATCATTAACAACCATGAATTAAGCATAGAATCATACTAAATTTCAAGAACATTCACATATCCACACATACAAGTACCATCATATCATAATTATATTTCCACATATTAAAGTTTGGTTTAAGATGCATGAAAGACATAAAAGATGTATAAGGTTTAGGATTTTCTATGAACTTAGTAGCTTGAAATGTTAAAAGACATAAACTAAATGGAAGAAAACTAACTATTATCCATTCCCATTAGTCATTATATTTCTTCTAGGGGAGTTTGGGTTGATCCTCAAAAGGTACAAACAATTCAAGATTTACCTACACCTTTTCAAAAAGATGTTTGCAGTTTCTTAGGAAATGTTGGTTATTATCAAAGGTTTATTCAAAATTTTAGTAAAATTTTCTCACCACTTTTTGTTATGTTAGATAAAGATAATACCTTCTCATGGATGAAAGAATGTCAACAGGCCTTTGAAACAATTAAGGAAAATATTGTTACTGCACCAGTGTTACGTGGACCAAATTGGGAGTTATCATTTCGCATTCATACAGATGCTTTTAATACTTCAATGGGAGTTGTACTAGGCCAGAAAAAATACACACTCTTCTATTCCATTTATTACATTAGTAAAAAATTCACAAGTACTAAGATAAATTATACAATTACTGAAAAGGAATTTTTAGCAGTTGTGTATGTAGTTAATAAATTTCATCATTATATTACTGGATATAAAATGTTTATTCATACTGATCATTCAAGAATATGATTTTTAATGAATAAACTTATTATTACTGGTAGATTTATTAGATGGCTATTATTATTATGGAAATATGACATTACTATACTTGATAAACCTGGTAATGAGAATTTGTTGCATATTTCTTATCCAGGTTACATCATGAAGAAGACCTTGTACCAGTTGATGATTCTATTCTAGATGAGCACCTTTTTGTCATTTTGATTAAAATTCCATGGTTTGTAGATATCAAAAACTATTTAGTCACTTGTAATTTTCCCCTACACTTCTCTCCCAAAGATCATCGAAAACTTGTTGGACTAAGTGGTCAATACACATGGATCAATGGAATTCTCTTTTGCATTGGCATTGATAATATGATACATCATTATCTAGTTGAAGACAATGTCTTTCATATACTCCATGCATGCCATACTGATCCATGTGTAGATAATTTTGAAGCCTAAAGGACAACCAAAAATATTCTTACTAGTGGATATTACTAGCCCACAATTCACAAGGATTGCAAGTGATATGTTCAACATTGTGACAAATGTCAACATATGGATCAACCCACATGTTCAAATGAAATGCCTTTGCAACCTTAATTATTTGTTGAACCCTTTGAAAAATGGGGTTTAGACTTTGTGGAAGCTATCAACCCTCCATCCAAAAATAAGGAATACATCTTGGTTTGTACAAATTATGTGACCAAGTAGGTTGAGGTTGTAGCTCTCAAACATGCCAGGGATATTAAAGTTGTTGATTTCTTGTACACAAAGATCTTCACAAGTTTTAGGGTACCAAAGGATATTGCAATAGATCAAGGACCATAGTTCGCATCAAAGATAATTGTTGATTTGGTTCGTGAATATGAATTTCAACATCACAAGTCTTCTCCATATCATCTACAAGTCAATAGACAGGTTAAAGTAACCAATCGAGAACTTGAGAATATCCTTAAAAAAATAGTAGCACTTCATTGAAAGGATTGGGTGGCTAGGCTTGTCGAAGTAGTATGAGCTTATTAGAAAATGTGGAAGACTACCATTGGTCTTACAACTTATGAACTTGTCTACAATAAGAGGATTGCATTTCCTATTGAGTTTGAAATTAAAAATTTGTGTACTACTTTAGGATTGGGCTTCGATCTTACTAATGCTCAGAAGGCTAGAATTGAAGAACTTCATTCTCTTGATGAAATGAATCAACAAGATCTCTTTCATGTAGAAGTAGTTCAACAACAACATGCTCTTTGGTATGATCATTTCATCCATAAATGACCCTTTCATCTAGGAGACTAGGCCCTTTTATATGATTCCAGGTTTCAATATTTTAAAGGAAAATTCCACACCAGGTGGTTAGGGCCATATGATATTGAGATTGTATATGAAAATGGCATGGTCAAGCTTCGCACCATAGACTCCAATTGCATAGCCCTGGTTGTTAATGGGCATCATCTCAAGTTGTATAAGTGGCCTATCATGAAAGATAGTTTCATTTCTAGTCTGAAGAAGGAACTCAATGTCATTGAACGATTCCATGTCACCTCTTTAAGTACCTTTTAGGACTTCAATTTTTTTTTTAAAAATCTAGCAATGAAATCCCTTAGGCGTTGCTAGACGGTTACAATTTGAAAATTGGGTTTTTCAACAAATTGTAACTAGGTAAATAACTTAGTGGTGAAAACTAATTTTTCAGCACCTCTAAGCAATGGCAAATTGAAAACTGGGTTTCCAGCAGTCTATTGTCATAAAAAAAATATAATAATAATAATAATAATAAGTAAATAAATAAATTGTAACAATAACTTTCCTATCGCCCTTGCAACAAGAACTTATTTTTCATGGATACTTTTCCATTATTCCCAATCACCTTCCTTCAAATTGGGTGTTGACTATGTTTGAATGGAATCCTTGGTGGACTATACTTAGTTCCTATCACCCAACTACTTCTCTTCAAGTGGTTACTTTCACACTCATCTACTTCATGCCCACGGATTTTCACCATAGGGGTTTGTGACATTTAATTTTTGTTGAATTTTTCACTGGTTTTATAACATGGTTATTGCATTCAATGTACCTTCTAGTAAATTTTGGTCCCATCTTTGGCCTCTGATAAACTCACCATAATGGACTTGCTTTGTGGCATCCACTCATTCCTAACTCAACCACATGGTCTTCTTTTCCATCTTTGTAAATGATATCACGTGGAAAAATTTCACCATAATTTTATTTGATAGTGTCTTTCTTCTCACTATTATCCTCCATGATATTTAAAACCAATTTTTCTTTTGGATGATGAAATTTACTTTTGCCATGCTATACCTTCAGTATAATTTTATTTTATGGTGTCTTTCTTCTCGCTATTATCCTCCATGATATTTAAAACTAATTTGTATTTTGAATGACGACATTTCCTTTTTCCATGTTGGAGCATGTATTATTTGTCTTTCGAGTATGGCGCGCTTAAATCCATATCTAACTCCCTATTATGATTGTGGTGTCCTTTCATAGCTATCAACTTGTCCTCATGGATTATCTTTTTCCTGTGATGGAAACTCCATATCAATTCTTCCCATGTATCTAACAATCGCGTCATCATCTCCAGTCAAGCTAAATTATATTTCACATAATTGGTAACCTGTTTGCATTATTTTACTCTTTTAAAATGTGCTATAATTTTAATTATATAAGTTAATCATAATGACAACATTGGGATAATGTTCATGGATAAACTAGAGGGAACTTGTCATATCCATTTAAATCTAATTAAAACTTATTGAACTTGTCAAATCTATGCCTATGTCCTATACAAATCTAATTACAACCTTTCATGTATCTATTCAAATGACCGTTAAAATCTATTATTTTTATATATGCCAAATCTTACCATATTTGTTGTCCTTATTTACCATTTACCGTCCTCTCATTTCTATAGTATATTTCCATTTCTGTATAAATTATTTCCATTTTCCTACACCATAACTTCTTGCACGACAAAATAGGTGGAACCCATACTAGGTGGGAACCTTCAAACATAACAGTATTACTAGTTGATAAGGAATCCTATTACAAAATTAAGTAAGCCAAATGACATGTGTTCTGTGGGAAGCTATGTGGCTTTGATGACCAAATTGCACTTAAACTTTTATGGGTTTTAAGGAAAACTAGGTATCTTTGAAGGGAATCTATTTTTCTGTCACCATTCAAATTATTATCGATGTCACTAGTTTACCCCCAAAGTGGTGATACATTCTTCCCCACAGGATCTAGCAAGGTAACTGATTTAAATCCTCTTCAAAAAAAATTCTTGCAAAAAGGTGAATTTATTGATATGGAGCATGGTCAAGGCACGAAACGAGCTTCCTTACCTAAGCCATGGGACTCTATTGCTAAGTTTATTATCTAATATATCACCTATGAAGGTAGGTATAGTCATTTCTTTGCTCACCATTTTAGATTATTGTGCCATCTACGTAAAAATTCTTTGGTTAATGTACCAAACTATTTGTTTTGTTCTTTGCAAGGAATGAGTAAAGAGGTGAAAAAGGGGCATGTGAATTCTCTTGCTCCCCATAGTTTAATTAAATAATTAGTCATAAAGGGTTTAAAATCAGTTGTGCCTACTTTGAGTTGGGATGATTTTATTTGAAACCTAGAGGATAAACACTCTAGTGACTCCATACTAGACGAAGAGGAAGCTTCTATAAATTATGAGCCTAAAAACATACCAGACAAAGAGGAAGCTTCTAGGAATCATGATCTAGAAAATATACCAGAAGATGAAGAAACCCCTAGGAATAATGAGCAAGAAAACATATTAAATGAGAATGAAGCCTTTGAAGGCCATAGAAAGGAAAATATGTTAGTATAAGAAGAATCTCAGGGGAATGTGTTAATAGATAATGTAGTTATTGAAAGTCATGTTACTACAAGAACCAAAACTAATAAAATCCCTAAAGTATTGACTCCTCATATCTTAGATAAAAGGAACCCGAAGAAATGAAGAATGGAGGATAGAGTTGTTTCTAAGCTATAAAACCTAATAGTTGTAGCTAGTACAATGGGAGGAATAAATTAGGGAAATGACTCTGATATGGAGGTCTTGGCTACTGCCCTCATAAAGGGAAAGGATTATATTAGTAGGGAACAATGGAGATAAATAGATAGAAGATAAAGGAGCAAAGGTTGAGAGCACAAATGGCAGTTGCAAATGATATTAAATCCCCTACTTTGCTTGGAGAGAAGAATGCCACTCAAACTGAAACCCTTGCACAAGAACATAAAGAACCTCCACAAGGATTGGGTATGGATGATAATAATCAAATGGATATACAATCAACTCAAGGTATAAATGAGCTACAAGAATAATCACAATCTCAAGCTAAATGTTTCTTCTGGTTTTAGGAATTTATGTGAAGAGGACCTTCAAACCTTAGAATAGATGTTTCCTATGGATTCACCACCTTCATCACAACTAACCCTATGGAGATAATAGGGAAGAATGAGGAAACTTGGTTTTTACGGGACTAGGTAAACCAACTTCAAAGAGAAACTCAAACTCTACAAAGGAAGCTTTAGGATGCTTTCACTATTCATCAACAACAAACAAAGGAAATGCACTGAATGATAAGCCAATTAAATCGATTGATTAAAAATATAGAGGAACTTGCAACACAAGATCTTTACATATCTATAAAGGATCATAAGAAAATAATTAAACATTTTTTCAAGAATGATGGTGTGGTCATTGATGTCAACAAGAAGTCAACTGATTGGTGTTGTCATTGATGTCAATTGTGGGATGAAGATGTTGAGTATATTCAGAAAGTTGTGAAAAGAGGAAAACAAGTTGTGCATGTGTAGTTGAGACTTGAGGAAGTGTTGTGAGTACATGGAGCTACTCTTTTGATGTAGTTTATGAAGAAGAGTTGGAATGAGATGAGATTTTGGTTCTAGTACTTGGTTTCCAAATGCTTTTGAGAAAATTTAATAAATAGAGTAAACTATGTTGTGCAAATGATCATAGTGTGCTTAGTATTGTGCTTCACATTATTTCTATGTTGATGCTATTCATGTGCGGATCTTACAAGTTATTCAAGGATGATAGAGTTGGAAATAGGATGTCATTTAATTGCAATCCTAAACATTATTTCATGTATCTCCTAAGTCCTTGGAAAGTGTTCCCAAACACTAGGATTAGAAAGAGATTAAATTTGAATGAAATGAACATGTAAATTAACATTTGTAATTAATTCTAAATGATAGGAACATGTGAGGGCATCCAAGAAGAGTTCCTAAATAATAGGAGCACATGGGGTGCCCACATGGAAGGTGGAACCCACCTTGAGTTCAGTTAACTATTTGGAGAAAAGATAACACTTCAGTAATGCATGTAAAGATCCTAGAAGTTAGGGATTGATGTTTACATGCATGAAGTTCATTTCAGTTCAGTTTAGTTATGGTTCAGTTATCTTCAGTTGCATTTAGTTAGTTTCAGTTGAATGCTAGTTGACTTCAGTTGACTTGGAATGCATGACTAATGACTTGACTTGCATGACAGATAACAAGTGATACATTCAATTAAGTGGGGATGATCAATCATGCATCTTGTTTGCATGAATTGATGGAGAGATATGTTTCAGTTAATAGAGATTGACTTGGACCCACCTTGGGTGTCCAAGTTGGGATCTTGGAGTTAACACTTTTGCATGAGAAGATATTTTATAAAGTTGAGTTAAGTGGGCCCATTCTTGGGCACCAACTTTGAGGAGAAGCTTACAAGATATCTTCATAATCAACATTGAGTTATGACTTCAATTTGGGACGTCCAAATTGATGGACTTGGTTTGACATTGTTTTTCATGGGAGAACTCTACTTTCAAATAATAGGCATAGGTTTTGTGAGATAAGATTTGTGCTTTGTAATTGTAAACTCTTTGGAGTTTACAAGGCTCATTATTTTCTATTAATTGCAGCAAGTTGAAGAGAGTTTTATCAAATTTTATTGCAGGTTGTGAAGAAGAATTGTTGAAGGCAAAAGAAGCATCTCAAGCAAGGATTGATAAAGAATTATTGTAATCTTATTCTGAGATAAAATAATACAAGCACTATTGATTCTTGCTAGATTTTTTTCTTGAAAGGGTTTCTCCACAGTATATGTTGTGCCACTTCTATCTTCTGGTCTTATTCTTCTACAATCTTTTGTCTACTTCTACAAATGGTAAAATGAATCTAAACAAATAGTCATCCACAAAGAATATTTAATTAGATCAAAAATCTCATAGTTTTACAAAGTATTAAGCTACATAATTACCTCCATTTTCAACATTTGGTATCAAAGTTGAGGTTGGGTAGAGTTTGGGACACCTTTCTCTTAAAAATTTGAAGGTTTTTTGGTTGTAGTGGGAGCTTTTACTATTGTGTTATTGTTGATTTTGGAAAATAATTTTGTTACAATGAGTTCTAATTCTCATTTAGATATTGAAAGATTCAATGGATCTAATTATGAAATGTGGAAACTAAAAATGGAGGATCTCCTTGAAGAGAGAGATCAGTGGTTAGTTGTTGGTAATGAGACAAAGTCAACTACAACTATGTCAGGTGAGGATTGGGCTAAGCTTGATAAGAAGGAAAGAGGAACCATAATATTATGTCTTGTTGATGTTGTTCTCTTGAATGTTTCAAAAGAAACTACTACATATAAATTGTGGAAGATAATAGGTGATATCTATGAAACCAAAAGTATTACTAATAAGTTGTATCTAAAATGACAGTTGTATTCTTTAAAGATGAAAGATGGTGATTCTATTACAAATCGTTTAAATGCTTTTAATTTGATTCTAATTCAATTAGAATATGTTGATGTAAAGCTAGAAGATGAAGATAAATGCATTTTGTTACTTTGTTCTTTACTAGAATCTTGGGAAAATCTAATTGTTGCTATCAGTGGTAGTAGTGCAGATCCTAAGATGGACAATATAATTCCTACTCTCCTATCAGAGGAGATGAGGAGGGAGTCTAAAATAGGATCCCAAGATACCTTGTTTTTAAGAGGTGGGCCTAAGGAAAAGGAATCTAAGGCAGACAAGAAAGGAAAGGGTAAGTCCAAAGGACAGTCTAAAACCCCCGATAAGAATAAGGTAAAGTGTTGTAATTGTGGAAAACCTGGACATATAAATAAGGATTATAAGAACAAGAAATAGAGTTTTGATGCTTCTATAGAAAAATCATTGGATGATAGTAATGATGCATTGGTCATTTCTTCTAATACTATTGTTGATAACTCTTGGCTTATTGATTTAGGTTGCTCCTATCATATGACTCCTAATAAGGAGTGGTTCACTAAGTATACTGCATATGATGGAGGGAATGTCTTCTTTGGAGATTATAGCACAACAAAGGTTGTTGGAAAAGGAGAGGTAAAGTTGTGCTTCAGCGATGGTAGGGTTAAGACCCATAATGATGTTTTACATATTCCAGAACTTTCTAGAAATCTACTTTTTGTCTCTAAGTTCAATTATTCTGGAATGCATGTGACACTTGACAAAGGTGGTTGCAGATTGGTGAAAGGGAATATGGTGGTTGCTAAAGGATCTAGGATTGGGACTTTGTTTAAGTTGAATACCTCCAATGTGAATAATTTAGCCAATGTAACTAAAGCTGAAAATACATGTATGTTGTGGCACCATAGATTGGGCCACATTGGTGAAAAAGATCTTAGGACCATTCTTCATAAGAAATTGGTTAATGGTATTCCTAATTATAATATTGGAAAAAATGATTTTTGTGAGCATTGTGTGTTTGGAAAGAAATCTATATCTTCATTTCCTAGTGGAACAAATAAAGCTAAAAGATTATTAGAGATTATTCATTCAAATGTAATGGGCCCTATGGATATTGACTCTATTGGAAAATCTAGATATTATGTCACATTTATTGATGATGTCTCAAGATACACTTGGATTTATTTTATGCATAACAAATCTAATGTGTTTAATAAGTTTAAGGAATTTAAGGCTTTGGTTGAGAAATAATAAAATCATAAGAGAAAAGTGTTGAGATCAGATAATGGTGGTGAATATTGTTCTAGGGAATTTGATGATTATTGTAAGCATGCAAGAATTGTGAGACAAAAAAATACTCCATATACATCTCAACAAAATGGAGTAGCAAAAAGGATGAACCGAACCTTAATGGAAAGAGCTAGGAGTATGTTAAGTAGTGCTAAGCTATATTGGTGCCTTTGGGCCGAGGTTGTAAGTACTTCTTGTTATTTAATCAATATATCCCCTAGTTCATCTATTGAAGATAAAACTCCTCATGAAATGTGGTTAGGTAGGAAGCCTAGTGTTGCACATTTAAGGATCTTTGGTTGTGAGACTTGTGTTCATGTGCCTAATGAAAAGTGATCTAAGTTGGATCCAAAAGCACAAAAATGCATATTCATAGGTTATGGTGAAAATGTAAAAGGTTACAAGCTTTGGAATCCTCTAACTCAAAAAATTACTTTATCTAGAGATGTGATTTTCAGGGAATTTAGAGCTTATTTAGGAGAAGAACAACCAAAGGAGAAAGGTACTTCTCGAACAGTGCATTTTGAGATAAATACTAAGAAGCAAGAAGATGCACATGTTGAAGAACAATTGGATGGATTGGATGAGGAGAGTTCACAAAGTTCTTCTGAGATAGATGCTCATGATGAGCATATTGAGGAACAAGAAGAAACCCCTTTGAGAAGATCCACAAGACAACGGAATCTCATTGATAGGTATTTCCTGCCTAATTTTCATTGTATATTTGTTTTGATGAGTACTAATGATGAACCCAGTTCTTACAGGGAAGCTTTGTCTTTAGATGACAAGAAGTTCTGGTCACAAGCTATGCATGAGGAAATGGAATCCTTGGATACTTGTGACACATGGGATCTTGAGAGTTTTCCCAAAGGAAGAAAGGCCATTGGTTGTAAATGGATCTTTAAAAAGAAAATTGGAGCAGATGGTAATCTCAAAAGGTACAAGGCTAGATTAGTAGCGAAGGGCTACTCCCAAAGAGAGGGAGTTGACTTTAATGAAATATTCTCTCTGATTGCTAAATTAACTTCTATTAGATTCTTTTTATCTATTGTTGTTGCTTATCATTTTGAGATAGAGCAAATGGATGTGAAAACTGCTTTTTTGCATGGGAGTCTTGATGAGGAGATTTATATGAGGCAACCTGATGGTTTTGTTGTAAAAGGAAAAGAAGAATTTGTTTGTAGGTTAAACAGATCTTTATATGGATTGAAACAATCACCAAGAATGTGGTACGAGAATTTTTATGCTTTTGCATTGAAAATTGGTTATGTTAGGAGTGAGGAAGATCATTGTGTTTACATAAAATTTATTGATGATCAACTTTTAATTATTATCTTGTATGTTGATGACATGTTGTTTATTGGTAACATCAAGGTACTGATCAAAGAATTGAAAGCACAACTCTCGAGCACATCTCAGATGAAATATCTAGGGGCTGCAAAATATATCCTTGGTATGGAGATCAGCAGAGATAGAGGTAACAGAAAGCTTTCTTAAGTCAAAGCAACTATGTTGATACTATTTTGAAACGGTTTAATATGTAGGAGAGTAAACCAATTAATATTCCTTTACCAGTTGGGACGAAGTTAAGTTTAGACATGAGTCCTAAATCTGATTTTGATTATGAGGAAATTCATGAAATTCCATATGCTAGTGCAATTGGTAGTTTAATGTATGCAATGGTTTGTACGAGACCATATTTAGCCCAAGTAGTGGGAGTTCTAAGTAGGTTTATGTCTAATCCTAGTAAATAACATTGAACTTATGTTAAGAGGGTGTTTAGATATGTACGAGGTACTTTTGATTACTGGTTGGTTTATCATGGTGCTAATGACATTGGTATTATGCATAGATCATTAGACATACAGGGTTATGTTGATTCAGATTGGGCAAGAGACCTGGACAGTTGGAGGTCAACAAGTGGCTATGTGTTTACTTTGTTTGGAGCTACAATTAGTTGGACGAGTACTTGAGATAGCCCATGGTTGCTTTTTCCACCATAGAAGTAGAGTACATGGCTGCTACACATGCCTCTAAAGAGGCAGTTTGGTTACAGAGAATTGGGAAAGGTATTGGTTTTAATTGCAAGCAAATTAAACTTGAATGTGATAGTCAGAGTACTATTTTTTTAGCCAAAAATCCTATGTATCATGCTCGTACTAAGCATGTTGATTTTTAGTATCACTTTGTGCAAGAAATGGTTGAGAGTGGGAAGGTATTGATTGAGAAAGTTGACACTTTGATTAATGTTGCAGATTATCTTATGAAACCAGTTCCTACAGATAAGTTCTCTTGGTACACGAAGGCCATTGGCCTTGAGTCATGTACTTGATTTATAATAATGATTTCTTGTTTAGAATAATTGCAATGTATAATTTCAAGTGGGATAATGTTGGAAATAGGATGTCATTTAATTACAATCCTAAACATTATTTCATGTATCTCCTAAGTCCTTGGAAAGTGTTCCCCAACACTAGGATTAGAAAGAGATTAAATTCAAATGAAATGAACATGTAAATTGAAATTTTTAATTAATTCTAAATGATAGGAACATGTGAGGGCATCCAAGAAGATTTCCTAAATAATAGGAGCACATGGGGTTCCCACATGAAAGGTGGAACCCACCTTGAGTTCAGTTAATTGTTTGGAGAAAAGATAACACTTCAGTAATGCATGTAAAGATCCTAGAAGTTAGGGATTGATGTTTACATGCATGAATTTTAGTTTAGTTCAATTTAATTCAATTCAATTCAGTATCAATTCAGTTTAGTTCAGTTCAGTTATGGTTCAATTATCTTCAATTGCATTTAGTTAGTTTTAGTTGAATGCTAGTTGACTTCAGTTGAATTGGAATGCATGACTAATGACTTGATTTGCATGATAGATAACAAGTGATACATTCAGTTAAGTGGGGATGATCAATCATACATCTTGTTTGCATGAATTGATGGAGAGATATGTTTCAGTTAACAGAGATTGACTTGGACCCACCTTGGGCGCCCAAGTTGGCATCTTGGAGTTAACACTTTTGCATGAGAAGATATTTTATAGAGTTGAGTTAAGTGGGCCCATTCTTGGGTGCCAACTTTGAGGAGAGACTTACAAGATATCTTCGTAATCAACATTGAGTTATGACTTCAATTTGGGATACCCAAATTGATGAAGGACTTGGTTTGACATTTTTTTTCATGGGAGAACTCTACTTGCAAAGAATAGGCATAGGTTTTGTGAGATAAGCTTTGTGCTTTGTAATTGAAAACTCTTTGGAGTTTACAAGGATCATTATTGTCTATTAATTGCAGCAAGTTGAAGAGATTTTTATCAAATTTTATTGCAAGTTGTGAAGAAGAATTGTTGAAGGAAAAAGAAGCATCTCAAGCAAGGATTGATAAAGAATTATTGTAATCTTATTCTGAGATTAAATAATACAAGCACCATTGATTATTGGTGGATTTTTTTCTCAAAAGGGTTTCTCCATGGAATATGTTGTGTCACTTCTATCTTTTGGTATTATTCTTCTACAATCTTCTATCTACTTCTACAAATGGTAAAATGAATCTAAATAGATAATCATCCACAAAGAATCTATAACAAAGAATACATAATTAGATCAGAAATCTCATAGTTTTACAAAGTATTAAGCTACATAATTACCTCCATTTTCAATAGATAGAAGGTTGCTATATTCAGAATTTGGGTTTTTGGATCATAGTACAGTGCGAGATATTTTCACCAGTATGTGAATCAGTTGTTCAATGGTTTTTTTTGTTGTGGGAGAAATGTATTTTCTTTGTGCTTCTTCGTTGTTTGGATTTAGGTTGTGTGGATTTGGGAAGTTGGTGATAATGTCTTTATCTTTCTGATTTCAAGTTTTTACTTGATTTGGTGCAATGCAGTATGAGTTTCATTTATCAATGTGCAAATAAGGCTTATCAGTTATCCTGAGTTAAAGTAGTTTTTGATGCAAAGCTTGATTGATGTGTTTGATGAACCTTAAGATTTTTGTGGATTGTTCTAGATTTAATTCAAGTAAATTATGTTCTCCAAAACTTTCAGCTTGACCTAAGGAAGCGTGTACTTAATGTTTATGGTGTGTTGCATGGGTGTTGGTTGACCTTGTGTTTAACACTTCATGAGAGGCTTGTGGAAGCGTATTGAAGTGCGTTGGGACCTATTTAGGTCCTAATTAAGGATTTTTGTAGGTTTCCTTTCATTCCTATCCACCGCGAGAATGTTTGGGTGAACCTATTTCAAATTTGAGTGTATAATAGCTAATGGTCGACATAGGAGAAAGTTTTTTAGGTAGAGGTTGATATAAATATGAATGGTGTTGATGCAAGAGAAGAAAAGGAAAGAGTAAGAAGCAAGATAGATGCAAGATTTTTGCAAGTGAAGTATAATTAGATGTGAATTTGAGCAAAGCAGTGTGAATTTCATGTTAGGGTTCCTGAAGGCAGTGAGCTAAAGGCATCTAAAATCTTTCGTGTGAGAGTACGAAAGTGTGTGAGAAATTATGGTGGACTCCTTGTTACATTGAGAAGTGTTTCTCTATGTAAAAATTCTTCTATCTTCTTGTATTCTTTCTTTTGTAGTGAGCCCTGACTATGAGCCTTTTTGGAAAATGTGTCATATTCTAGCAGTGAGCCTCTTTGTACTAGTTTTTCTATTACTTATATTGTGAGATAATCCTCACCGTGGTTTTTCCCTCATTGGGTTTTCCACGTAAAGTTGGTATTCTTATGTGTGTGGTGTTGTGATTTCATTTTTTGTTATCTACACTTCATGTTTAATCAATCTAACAGAATAAGGACTTAATGAATGTTTGTAGATCTATTTACTATTGAGGGTTTTGAAAGTTTAATTTGCTACAACTAATTCACCCCCCTTTCATTTGTCTTGTTCATTTCAACAAACATTTGAAGGCTTCCTGGTCTAGTGAAATCAATGCAATTATGCAAAAATTAGCCACCATGACATCACCCAAAGAAAACCTTTAGGTCTGTAAGTAAATGATGTTTGCATGAGGACATGCAAAGTCTTAAGCTAGGGGGGAAATGATAGGCTAAAAACCTATTTAAAATTTTATATCTAAAAGTATTTTCTTTTGTCAAATCAATATTGTTAATTTCCACTTTAATTCCTTAGTATGATATTATTAGCTTATACATATTAAAAGTTATTTAGTATATTTTAGGAGAATAAAATATGCTTAGGTTATCTATTTATGAGGAAATCAATCCAATTGGTTTTAAATGAATGAATAGGAGTTTCTATAGTAGAGCGAGCTTGGAGTTGAAGATTGTTGAAGATATTTTTGTTATGCAACAAGAAATAACTTTTCATGAGGACATGCAAAGTCTTATGCCAGGGGAAAATGATAGGCTAAAAATGTGTTTAGTTTTTTATATCTAAAATCCTTTTCTTTTGCCAAACCAATCTCGTTAATTTCCACTTTAATTCCTTATTATTCCATTATTAGCTTATACAATTTAAAAGATATTTAGTATGTTTTACGAGAATAAATTATGCTTAAGTTATCCATTTATGAGGAAATTAATCCAATTGGTTGGAAATGAATGAACATGAGTTTCTATAGTAGAGGGAGCATGGAGTTGAAGACTGTCAAAGATCTTTTTGTTATGCAGCAAGGAAATACTTTTAGCATATCATTTTAGATTTGTGGCCAATGACCAAGGTTTTATGTTAGTTGAACATTGTAGTTTATTAGTTGCAAGCCATAGCAAACTACTTAATCTTTTGTTAGACTTATTTGTTATAAAACTCAATATATATGTGTAGTTTAGTATGAGCTATAAGTTAAGTTGATTGTGTATCAATTTTTGAAGAAATCAATCAAAAAATTTGCATGATTAAAACAACATAGACAAGAATTTTTGGTTTCATCACTTGGCAGACTAAGGAGACAGGGCCCACTTCTCATAATGTTGGTCATGATTTCTATGATTTTTGTTGTTTTAGTAATATGTGTGTTTCTATCACATTTCATTCTATATTGTGATTTTCATCTTTGTTATTGATTGGATTGAGTTATTTTTGTATTAATCATGAATATATTCTAGTGTTTATTAGTTATAATATGATCATGAACTATGGGAATTTTTGCTAAATCATTGAAGAACTTTATCATGTTTTACTTCTTAGATTGGAATGATTTAGAGATTGTCAATTTACATTTTGGAATTACCACAAACTGTTGTTATTCTTGTTGTAGACTTCTATTGTTCCTATAGACGTTCTTGTCGCATAAGCAGAATAAAGTTAGTAAACTAGATTTGTACTTAGATTATTTATGTGATTCTTAGGTGCATTCCATTCCCACTTGACCTATTGCTTTCATCCCTTAGGTGGATAGTTGTGATGCCTTTCACAAGTTTTACACCTTGAATTTACATAGGTACAAAATTGAATCTATCAATCAAATTGAAACCATAATCTTCAAAGACAACCTTCTTAGCTTTGTCCCAACATCAAGAAGTCTCTTATTCATTGGTACTGTAGCATTGTAACTTGTCACCCTTGATAATTTCACCCTATGTTTTTCTCCCCCTAAATTATTGAGCCTAATTGGGTCCCTAATTTCCTAAATTATGCATTATATAGACCATTTATACCACTTTCCAAGAAATTGCAATTATTGAATAAATGCATCCAGCTATTATTTTTCCCCTGATACTTAATGTCCTAGAGAATAGGTCCAAGACCCATTTGCCCTAGGGCATATGGGTCCTCCTATTCTGTCAAGGACCAATTTTAGGCATGTCAGAGTGGCCATTTTAATTTTCAAAATTCAAATTGCAAATGTCACCTATTGGTATTTAATTCTCAAGAAATTAGAGAAATGCCTATAAAATACATAGTTATTACATCATTTGAAATCTATCTAGCATTAATAAGCATTTCATAAGAAAAAAATATTATCAAGAGCAAAATTTTAGAGCAGTTTTGTAGCAATTCAAGATCCTAACATCATGTCAAATCCTATGTGAGTTTATGTGTGTTCATGTTATCATTATTTTATGAAGGCTAACGCTTTTTTAGGTCTCCAAAGCATTCAAGGAAATCAAGCAAGCAAGATCAATACCTTGAGGTAATGTGCATGACTTTGGTCCTTCAAGGAAGCCATTAAAGGGTGGTGAGTTGCAACACTTTGTGATTTCATCATTCCTTCCTATATATTTATCCATTTATCATTGGCATTGCCATTGTGGAAGTGGAAACACTTACATAGAGTTTGCCTGAGGCAAGCCCCTAAATGTCCCAACACTTTTCCTCTATTTGAATATCTAGGATTTAGGTTTGAATAGGATTGAAGGGAGGTTGACTACAAATTGTTCACTATTGTAATTGAATCCTTACAGCTTGTCAACTTACGAAAAGTCAATTACAGAATTACCCAACAGTGTTTTGACAACTCTGAAACTAGAAATTAGAAGCTCATCTATCATCAGAGGACCCTAAAAGCAGAGAAAAATTTTCATACAAGGACCCATTCACCCTAGGGCGACTATGTTCTGCTATAGTGATCAAAATTGAATTTTGATGATAGGTACAAAATCCTCTGTACTTCCCAGATCTACCTGTAGTTTACTGTTCTAGTCAGTGCATTATCAGGATCTTGCATTTTTCATATTAGTTCATATAGTTCAATTAAGTTAATCAGAGCAAGTCAATTCCAAATCATTCTAATCCTTAATAGAATGGATATTCAAGTCTGATTGGGTCACCCTCATGGTTGAAATTCAATCTACTCACTTTGTTAATCTCCATCTTAATGAAACAATAGAAAATACACTCCAAAAAAACACCAACATTTGAATCCTAGGTTTACATAGTAGACCTAGGGTTCCTTATTTTCTTTCTTTCAGGGACATATTTCCATGCAAAGATTATTTTATGCGAAATTTATGGAAATTGACATACAAGAGAGATGATAACATCAACAAGTTTAAGAGGCCACCAAAAAAATTTGAATAGTTTCCATACTAGAAAGAGAACTCTCTAGCATTCATACAATTTTTATTGTGGTTCTAAATTTAGAGTCAATTATTTACATTTGTAGAAAAAAAGTGATTTTTTAACAATCTATCTTCATTTTATTTAGGTAATATATGAGTTTGTGCATGATAATCACATAGACATATTAAAGAGGTGGGTATTTGAAATTAAACGTTAATCATTAACTTGCACAACTTGAGGTATATCTAAAATCTCATTACATTAGTGAGTGAAGAGTAGTGAGTTACCCAAGTGCATGTTTAGAAAATTGTTATTCATGCACACACTTGGTATGCAAGTTTTGGTCATTATTTAGCTTTGAAGAAATTGCCACCAATTACTAAAATATAAAATTAAATGAATTTAGGAAGCTAATAAAAAATCATATGGCATATGTTTAGGAAAGGTATCAAATCCTACATAGAGGGAAAGGTGGATATTTTAATCACACATAAGACATCATCTCTAAGACATTTTCCTCTACAAGTTGGAGAAGCATATGTTCAGAAATGGAAGACTTCGGCTTAAACAAGGAGACTCTTACTTCAACATTTGTAAATGTTATAATCATATTAAGTACAAGGAGATTAAAAATAATTCTCAAATCCCTCCATGTATTTGGCTAATATTATATATCAAAGAGGCTTCAAGTATGAATTAAAAATAAGCCTCATAGAATTTACAATATTTGACTATCTTTATTGGGTGATTTCAAAATAAAATGAAAATGAAGAGTAAAGAAATGGAACCTCACATTATAATATTGCCTTGATGTTCATACAATTTTTGGCTTACATAATGTTGTATGGGCTAGTTTGTTTAAATTACATTATGAATCCACTATAATTTTATGGTGATTTTTTATTGAATGCTAAAGATTATACTACAATATGCACTATTGTTTAGATCTATAACTCATAAACCATAAAAATATAACCTTTAAGATTAAATTTAACTTTGTAGATTTTAAAGATTGATCTTTGTTGGGTTTAATTTTGAGTTTTGTGAGGTGTGGTGGTATTTAAATGGCAAGCCATTAAAGTAGTCAAAATTATGACGCATCAATAAGAGTATCCAACCTAAAAGTATCTTACAACCTATAATCTTCATCATAACAACTATGTACTCTAAATTTAAATAAAGGTTATCTTTTATTACTAGTATTCATTTCAGTACCTAAATACATATAGAAATACTCAAAAGGACAATTTAAAATTTTCAGTCACTTCTAACAGCATCAGTGTTGCAGCATCAGTGTTGCAATCTGTGCCAAAGTGGGAGTTGGATTATTTATTTGAAATTATACTTGTAAGTACCTTGGTGATCAATTATGCAAGCCATTCAACATGAGGTGTTTGATAGGACACATGAAGAAATATTATCTCATGGAATACTATGATTGTAGGACATGCACAAGGTGGGTTTTTTTTTAAAGGCCTTTGTGATTTTAAACAATGGATTTAACAGAGTTAATATTAGACTTCTCAACCTTTCTAAAGGAAAGTAATATAAGTTTCAAAACATTTAGCTCATATTTTAAATCCTAACATTCTAAAGAAAATTTAAGATATACATCTAGTGATTTGAATACAATAAGAACATTGTGACTTACACATTGGATATGTTATTGGGAATAGGAAATATAGGGTCATCTAAATATTAAATGTTGTAGAGATTGTTGCATGATTAATTATAGATAATAGTATATGTTAATTCCAACCCACCCCATTACTTGCTTCATACTAATTCCTATCTTAACTTCATTAAATATTATAAATGTTAAATACAATTATTGAATCGGTCTACCTACTTGGTTTCCAATACAGTTTGATGATGAAAATTCTAGTTGGTCCCTATTCCCACCTTGTAGAAATCTCCTTCCTCTCTACAATCCTCTTTCTCTCATGCCTCTCCCTTTTACATCTCACATTCTCCCTCCATTATGATCACCTGGATGAATGTGTGAATTGAGTTTGTGGGAGGCAGTTTTAGTTGAACTTGTCGATGTGGAGACCTCATATCTTCCACATATGCATGAAACTTAGTGTGTGGCAGGTTCAACTATCTATTTCCCTCATTAAATGCCACATATTAGAATCATTCAAGTGTCCCAAGGATGATAATTTCAATAAAGTAGTAAAAAAATAGAGCTTCTTAAGAAAATGTGGAGATAGTCAACTTCGAAAATTAGGTTTTTTAAATAGAACAATGAGTTACATAAACTTATTTTCTATGACTAAGCAATAATTGTCAATTGATTTAAATCTTTGACAATTATATTAATTTATTTGGTTTTTTTTTATCAAACAATATCTATTTATTTTAAAACAATTTTTAATATATTTATAAATAATATAATTTAAATAATAATTATAAATGTAAGAAGAGGTTATGACATCCTTCCCCCTTGTATAGACTTCCTCTTGGAAGTCCTTAAGGATTGGAAACATATCTTCATTATAGCAACACACATTAATCTAATTAGCATTTTGTTTATTTTTTCCTACTTGATGAAAGAAACAAGATTAAATGATAAGTTCATGTTAGAGACATCCTTTCCATGAATTAGACATCCAAATGATTAGAAAAAATTCTCACAATAGAAAATTTATCCAAAATAATTTCATTACAAAAAAATTTAGCAACCATCCATGTAGTTATTAATTATTAACCATGAAACCATCTTCAATAAAATTACATAAGAATATATCAAAACAAATTAACATCTTGGATATACACCTTAATATCCCTATGCACCATGAAGATCACTCGTGATGTTGGAAAATATTTTGTCCCAATGTCAAATCATCTCAAGGAATATTAGCTCCATATTATCTGTTACTATCTTTCTCACATCATGTCTATTGGAAAATTTAAACATACATCACAATAGTTATACATCATTTACAACGGAAGGCTCACACAATGGGGTTTATGAGGATGTACATGAATAGATACCATAACTAGAAGGAAATATGGTCTTGAGCCCCCCTTCTCTAAGGACCCATCCATACATTTCCTTGTACCTACCTTTCATTTGTGTAAGGGGGTTAGCCTCTAAAAGATAGATACTCACAAAGTAATTCACACAAAATTAGGGGGGAATATATTATGACCATCCCATACTGGTCCCATTTGCAACCCCCATCCTCACAATAAAATTCCCCAGTGCATCTACTCCCCTATACATCATGTCATGGATCCCTTCTAGATATGACAGCTTATAGATGTCACATTGCAACTTTTATGCCAACTGTAACATCATGAAAACAGGAAAGATTAAAAGAAAACACGAAGCCTATAAAATCTAATGCAATCTAAAGTCAAACAACAAAGACCAAAGGAAATAGCTAAAACATTAAACAATCTCACCAAAAATCAATGTAACTCTATGGATAACCTCTGTTGTCCATCTCCATTTTTCCGTGATGGTATTCTTGCCCTCAGATTTTTAGTAAGTGTGCAAGTATAGCCTTGATAGATGTGATTATAGAAAAATATCAAAGATTAACAAGTGCTCCAAAAGTCATACAATTTCAGGAGGAGTAAAATGATGAAAGACGGATCAATTTATAGAAAACTGATCATTTGAATGATAGGCCAAGATTAAAAGATAAACAGACGATCTAGATTAAAGGATTTGACTTGCATTATGATAATTGTTAGTACTGACATGAGTGATAAAACCTAAGAATAGAGATAAAGATTAAATAATGATTTAATCTCAAGTTGAGAGTATTCGAAAGTAGAATAATGTTTGCATGACAAAGATAAAGATAGAATAATGGACACAATTCGTTAGAACACACACATAAAATTAATTAATTAAATAAAGATATTTAATTAACATGTATGTGCATGCATATGAGTTAGAACTAGATAATTGACTGGTTATGACAGAGAGTTTATTCGTGAAAGACAATCAAACATTAAATCAAGAGATAATTGACTGATTCAAATAGATCTTGAGTCAATTGGAAATGAATAGTTAGATAACTTAAACAATTATTTAAATATAGAACATATCTAAAATAGGATTTTATGAATTAAATGATTATTTAATTCAAGATTCGGCATTTTAAGGATTAATTAAAATAAATAAGATTTATTTAATTGAGTGAAGAAAAGGTTAAATGAATAATCAAATAATTAAAGTATTTATTTAATTATAGTTGAAAATACGATAAAGATAAATTAAATAAGAATCTATTTAATTTAAAAAGGAGGATAAGGTTAATTAGTGACATAATTAAATAAAGGACATTTATTTAATTAATCAGGATAGAATAAACATAATGTGAATTAATTAAATAATTAAGTTTATTTAATTAATAAATGAATAAATGTTAAAGTGAATTAATTAAATAATTAAAAGTCATTTAATTAATAGATGAGAAAGGACTTTAGAAAGTAATTAAATAATTAACATTACTTAATCATGACAAATGAAGGTACAAATTATGAAGAAATTGAAGTCACAGGCCTAGACCAAATTTCAGTGTCCACACCAATAGTTACAAATATGCAAAATGCCTTAAATAAAATTCATCAATGCACAATTTAACCCCAAAATTCAAATAAAAGTCTCATAAAGAAGAAATTTAAAATAAAACTAGAATAAAAAGAAGCATCAATGCTGTTGGAAATTGGATTGCATCAAATGGTTGTCATTAATGTCAATAGGTAGTCATTGATGTCAACACAATATCAAATGTATGAGATGTTTACCAAAAGTTATTATGTATCAAAGATATTCTTTATCTGTGATCTGGCGTGTTGGTTTTTGGGTCCGTATTCTACCGCAAGACAAGCCATGACTCTGATATCTTAACTATGTCAATATGATTCACTCAAATAGCTAAATTCAGAATCTTGAGAAAAATTTTGTTGGGTGCAGTAAGTTATCAATGATAGAGTTTCTTAGGTCTTGGCTGACCTAACACATGTTATGATTTAAGAAGATTAAATTTACCTTGGGGATGTTTTGTATGGAGCTTAGCCAACTTAGTATAATACACTACATGGATAAAATGTTTAAATCATATATGGTGCTGACAAAGGAAGTTTTGATTATTTTGTGTTCATCTAATTAGGCCAACCTAATTGATGATTAAGATATACTTGTGTATATATATAATATGTTTTTAAGAATGGAATAAGAAGGACACACATGAGTAGTGAATGTGAAATGAGAAGTAAAGTGTGAGTACGAAAAGGATTAAGAGGTGTGTGAAGATATGAGCCTAAATACTTTATCAGTTGTGGATCAGTGCAGTTTTGTTAAGTGACTACTGTGTGAGGAAGATCTTCATATTTTGAGCTTCATTGGAACTGAACCCTGCACATCGAAGGTGTATCCCATAAATTCAATCCTTTGGAAGTGAGCCACTATTATTATATCTTGGCAATTAGCCATCTTTTGTATCTCTGGGTTGTAGCCTTGTTGGACATTGAGTCCTTGTTTTGGACAATGAGTCCTTATTTTAGGCAGTGAGCCTTTTGTAATCAATTTTGATATTCTCTATAGTGTGAGTTGATCCTCACCGTGGTTTTTCCCTTATTGGTTTTTCCATGTAAATCTGGTGTTATTGTGTTTATGTGTTGGATTTGAGTTTCTGCATTAGCATTTGATGATTAATCATTTAGGCAGTTTTAAGTATTAGTTTTGGTGATTGAATTAAAGGTTAAAATTTGTGACAATTGATTCACCTCCCCCCTCAGTTTTCATATTCAACAATTGGTATCAGAGCTTGGTTCCTTGGTGAAGAACTTAACCGCTTAAGGTTCGGGATGGCTAGCAGCCTAGTCCTTTGAAATGAATTTAACAACTTGAAGGAGATCTTGGTAGGTTGAACAAAATGATGAAGGAATTTGACTTCGATGAAGTAAGAATAGAGGATACAAAGTTTGAAAGTGAAGATCCAAAATAAAATGTCAAGCAAGCAAATGAATGCATTCAAAAACTAAGGAACCAAATCTGGAAGTTCAAGTTGAAACATAAAGAAGCAAACCAGGAACTAAATGAAGCAAATGAGATTGCTGAAAATCTAAGAATGAAACTTGAAGAAAGCAAAAGAGTGAAAGAGAATCTAAAATAAAAAATTTAACAAGGCAAGATAGAGGAAGGATGCTTGAAAGAAATTATCAATCAAAAGATAGAAAAGTGTGATAAGCTTGAACAAGAAGTAGTAACCCTAAAATTTTATCTAGAAATAGCGAAAGCTCATGAATAAAGGTTCAAGACAAGCTCTATAATGCTTGATGAGTTGATTTCATCCCAGAAACCTGCAAAAGATAAAAGTGGTCTAGGACTTGAAGAAGGACAAAGCTCAAAGACTAAAACAACCTTCAACAAGATGGACAATCAAAGGAAATTCCAAGGCAAGAATTGAAGGAACAACATCGGAAGGATACCCATCTGACAACCTAATGCTCAAAGGTACCCATCTTTTAACGGTGTTTGTTTCTCATGCAATAAATTCAGACATAGAGCAACAGAATGTAGAAATAGGTTGAACCAGAATAGAATGAGTCAGAATGTTGGATTCTTTGTTGGACAATGTTATGTTTGCAACAAGTTTGGACATAGAGCAATAGAATGTAGAAGCTAAATGATGATGAACATATTTAATACTAGTAGAAGGATTCAATCTTTTCAAGGCTACTGTTACACATGCAATATCTTTGGAAACAAGGCTAATCAGTGCAAGTCAAGGATAAATACAAAGCCTTTTGATCAAGGATATGTTGTGTGCCATACTTGCAACAAACCAAAACATATCTCAAAATTTTGCAGGAGCAAAGTTGAAAAGAAACATAATCTGGAACAGAAAAACATGCCTGTGAACAAGGTAGATCTAGAAGTAGTAAGGAGAGAGATGTCAAAAATTTGGAGGAAAAAGGGAGAACCTGAGAACAAAAATGAATCAAATAACTTTGTATCTACATCCAGTGTAGATACCTCTTCTAAGAACTAAACCCAATAATGGTTTTAGGGGGAGCAGTCATAGAAAATCTAGCAAACCCCCGATATATGTGGTTTCATGCGATGACACATGGATATGTAATGTGAATCTCTATTTTGAAGGCAATGGAGAAAATTCCAGTAGAAAAGATGCAAATCAAGAAATTTGCAGAGCACTTATTGGCTTACAGTGTTTCTCATAAAGTTGATGGCAACTTAAAGGCAATAAATGAAAAATTAGGGAAACTCAAGTGAATTCAAGAAAAGCACCATAAATTGGAGGAAAAGGAAGATTGTGAAAATTATTTTGTAGTATCAGAGGATTCGTCATCCGAAAATTGATCCAACAACTTCATTTGAAGGGAAGTCACTGACAAAGTAAAGTACTAATGATGATGTCATTACCTTTTTGTGATGAAACCCTAAAAGTGACAAGTTATATAAGGAAGTTGAGTGGTTATTCTTTTTCATTTCGAATTGAATGAGCTAAGGAGAAAAGTGCAGCTGAGAAATAAGGAGTTAGGGTTATTGGAAAATAAAAGTACGGAAAATAAAGTTGAATCAATGGAGTCAAAGGCATTGGCGGTATTTGATTCGCACAACGACGAATTGCAGAAATTAAGTTACAGAATGATGAATTTAACCATGGAAAGATTCAAAATCTCAAAGGTTCACTTTTAGTTGAGCAAATTCAAAGGGTCAAGAGTCTAGGGAACAAGGGTTTAGACATTTGGAGATAATTTCTATACTTTTTGGATGTAGACACTATTTGGTTTTTCCTAAGTAGAATTCAAGGTGATCAGATGATCTTCGACAAACCCTACGAGATGACAAAGGAAGCAATTGTAGTAGTTACAGGATTATGCAATATTAGACCCATACCAGTAAAGAATTCAGTGAAGAACAAAGAGGTTGAATCCCTAACTGGAGTGATAGGAGACCAAAGGGCACTTCTAATTCATACTATAATCAACCTT
Organism: Sequoia sempervirens; assembly: GCA_007258455.2. NCBI lineage: Eukaryota > Viridiplantae > Streptophyta > Pinopsida > Cupressales > Cupressaceae > Sequoia > Sequoia sempervirens. The sequence goes on along the minus strand of VDFB02047230.1, from coordinate 13,299,610 downwards.
GTGATAAGGTATGTGGCATATGGCATTTCATATAATATTTCTTTTAGAAATAAGGAAGGTTCTACTTCGATGATTGATGTTTGTGTTGCACATCAAATGGTTGAAACAAACGTGGATTTCAACTTGTGTGAGTTATTAAGGAATCAATTAATGGAGAACATTACTATGACAAAAAATGAAAATTATCCTTTTCATTTTGGATCCTTGGTTATATGTCTGATGATGTATTTTCTGAAGTCATTACCATTGAAAGATAATTTTGTGTGGAAGTCAATTGTACCAATTGGGAAGTAGGTTTATCAGTATCTAAAATGTTTAGTAGAGAAGGAAAATATTTGTAAAGAATACTTTGTAGACAAAATAAATGCATGTTCTAGTATGGTTTCCAATCCAGTTGGGATTTCTGAGGCAGGATCCTCCTCTAGGAAGAGGAAAGCAAGAAGAATCATTTCATGTCCCCCTCCAAAAATAAAGAAGCTAAAGACAGAGGAGAAGAAAGAAGAAAAGGAAGCAAAAATTATAGAAGCATTTGATCTGCTATCAACATATGATGATGAAGAAGACTTTACTAAAGAGAAGGTGTTGAAGATTCTTGAGCAATCTAATGGTCTGAAGAAGATTGGAGATGTTTGGTTGTCCCAACCAACATATGAACAGGATGAGATTACAGATGCCTTAGTTGTTTATATAATTCATAATGATATTTATCTAAGCGAGTTGACAAAAGTTTTACCATAAGTATTGATTGAGCATATTGAAGACAGACTAAAGGTATTGTCATCTGGGGAAATAGAAGAAAAAGATGGGATTCAATTGGCTATGGAAGAAAGATGCAGAAATTCATAGAAGAGATTGACTTAGATCATAAATGAATTAAACTCATGCATCAAAAGCATAAATAATGTATATAGCTATTATCTTTGTTGGCCTACTGCGCCTATCAAAAACTACAAAGAAAAAATTGATGTTATTGAGCTTGAGCTAGATTCTATTGGAAAGACATATAATATCCTTAATGACAAGGATGGATCACAGAAGAAAAGGATCAATTTCTTATAGTTTGAACTTGCAGTCATTGTGGTACAGAGGAATGGTATTGTGAAGACTTTTTGGAAAGTTAAAGAGATAATTGAGTTGAGATTGGAACAACTTTCTGGTCTCCTAGTGGAAGCTGAGAAAAATGAACAAAATATCACTATCCCAGATACTCTTCTAGAAACAATTGATTTGATAGTAAAAAACAACAGTATTTGTTTAAACATCAGGTTGGCAATGGATTCTTGGAAGACATTTCTTCAAAAATTAAAAGAAAAATACAAGGAGATATTTTAGGGGAAGAAGGATTGAGGTAAAGAACCATTTTTATATCATTTTTTAAGACTATTTTTGCAAAAAAGTTGGTGTAAGGGGGAGATAATTATTTTTTTCTTTTCCATTGATATCAAAGGGGAAGCGAAAGCATGTGAAAAGAATGAAAATCATTACAGCTCATCAAGGGAACTGCAAAGGTCATTGTTGTTGGCTTTTCATATCCTGTGTTGCCATCAATGACAAAGGGGCAGATTGTTGGAAATTGGATTGCATCAAATGGTTGTCATTAATGTCAACAAGTTGTCATTGATGTCAACACAATATTGAATGTATGAGATGTTTACTGGAAGTTATTCCCTATCAAAGATATTCTTTATCTGTGATCTGGTGTGTTGGATTTTGGGTCTGGATTCTAAAACAAGACAAGCTATGACTCTGATATCTTAACTATGTCATTATGATTCACTCAGAAAGCTATATTTGGAATCTTGAGAAGTTTTTTTTTGGGTGCAATAAGTTATCAATGACAGAGTTTTTGGGTCTTGGATGACCTAACACATGTTATGATTTAAGAAGATTAAATTTACCTTGGGGATGTTTTGTATGGAGCTTAGTTGACTTAGTATAATACACTACATGGATAAAATGTTTAAATCATATATGGTACCAAAAAAGGAAGTTTTGATTATTTTGTGTTCATCTAATTAGGCCAACCTAATTGATGATTAAGATATACTTGTATATATATAAGATGCTTTTAGGAATGGAATAAGAAGGAAACACATGAGTAGTGAATGTGAAATGAGAAGTAAAGTGTGAGTGTGAAAAGGATTAAGAGGTGTGTGAAGATCTGAGCCTAAATACTTTATCAATTGTGGATCGGTGCGGTTTTATTAAGTGACTACTATGTGAGGAAATTCTTCATATTCTAAGCTTCATTGGAACTGAACCTTGCACATCAAAGGTGTATCCCATCAGTTCAATCCTTTGGTAGTGAGCCACTATTATTGTATCTTGGTGGTTAGCAATCTTTTGTATCTTCAGGTTGTAGCCCTGTTGGACAGTGAGTCCTTGTTCCAAACAATGAGTCCTTATTTCAGGTAGTGAGCCTTATCTCAAGCAGTGAGCCTTGTTTTAGGCAGTGAGCCTTTTGTAATCGGTTTTAATATTCTCTATAATTTGAGTTAATCCACACCATCTTTTTCCCTTATTGGTTTTTCCATGTAAATCTAGTGTTATTTTGTTTATGTGTTGGATTTGAGTTTCTGCATTGGCATTTGATGATTAATCATTTAGGCAGTTTTAAGTATTAGTTTTGGTGATTAAATTAAAGGTTAAAATCTATGACAACTGATTCACCCCCCCCCTCTTAGTTGTCTTATTCAACAAATGCAACAATTTAATTAAACCCAAAACTAAATAAGTTTTTGGGGTGAAAGAAGTCATTGTAATTTTCAAATGGGTAACTAGACCAAGAAATTTAAAGAAAAATTTAACACTACTGGCATAAAATATAAATAGAAATAAATTACACTTACCCAAAAATTGCATATTACACCCACTATGTGGCTTGTCTAAGCCACCTAAGGAGAGCAAGGAAATGGTGGTCTCAAACCATAAAATATAATAGTATGTTGTATCATAATGGTCTCTAACCACATATATGTATGAAAATATATCATTGTGATCTTTATTCCATATCCTTAAAGAATCTAATACTTGTATTCATAAGTGGGGTCAGAATCCCCATCACTATGGTTCATAGAATTTCATCCTCTATCCATGGGTTATAAATATTGATAAATAGGTTTGCACTATGAACCAACGAATGTGGTTCTAATGTGTGGAGGAGTAGGCTAGGGACAACATCTAAGGGAAACTATACAATTCCCATTAGAGATCCTCTTGTCTCTCAACCCTTATTTACACTAGTAGGATCTCAATCTCATAGGAGAACCATATGCTAGGGGTACACATTTAACATAAAAACAAAAATTACACATTTAACATAAAATATTTAAGAAGTTTCATCTTCTTTTGGGTCTTTTTATTATTCTCCAATTGAAAAATATGTAGAATATTTTTTTCCAAAGTTTTTGTATGAAACTTATATAAAGAAAGATGGTTACAGTCACCAAATTCTTAGTAGTAAATCCTAATGTCAAATTAGCTTTCAGCCACATCCTCTTTATTTTTCCTTAAATTAGACACACACTTATTTTTTTACTCTGTGTCTCTAGGTGACTATACAAATCATACCTATTTTTTGATAAGATTTTCAACCATTGTGTAGAGATTTGTGAATGTTTATACTCTGAAATTAGTTTCTACTCCTTAAAGATATTACATGGTTAGTTCTTTTTCTTTTTGTTGTTTCATTCACCCCTTTAAGAGATTTTGTATTTGTAAGAATATAGCAACACTTATTCTAAAAGTAGGAAAATACCTTGTTTTGACTTATGTTGTAAGGAATGATAAAGCAACGCAATCTACTGTGGTTCATTTTATTCTCACGAAGTGCAAAAAGATTGCTACTTTCTAACAGTTGAATGAAATAGAAGATTAATAATTGAACACTTATATTTCTTAGTAGGCTAACATTATTTATTTATTGTCAATTGAAAAAATATCACAAAAATAGATAGTAGTATGATTATATCTCACCTAGTTTTAATTAATTTTTATTAATTGTAGCATTTGAAACACGTCACACAACTAAACTCTTTATCTTAACATATAGCATTAACAAGTTTCCTATGGTGCACTTTTAAATTTTTGTTTGGCATATTTTCATGCAAGTCCTTGTCAATTTTTGGGAACTTCCTATTTCATGGTTGATGATTATATTTTTTTGGACCAATTACCATGTGGAAAGTGCCAATTTCCCTAGGTTTTAAACTACATTCTATAATAGTGTCTCATTACTTTTAATCTTCCATTTTGACCATATATATTCGTGTATCGTGCTTCTAGAGTTAACACACATGTGTGTATACATATAAATGTAGGTAGGTACATTCATATCATTATAATGAGGTTCAAACTCCATTGGTACTAGGAAAGCTTGTTTTTTCTAACTTGGATTTGGTGAAGTTCTCAGCCAAATTGTGGGAAAAAAATGGTAATTAAAAAACATAAAAAGTAACTTTACACAAAAATAAGAAAAATCAGGTTTTGAGTGAGTGGGAGTGATGGGTGAGTGAAATTTGTGTTTTTTTTAAAAAAAAATTCTTGTATATGTTTTTGTAGCACATCTTTGTATTTTATTTAAGTCTAAGATTCTTGCAAGTCTGATAAGATTAGTTGCCTATCCTATCTCGCAAAAATGAGGCTAGAAATTCTTAGCTAATATCTTGCCTTGGGGCCTTCCGAATGCTCCCCAATACTTGCCAACTTTTAATACTTTGATTCATCACATACACATCTTGTCTAGCATTAGGATGTTTATCTACTATAATTCCCAACTTTTTTATTGATTTTCTCTCCATTAGTTGTTTCATAGATGTTTATTCTTTCATAGTTGCATTAAAATCCAACAACAAAGACAAACAAAACATTGTTAAAATATCACAAAAAACTACAAATTATCAAAGACTATAAAATAATATATCTCGGCGTGTTTTATATACATTATTGAATAAGATAGATAAGCTAGTATTTATATACATTTACATATGATATTTTATTTTGTTAACTAGGATTGAATCATCTAATCACACATTATAATCACCATTTTCATAATCAAAGTTCCTTCTAAACTTCATCAAATACAAGAACATACAAATGAAAAAAAATCCTAAAGTTTTTAACTTTATTTTAAGCTTCCTCCCTTAAGGCCTCACTAATTCTTAGTCAACTTGGTATTAGACACACAATTCAAAGGAGAGATTCCTAGCTGAATAGTCAACTAAAACCTCACAAAGGCTTCATTTAATTATCAACCAGGGCTTTGTAATCTTTTAATGATGTTGGCACTGTATGTGCATTCATGGACTCTACATGACCTATATCATCAAGTAGAGGTGGTTTACAAATGTGTAGGAAAATAGTAAAGGCTGGAAATGAAATAAAGTGTAAACTACAAAAGTAGGGGAAACAACTTAATTTGCTACTGATGTTGTGGGTACCTTCAACTTAGCACTATAGTTGTTAACTACTAAACTTGAACTCTACAATTTCACTAGCACTTTTGATTCTTACTTCTAAATACTTGAATCACTCCAAAGGACAAATCAATGATACATTACAGAACATAAATCATGAGACAAGATATCATTCATGTGCATGTAATGAAGAATATAATTAAAATGAATGCAACAATGTAAACATCTAGTTTAATAGCAGAAATTAAGGTGGGTAAACAATACCTCAAGTGGCCCTTGCTTGAGTTATTATACCCATAGGAGAAATCAAATATGTGCTACTTGAATCAACTAATCATAATAGTAAATTGGAACATCTTTATTACATATAATTGAACTCTACAATATGAAAATAATCTTCACAAATTTCTCATTCATGAGTGCATAATAGAAAACTAACAAAGAGGTGTTATCTATGTAACAAAACTATATCTATCAAAACATATCACATCTAATTAGATCTACTCCTCAACCACCAATCCAACTATATAGGTTCAAGAGGAGGTTTATTTGCATAAGGATGAAAGCAAGAATTAAATGCAGATGTCCACTCTCCTTCAAAATAGAGAGAGAGAGAGAGACAAATTATTTGCAACTAAAACCATAACCAAAAAAGATAGAAGAAAAAAAATAGATTGAAACTTTTCCTTAATGGTATGATAGAGACGTGTTATGTGCAAACAGTCACATTAGTTTCCTGATCACCACAAACTTATTCTTCTTTCCATCATTTTATTGAATGCTCTAATGACTCACAATTGACCTCTTTAATGATCACTTCCATCATTTCTATAACTATCACATTTCCAGTGTTCTTGGAATATCCCCTGTAATCTGCCTAGAATCCTTTGGTTGTGGGTTGAGTTCTCTAGTTGCTATGGGTTGCAATACTTCTAGCTGCAAGGAGTTACTTTCATTTAAAGCATACACACCATTAACAACCATGAATTAAACATAGATCCATACTAAATTTCATACATGTTCACACATTCATCCATACAAACATCATCATATCATAATCATATTTCCACATATCAAAGTTTGGTTTAGATTGCATAAAATATATAAAAAGGTATATAAGTTCAAGAATGTATATGAAATAAGCAACTTAAAGTGTTCAAAATATATGAACTAAATAGGAGAAAACTAGCTATTAATCAGGCCCATGATTCCACCCAACTAGATAAATTACTTGTCCTTAAGCAACATTTAGGGATGGATGTTATACTCAATTTTATCTCCTTGAAGTTTGCAACAATATAAACTCCCTTCTCTTGCTTCAGATAGTAGCCTCTGTAACATGAAAGCCTTGCCAATTTGATATTCTCTGCCTCTTCTTCTTTCCCATGCTTCTTCCCTATCTAGTGTGGTACTAGATAAAGGAGGATGGGTGGATGGAAGTTAAGTGGGAACCATTTAATTCCATGATCTCTAGAAATATCTATGTATTTGTGAGACCTTCCAATAATGGCTACAAAGTTATATAGGGAGTTTGGTTACTTCTTTAACTCAACAGTCAACTCTTTACATCTCTCTTGTACAAACTTAAAGGCTTGATGGATGGGTCCTAGAGATAATTCTTTCATCCTGATATAATCCTTTTCTCTTATTCTCATTATTTTCCTTCCTATGCCTTTATAATCTGGGATATCTAACCATTTTTCTATAACTACATTAGGATCCTTTAATTCCTTTCAAAGCTACAAAGCAATGGATTTTTCTCTTTCAATATATTCTTGTAAGATATCACCTCTTTGTTGTTCATTCTTGACATAACAGGCCAATGATTTTGAAAGGAAATTAGTTTATCCCAAAACGAACATCTGAGAATAGTAGGTTCCTTAAGTAACATTCATTACATTAAATAGCCTCAAAAGCATGTACTACTATACCATAAAAGTGAAATCAAACAATTTTATTTCCCACATTAAACCTTAGAGGAAAGTTTATGCAACCTTAACCAGTCTCAAGAACAAGCAATAACCAAATTAATTTAGCGGAATCATTAAACATGAAAGACTAAATAGACTAAATGAACACACAAATTTACATGGGGAAAACCCTTTCGGGTAAAAAACCCCACACTCCAAAAGCGTACTCATTGTATTATTCAGCAACTAGAAAATACAATTACAACACAATACAGGCACTAAGCCTTTCATGGAGATTTTTCATCATTTTATCTAGAGGAACAATTCGAAAACATAACCCCCTTGAATGCAAATCTCTTCTTCCTCGTAAAATTTCTCTGATCAACCTCTCTGGTCAATCCAGATCATTCTATTGATCCCCTCTATTACATCATATTCCTATTACAATGCGTTCAATACACTGGCATTCGCATACACCTCTACAGGTTTTCCTTAGATCTTTACTACATGTTCGTTGATCTTCTCAAATCATGCTCATCCATTACCATGCACTAAAGCATTTGTACAAACCTCAAACACTACTAGGAAGTCAATCATTCCAACTTCCACTAGGAAACCAACAAACAAATTTAACTGTCATCATATCCTCTTGTTGGAGTGTTGAGGAGATCAGAAACAATTTCTCCCCGAACTCCAATAGTCACCTCAACATACACACTTCCAAGATGTTGTGACCATTCAAAGTGCATCAGAACTTTGAAGAGACTCGAGACACTCTCTTGTCAAACTTTCATCTTCACCTTGAAGTAGTTGTTGTCAACCTTGACCAAGGTCTCCACTGTCCACGTGTCGAGCACATCACACTAGTAGAATTTGGAAAATATATGACTAGGTGACTAAAACTTTTAGTCACAACAACTAAAAATGACTAAATTCTACTAATTTTTTGCAACTCAATTATAAATGAGTAAATAAATGACTAATTTGATTGTTGACTAAAAAATTATTTAGTCGCAGAAATAAAAATGACTAAATAGTTAGTCACCAAATACAAATTAGACAAAATTCTAGAAACACATTTTGACCAATTATTGGCTTGATGTATTGCGTGCATCAATGTATTGGCACTTATTCGTGTTCATTGCAGAAATATTCCTCACTTCATTCATTAGTTGTAGGTTAGCCTGGCACTGAGGTGTTTTGATCAATTATAGCAGCTACTTGCATGGGCGATAAGGATTCGAATAGGACCTGGAGACTTCTGAAAAGGCGGGCAAGGGAAAGGAATTCAGAGTTTGCTGCAATGAATTTAAAGTTGGTGAGGCCCTCTATAGTGAAGTCGAATTTGGGGACACCCTCTATAGTGAATTCAAAGGTAATTTGAAACCCTCATTACATTAAACACAAAATCTATAGCTTTCAAATTGGAAACTTACAATAGTTACAATCTACTGCTCTTAATAATGTTCTTTTACAATCTTGCCACTATTTTGCTTCATAATATGTTCAAGCTAAATATAATAAAATTTGGGTTTTAGTGCCAAAATAGAATTTCCTCAAACAATTTTGATACATTTTCACTACAAGCATAAAATTTCCTTGTGCAAAGTAAACATGTGCTAGATTTACCCATACATCAAGCATCTAAACAAAGATGTTTCCTGTTGCAGCTTCTTATATCTGTGTAAAAATTTCCTTTGCAATATCAAATTGGCCCCTTTTAGCTAGCACAACGGTTACCCCATTTGTAGCATAAGCATTTCCTGGTCTCTATGCCAACACTTTACAATACAGTTCTCTAGCCTTCTTAAGATGTTGTGCCTCCACCTTTGGGTCCCTCCTCTCATTGTGAAAAGCTGCAAAATAATTCCAATTTCCAAGTGAAATGTCAACATAAGGATTATTTACATCTGATTCACTTTGTGTAACTTTAATTGTTTCTTTTGCTTTAAGCTAGTCATCTATTTTTAGTTCCATTTTTCCAATCATAGATAAAGAATTTGATCAATTTTTTTCCACCTTAATTGCATCCCCAATCAATTCTAGGCTTAGTTGGATCTCATTATGAGCCTGAGCCATTACAGCAAGATGTAGATATGCATCCACATAATCAGGAAACTTGAACAATATCAGCCTGTATAAAAGATTTTATTTTTTAGTATCATGTAGTTGTTCAAACAACCTAGCAAGATTAAATAGTGTTGTGACTTTATCCCATGGTAACTAAAGTGAAACACCGCCTTCTTCTAGTCGATGGAATAATTTCATATCCTTAAAGAGCACAGGAAAAACTACATAATTGGCACTCGGGCTTTTATTTATGAATTCAACCCAAATTCCATTTCCTAATGCCTCCATAAAATTTTGTTGATCCAACTCTAGTTCATCATACTCAAATTGAAGAACCTCAATGTTGTTTAACAATTGATTGGGTACTTCTTCTCTGCTCTTCTTTAGAAGAGACTTTGTTGTCTTAAGAGAATCTAAGGTTGCATTGGGGTCTAACAATATTAATAACCCTCCCATCTTGATAAATGCATGGGAATCACGTGGATCTATGTGAGTTTCCTTTCTTAATTTCCAAAGCATTCTTTGCCTGCCCTTCCTGAGCATATATATGGCCTATAGCTTTTAAGCTCTCACAGTTCTTAGGGTGGACCTCCAGAACATTTTCAAAATTTGAGAGAGAACTCTTAAGATCTCCCAGCTTCAATTGAACTTGTCCACAAAATCCTCTAGCCTCTAGCTTTCCTTGATTGATGTCATGTAGTAGCGGCCAGTGGTGTCATAATCACCTTTACTATGATAAGATCATTTAATATTATAATATGAATGAGATTTCATGAGAGGGTGGTTAGTTGAAACAAGAGTTGTCTCAGTCAACTATTCCACAAGAAAATGTTGCCCTGCAATGAAGAAAAAATGGTTTGATAAATGATTCAATGCCATTGCATAGTATGGGTATAATTCAAAGGATCTACGCATCTTTTCTATTCCTTCATGAACACTACCTTTTTCACTGACTGTGAGAATCCTACAAGTAAAAAATGCACAAGACTAACCACAAAAATTTATGTAGAGGCAGAACATCATTTCCTAATGCCTCCATAAAATTTTGTTGAGCCAACTCTCATTCATCACACTAAAAATGAAGAACCCCAATGTTGTTTAACAATTGAATGGGTACTTCTTCTCTACTCTTCTTCAGAAGATACTTTTGTGTCTTAAGAGAATCTAAGGTTGCACTGGGGTCTAATGATATTAATAACTCACCCATCTCGTTAAATGCATGGGCATCATGTGGATCTATGCAAGTTTCCATTCTTAAAATTTTCAAAGCCTTCTCTATATGCCCTTGTTGAATATATATATGGCCTACAGCTTTTAAGCTCTCACAATTCTTAGGGTGGACCTCCAAAACCTTTTCAAAATTTGAGAGAGAACTCTTAAGATCTCCCAGCTTCAATTGAACCTGTCCACAAAATCCAATGGCCTCTAGCTTTCCTTGACTAATGCCATGTAGTAGTGGCCAGTTGTGTCATAATCACCTTTACTATGATAAGATCATGCAATATTATAATATGAATGAGATTTCATGAGAGGGTGGTCAATTGAAGCAAGAGTTGTCTCAGTCAACTATTCCACAAGAAAATGTGGTCCTATGAAGAAAAAATGGTTTGCTAAATGATTCAATGCTATTTCACAGTACGGGTATAATTCAAAGGATCTACGCATCTTTTCCATTCCTTCATGAACACTACCTTTTTTCACTAACTATGAGAATCCTACAATTAATAAGTGCACAAAACTAACCACAAAGATTTTTCCCCATTTTAAACAACAAAATTGCCAAAAAAAATGCATTTAAAACCTACAAAAAAATGCAAATAAAATCATGTTGATTTTCATGCCAAAAATAACCATGAGACCATAGCTTGTTGCTTACTATTATGCTTTGATATATTTTTTCCAAGCATCCATATATTTTTTGAAATCACTTGTTTTAGGATTTTAGCCATAGCACCAAGGCAGTGAACTGTTTGATAAAATGCTTTGGTAGACATGTATGAAAAATGTGGTAGCATAGAAAAGGCAATGAACTTTGAAAAAAATGCCTCAAAGAAATGTGGTCTCATGTTGATGGAATTCCATGACAATCGAATTGTTATGGATTGTCATGGCATTCCATCACCATGAGACCACATTTCTTTGAGGCATTTTTTCAACTAGTTCACTACCTTGTCTATGCTATTGCTTACAGTTATTCTTTGATAGATTTTTTCCAAGCATCCATAGCTTGTTCGAAAGCACTTACCTTAGGCTTTTATCCATAGCAACAAGGTCGTGAACTGTTTGATAAAATTCTTTGGTAGACAATATGTATGAAAAATGTGGTAGCATAGACAAGGCAGTGAACTTTTTGAAAAAATGCCTCAAAGAAATGTTGTCTCATGGAATGCCATGACAAGCAAAAGCAATTGGCAGTTGCTCCTAGTTACTAGTTATGCAATGTGAAGTAATTGCATAATTGCTTAGGTTGACTTTGTAAAAACTATATTGTAGTTGAAATTTTGTCATCTATCGACATCTAGTTATTAGTTATGTAGTGTGAAGTAATGCTTTGAGTTTGAAAGATGTGCAATGCAATGTAATCAACAATTTGAATATAAACTACAAAATCCTATTTTTTACAATTCATTAGTTAAAATCTCTATTTTTTTAATCTCTATAACTCAATTGCTATGGAAACGCCTTTCAACTAAAATAAACAGTTTTTGTCTCAGTCTACAATTTTTTGTTGCTATGTGTAGAACATTACATATGGATCAATGTCCAAGGTTGACTAGGGATCAATACCATGCATTTTATAAGAGAATATTTGATGAGAGGAACATGGAAAAATATCCATGTCCATGTAATTACTATCTTGGTGGAAAGGTGAAAAAAAGAAGTCAAATTTATCGACATATGATAAGATATGGGCATAGTGGTCTAAGCCCTTGGAATGTCAATTATTATGAAGATATGATAGAATGGCAGAGTATGAGAGATGAAGAGGCAACAAACATAGATGAAGTGGCACCAAACATAGATGAAGAGGTAGCAATGTTAGACGAAGGGTTTGAAGTTGATAGAATGTCGAATGAGGGTCTAAACGATGATTAGGCCAAGTTGATGGAGGATGCTTCAAAGCCTGTGTATGCTAATTGCAAGTTAAGTTGTTTGACAACAATCCTTCAAATTCTTAACTTGCAAGTGGTGTTTGGTTTGACAAATGAGGGTGTAGATCAGTTATTGGCATTATTAAGTTCATTGTTACCACCTGACTCCACATTGCCAACAAAAAGAAGTCAACATAGAAAGGAAATAACTAAGCTAGGCTTAGGGTATGAAAACATCCACACATGTGTGAATGGTTGTGCATTATTTCACAATAATCTTGCAAGTGAGAGTGAATGTCCAAAATATCATGAAGCGAGGTATAGAGACAGGTTGAAATTAGTTGTGGTTCCTAGAAATATTCTTTGCCACTTTCTGATAATCCCATGATTACTTTGAATGTATAGGTGTAAAGACATTGCTGAACTTATGCAATGGCATGCCCAAAATAAGAGCACTGATGGAAAACAACGACATGTGTCTAATTCTAAGACATGGATGGAATTTGATAATAAATGGGCTGATTTTTCTTAAGATCCTTGTAATATAAGGTTGGGATTGGCTCTAGATGGGGTGAACCCATTCTCATATCAAAGTACTAAATGGTCAACTTGGCTAGTGTTTTTAATAAATTATAACTTTCCTCCATGGTTAGCAACTAAACCATTTTTCTTAATGCTATCATTGATTATACCACGAAAGAAAAGTGTGACTTCAGATACAATTAATGCTTATCTAGAGCTATTATATGATGAGCTAATGGAATTGTGGAAAGGAGTTGAAGCAATTCAAACTTTAAGGGATGGTCATTCAAATAAATTCACTTTAAGAGCTTCTTTATTGTTTACGATCCATGATCCTGCATATGGCACATTGTCCAGTCTCAATGTTCATGGATACCATGGATGTCCTACTTGCAACTTTAAGAATTTTGTGAGGCACTCAAGAAGTTTGCATAAGTGTACTTATTGTGGACATCGTGCTTACCTTAAAATGGATCATCCATATTGTCAACAAAAAACATGGTTTAATGGTCAAGAAGAGAATTGTGAAGCACCATTGCTAATAAGAGGTGATTACATTGTTGAGAATGGACAAAAAAGAATGTCATTTATTGAAAATTATGGGATTTCTAGTAGTAGATATGATCCATGTAATGAAAGCAGTGTAAAAAGGTTGTGCATATTCTATAAGTTGACATACTTTAAGGATATGGCCATTAGGCATATTGTTGACTTTATGCATACTAAGAAAAAAATAGCCTATGCTATTATAGAAACTCTTTTTGGTTCTTTTGATATTATTCCATCACATGAAGACTTTCGACAACTAAAGATTCATCAAAATATTTGGGTTGAAAAATATAGAAAACCTAGTGCTCCTTATGTCTAGACAAAGGAACAGCGTGCACAATTCTTACAATTGATGTCTCAGACTCGCTTTCCCACTGGATATGTAAGTAGTAGTATTAGAAGCCAAATTGACATTAATGGCTTAAGAGGCCGCAAGACCCATGACTATCATGTCATAATGGAGAATATTTTACCTATTGTGGTGAATATATTAAGTTTGGAAAAGGGGCCAAGATTGGCAGTTATAAGGTTGGTCTAATATTAAAGAGAATGAGTTTACATGTATTAGATCCTTCGAACTTTGATAGTTTGAGGGAGGAGGTTGTTGAAGCCCTTTGTCTATTAGAACAGGAATTTCCACCAACAATCTTTAACATTTCTATGCATCTTTTGATACATCTACAATATGAACTAAAGCATTGTAGTCCGATAAGAACAAGATGGATGTATCCTATAGAACGATATATGAAGGCTTTGAAAAAAATTGTTCATACTAGGGTAAAACCGAAAGGCAACATGTCTAAGGGATATTCAATGCAAGAGGCCATGGGATTTTGCACAGAATATATGAAGGATTTTAAAAATGTCAATCGGAGTGTATGGGACGATGACAAAGAAGAGAAGGAAATGGATGTCACTTCAAGCTATCACAACAAGAAAGAAGTCTGATACATGCCTATATTCTTGAAAACACATTTTTGTTCGATAAGTGGCACAAGTAAAAAAAATTACACAATAATTTATTTACTCAATTGCATTTACACATTTATATTATCAATCTTACTATTTGTACGTTAATATTCTATGTAGAAAATATGAAGAAGACAATCAAGCTTGGATGCAAAATCAACCTCAAAAGCACAGACGTCATACTAATTTGATGGGCTACACATTTCAGTGGAATGTGCAATAGTCATTTAAGAGTGGAAGAAAAAGAAAAAGGAAAGATAAATTGTGATTATGTTGTTAGTGTTGAATTTCTTCATGAAACTAAGGAGAAATTTTATGTTGGATTCATCCAACAAATTATTCTAGTGGACTCTGGTGAAAATAGTCCTATATTATTAAAATGTAAGTGGATCTGACCATCTACAGTACAATTTGATGAGTATGGATTTGTATGCACAAATACAAGATAATTTTTATCAGAGATGAATGAGTTGTATGTTTCCCCTCTTCAAATTAACCAATCATTTCTAATTGATGATGTACGAAGCCCAGGATGGTCGTATGTCATTCAAAAAAAGTCTCATTCAAAACAAAAATTCATGGAAGTTGTTGATATAATGCTTGATGGGCAATATGTTAATTTACAAGAAACATTTGAAGAAGTGGATGAAGACGATGATGGAGTGTTTGAAGAAGAAATTTTGATTACCAATGAAGAGATTGGGAGAGAGAATACATTGCATGTCAAAGATGAGGATGAGGAAGAAAATCAAGCAAATGCAGACACAAATGATCAGGATTCTAATCTTGTTGGTAATGTAGATGATTATGATGATGTTTTTTCACCTTAAGAGGTTAGCTTGTCACCTAAACTTTGGTTATATGTATGGTGTAATTTTTTATTGAATGTAATAAAGATCTGAGTATAGGTATGCTTATTCACTGTTGTTTTACTGATAAATTTATGAATGTAATCATCATTATTCTATTGATACATTGTATACAAAACCTAAGATGTTCACTGTTGACTTGAAGTGCATTTAAAGTTAGGTTCAATCATTCTTATTTTTCTTACTTTGGTTGCAATTTTGAAATTAATTTTGTTTTTATTAGAATATAATTTCTTGTATGTCCCATATGTTTTCTAGATGCAAACAAATAATGAACATCTATGATTTAATAATACATATAGATATATTAACATTAGGTGAATAAGCTTCCTCATTACAAACAAAGAAATTATCTCCTAGGTCTGACTAACACTAAAAAACTAAAACTAAGAGACTACAAAATTAGAAAATTGTTCAATATTTTCAATAAAATGATATTTAAAATATTGCATTCATAATAAAATCCAATACCGCACTACCGCAGCGATCAATAGAGGTATGCGCATGATGGAAGGATATATAGGTCAATATACAAATGCTTACCGCAATACTGCGGAAACCAAATATGAATACCCAAGGGTGGCAGTAAGAACATGTTAACAACTAAAGTAAATTGCAGCCCCACAAGGGGTAAACAGTGACATTGCGGTATGATGGTGAACAATCACTCAACTGCTAGAATTAACCTGTTATCCCGCAAAACTTCAAAGGGGTGTGTGCAGGGTGGCGGTACTACTAACCCCACCATACCACTACCATGCAGTGGTCTTGATATGACAGAGCAATATGGAGGTGAACAGTCACTCAACCACTAGAATTAACCCACCATCTCGCAGGTGTCCAAAGGGGTGTGCACAAGGTGGCGGTACTGCTAATGCTACCCCATAGCGATCTTGAAATGATAGAGCAGTACTACGATACAAGCTATCAAAGCATTTAATGATTACACCATTTGATTTCCCAAGATCAAAGGCATGAATTCAAACTTGAAATATGGATAGATTTTGAAATATTTTGCACAAATTGACATTAATAGTGAGGTGACCAAGCTCAGTAGAAAATATTAGTTGGGACTCAATGAAATTTTGGCAATCGTTCACATAGCTCAGCATACCAAAGGCAAGGGAGTTCAAGCGAGAAGACTCTACAGCTATTATTTCACCAGGTAAGTTCACAGAAACCCTTTGTACCAAGTGTATAAGAACTAAATTTGCTTCTACTAATAGACACTTCAAGAAATCAATTATGAGTAAATTCTTCATCATGTCACCCAAAATAAGTCAACTTGCGAGTAAAAAGGAAGAGTCCACAGTTTCTAAATCAAAGAAGAGGTCCCTACAACAATCCATTTTAGATGTGTAACCTAATTTTGTAGACAAAGGATTCAAAAAGGTGTGTAAAGATACAACCCATGGATGTAGATGTTGGAAAAATGAAGAAGAATAATTACTTCTACAGTTTTGTGTTGTCATTGATGTCACCATGTTGTGGTTACAAGTCTAAGTCAGTGTCTGATCTGGCATTTTGGTCTGGTATCTGAACCAATTTTCAAGTTGTATTATTTGATATTCTAGTCCACAATCCTCTGCAGTTGGCAGTTACTACTTGCAGTTTTGGGAAATGGTTTATGGTTGTTGAAGGCATGGTTGTTCAGAATTTTGTGTGCTCCAATGCTTGTACAGCATATTGGCATTATTTTGTTGATTACTTTTTGCAATGAAGTCTATTTTTGGCCGACTTCTTGCATTAGTCATGATATGGTGAGTTAATTTTGTTATGCGGATATATGTGTTACCTATCTTAGGTCTATGTCAACATGATGAAGTGTATTAAGCATTTGAATTGATATTTGGGAAGATTTTGGTGAATACTTGAAGTCAATAGGTTGGTATTTTTGGTAAGCAAGGAGTTGCATCTAATTAGGCTGACCTAATTGATGCTTGTGGATAGACCGAGTATATGTGTGTGTGTGTGTGTGTGTTGAATAGTTTTCAAAAAAAAGGTGTGTGTGTGGTGTGTCTAAGTAAATGCAAAAGAGAAGAAGAGCGAAAATGATGAAGTGGGTCAAGTCAGCCTATTAAGCATCACTAGAACTACATCAGCACTTGTTAGGTACACTTTTTTAGTTCATTTTTGGTTGTGAAGCCCAATTTTTTTTTGTGAATCCTTTTGTAGGTAGTGAGCCTCCCTTGTGAGCAGTGAGCTTTTGTATCCGGATAGTGAACCCTTGGCAGTGAGCCTTATATATTCAATTTTGAAAGTACTTTATATTGTGAGTTAATTCTCACTGTGTTTTTCCCTCATTGGGTTTTCCACGTAAAAATATGGTGTTCATTGTGTTGATTTACTTTCTATTATTTGTGTTTCATGTTCATACTTAATAAAAAAATAGTGTGGTTGTGGAATTGATAAGTGTTGAAGTTTTAAGTTTAAATTTTGTGACAACTGATTCACCCCCCTTTCAATTGTCCTGCACCTTTTAACAATTAGTATCAGATCCTGGTCCCTCCGAAAAAGCCTAATAGCTTGAGGGAGATCTTGAAGATGGAAGAAATTAATGATAAAGAAGAGCTTTGCACTACTCTTGAAGATCTTGACAAAGTGGAAAGAGAAAACAAAGATCTGAAAGAGAATCTTGATGAAGCAAATGAATGTGTTCGAAAGTTGAAAGAAAAATTAAAGAAATTCAAGGAAAGACAAAAAGAAGTAAGTGAGCAGCTAAAACAAGAGATAATTGGACTGAAAGTGACTGTAGAAGAAAAGTAGAGAATTGAAGAATGTTTGAATACAGTGGTGCAGAATAAATCTGATGAATGCTCTAAACTTGAACAGGAGGTAGTAAACTTGAGGGTAGAAATGGAAAAAGAAAAACTCTATGAGAATAACTTTAGATCTAACTTCGATAAGCTTGAAGAACTAATTGTTGATAGAAACCAAGTAAAGACAAAGCTAGCTTGGGAAATGATGCAGATGAAAGTTCTAAGGGTAATCAAATGACTTAGGACAAAGGGAAGCAGAAAGGAAAGTTTGCAAGGAGACAACCTGTGAGACAGTCTAATGCACAAAGGTATCCCTTTTTCAATGGTATTTGTTTTTCCTATAACAAATATGGTCACAAGCCGATAGAATGCAAGAGCAGGAAGAACTAGTTTTTTGGTCCCTTCACCAGACAATGTTTTGGATGTAAGAAGGTTGCACATAAAGCTACTGAATGCAAATCTCATGTGAGAATGATCAGTCGAGTAATGATGAACAAGTTTCATGGAGGTAGAATGAATCAATCCTTTAATGGCTACTGCTATACCTGTAACAAATTTGGACACAAAGCAAATCAATGTAGATCGAGAAGTAATGGAGGTTAGACTAATTAGAAAAGTGTTGTCTGCTATAATTGTAATAAACCAGGACATATCTCAAAGGTTTGTAGAAGTAAGAAAGGAAAGCAATCCGCTCTGGTACAGAAGAATGATCTGGTAAAGAAGATCGACAAAGAAGAGATGAAGCAAGAGATGAATAAGATATGGAAAAATAAAGAACTTGAAACTACTGATGTATTTATGCCCTCATCCGGTACAAACAATTTATTCAGAAATTAGACCTAGCATGATCTTAGGGGGAGCATTATCAGAAAAATTATAACAAACCCCCTGGATAAATGGTGTGTCAGAGGCTGGAATGAGGATGGAATGTGGAGAATGAGTATTCAGAGGTTTTGGAAAAGGAACTGGAAGAAAACATGTTGACATGATAATTTGTGAACAGAATTAGGGTTTTCTGCATTGAGAAGAATGTTTTTAGCAGCTTTTTGATGTTTGCAGCATTTAATGTGCTTTAGGGAAAGTCGATGGGGTATAAGGTAAAAAATTTAAGTCTGTTTTGATTAGTTGAGCATTTGAAGAATTGGAAAAGTGCCCTGAAGCGATTTTGAAGCAGTTTGAAACAATTCTGAAGGGAATTCGAAGAAATTGTCAAGTAATCAAGAATTATCATTCTGTTTGCAAAGGAAAGGGAAAATTTTTGATTGAATATTAACGAGTTAAGCATGGAAACAACATTCCACTAAAATTCAAAGGATTTGAATTGGAAGAATTTGATCATAGGAAGATGAAAGAAATAGAACAGGGCTGAAGGAAAATGAAATTTAGAATGTAAAAACCCTAGGTATGGATTTGTAGGGAGAATTTTCATAGTTTTCTAATAAAGAGTTTATTTTTTTCTTGTTGAATTGTCTCAAGAACGGTAGCATTGTATTGGAAAAACCCTACCTAATTACGAAGGAATCGATCAAAGCGATTACTGGCTTATGCAATATTGGGGATCTTCCTAGGAAAAAAATCATGAAATACAAAGATGTGGAGGAACTTACTGACATTAATAAAGACCCTAAAGCTCTATTGATAAAAACTCTTATGGATTCGGCTGTAAGGTATGTTGCGTATGGTGTTTCTTACAAAATCTATTTTAGAAATTGTGAAGGCTCAACTTCGGTTATTTTTGTTTACATTCCACATATGATGGTTAAGGAAAATAGGCAGTTTTATTTGTGTAGCCTATTACTTGAAAATCTATCTGAAAATGTCTGAATGTTAGTGGTTGAGGGTTATCCCCTTCAATTTGGATCTTTTCTTGTGTGATTGGTCTTTTACTTTTTTAGCTCCCTACCGAGAAAAGAAAATGTTGTGGGAATCTGATATTCCTATTGGGAAACAAGTCTACAAATACCTGGAAGCATTGGCAGATAATGTAAGCATGTACAAATCATATTTCACATCGCTAAGAACAAATCTATGCTCAGGTATGTTAGCACCGATTCAGTTTGAAGTGGGTTCATCCTCTGATAAAAGAAAATTAGAAGTTGTCATTAGTGATTCCCCTCTGGAATCGAAGAAAAGAAAAGCTATAACTAAAGACATCATATATTTTTAGAAGAGAAGGAAAAAGAATCTTTGCCTGAATCTAAATCTTCTGATCCAGATGACATCTAGTCTATGTTGGTTGAAGGAAAGATGAAGAAGATTAGTGAGATATGGAATGCAGCCTCTCCTATTGACAAACTAAAAATTGATGACGCTCTTGTACAGTATCTAATTCGAAAAGGTATTGATGTATCAATTGTCTCTGACTCCTTACCAGAAAAATTAGTTGAGATTGTTGATGAAAGAATGTTGCTTGAAGGTCCAGAAGGACGTAAGTTTGAAGCCTTGGTTGAAAAGAGATGTACCAAAGCTAAGCAGAGATTATCTGAACTTATCTTGGAAATGAAGAAATGCATTAAAGAAATCTCAGATATTTACAAATATTGTCTCTAGTGGCCTGCTGCAGTAGATAATTTCAGAAGTAGGATTGAAACAATTGAATCTGAAGTGAATAGCATCAAAAAGAACTTTGGTATCTTTGAAGACAAATAAGGGAAACAAAGGCTAAGAGTTGGTGAACTTCAAATTGAGCTAATTGTTGTGCAGAGACAAAGAGATTATGTGGTAAAGACTTTCTGGCTCCTTAAGGAGATTGTTGAGGTTCGGTTAGACCATCTTTTTGGAATACTTACTGATGCAAAATATTGTGAAAGGCAGTACTCATATTGGTCATCTTCCTTAACTCTATTGGCCCTGTTGGAAAGCATCTACACGAGAATGGATTCAGCTAAATTCAACTGGAAGAAGTTATATCCAATTATCAAAGAAAGATACAAGAAGGTGTTTCAAGTGAAGAATATATTTTTAACTTAATTCTGAATGTTCAATTTATGTTGTTTTGAAGAAAGGGAATCTGAACAAGATGCAGAAAAATTGAATTGTTGAATATTTGAAATTTGTTGGATGGTTGGAAATTTTTGAAGAATTGGAATCTTTTTGTAATTTTTATGTCACCATGTTTACATATTTTTGGTCACCCTTTTCCATTGATGGCAAAGGGGGAGAGATTGGAGGAGAGTTTTTTTTTAAACATTTTTGGCACATGTTGCCATCAATGACAAAGGGGGAGATTGTTGGAAAAATGAAGAATAATTATTTCTACAATTTTGTGTTGTCATTGATGTCACCATGTTGTGGTTACAATTCTAAGTCAGTGTCTGATCTGGTATTTGAACCGGTTTTCAAGTTGTACTATCTGGTATTCTAGTCCACAATCCTCCACAATTGATAGTTATTGCTTGCAGTTTTGGGAAATGGTTTATGGTTGTTGAAGGCATGGTTGTTTAGAATTTCATGTGCTTCGGTGCTCATATGGTGTATTGGCATTATTCTATTGATTACTTTTTGCAATGAAGTCTATTTTTGGTCAACTTCTTGGATTAGTCGTGATATGGTGAGTTAATTTTGTTATGTGGATATATGTGTGACCTATCTTAGGTCTATGCTAACATGATGAAGCGTATTAAGCATTTGAATTGCTATTTGGGAAGATTTTGGTGAATACTTGAAGCTGATAGGTTGGTATTTTTGGTAAGCAAGAAGTTGCATCTAATTAGGCCGACCTAATTCATGCTTGCAGATAGACCAAGTATATATATATATATATATATGTTGAACAGTTTTCAAAAAAAGGTGTGTGTGGTGTGTCTAAGTAAATTCCAAAGTGAAGAAGAGTGAAAA
The DNA here is from genome assembly GCA_007258455.2 of Sequoia sempervirens. Taxonomy (NCBI): domain Eukaryota; kingdom Viridiplantae; phylum Streptophyta; class Pinopsida; order Cupressales; family Cupressaceae; genus Sequoia; species Sequoia sempervirens. The sequence continues at coordinate 13,277,619 of VDFB02047230.1, read as the reverse complement.
TGATGAAGTGTGTCAAGTTAATCTATTGAGCATCACCGAAACTGCATTAGCACTTGTTAGGTGCACTTTTTCAGTTCATTTTTTTGTTGTGAAGCCCAATTTTGTTTTGCGAATCCTTTTGTAGGCAGTGAGCCTCCCTTGTAAGCAGCGAGCTTTTGTATCCAGACAGTGAGTCCTTTCAGGTCAGTGAGCCTTATATATTCAGTTCTAAAACTACTTTATATTGTGAGTTAATTCTCACCATGGTTTTTCCCTCATTGGGTTTTCCACGTAAAAATTTGGTGTTCATTGTGTTGATTTACTTTCTGTTATTTGTGTTTCATGTTCATACTTAATAACAGAATAGTGTGTTTGTGGAATTGATCATTGTTGAAGTTTTAAGTTTGAATTTTGTGACAACTAATTCACCCCCCCCCCCTCTTAGTTGTCATGCGCCTTTTAACAGTAGAGACCAAATTATCCCTATCTCAGGGTGGGATTTGTTTTGGTACTTCTATGAAAAAATGGATGACAAGATTCTAGTTTTGAATCCTTGGACCTTAGATTTGTCCAAATTGATAGTCCCAAATTTCTTTGTAGATGTTGATTTTATTAAAGTATTGGCACAATATTATCATGCGGCTACCAAGACTATAAGAATTCCAAATGGTTCACCATTAGTGGTGCTGACTAAAGAAGCAATTATAGAGTGTTTTATATTAAACAAGCAAGCTATCACTAAGATCGACTTGGACATAAGTGAGGAGGATTATAGGATATTGAGAAAAACCTACAGGAGTGATGAACTTCCTTTACACATGAAAAGGGGTGTAAACAATAGGAGGATACCTATCTCCCCCTCCCAAATTGAGTCATTTTCCATAGAAGACTTCCAAGTATATTTCAAAAGAATTTATTTTGTTTTGTGTCAAATGCTTGGAATAGATGTTGAAGAGAAGATTCCAACCTATCTCATGATGATGGAAATGAAGATACAAAATCCTGAAATCAACATTGAGTATGGCTTTGTTGTTGAAATTGAGAAAGGGCCACATGAATGATTTTTGCAAGTAAGAGAGAACTTAGCTCCCATCACTTTTAGGAAATTCTCTTTGCTATGTCATTTAATTTGAACCAAAATAGAAATATATGGACTAAAATAACGTGTTTGGGAATGACTGATGATGAAGGGAATAGGTTTTTTGTACAAAAATGGTGTTACATCTAGGATAGTAGATGTAAAAATAGTGATTATGTAATATTTCATGATGAAATTTTGTAATAAAGGTCATGGCCGCTCTTGGTCATATTTCACCAAGATTTCCTAATAAAATCATGCAAGTATTAAGACCTTTAGCATTGAAGCAAGAGCAAGGACACACTCACAATTTTAGTGACTAGTTCTTCTTAGTAGAACAAACAGTAATAAGGGTCTATGGATGTCCTCAAGCCCCACATGTTTTACCTAAATTGTTTCTATTTGAATTTCATTTTTAGAATTTATGTGGAAAATTTTATGGATGGTGTGGGATGTTATGAAAAGGAAGAAAAAGGGGACATTCCTCCCTAACCTAACTGAATGTGAGGAGTTATCAGTAGGGTTTGACACTCTTGAAGAACTGCAAAACTATTTGAAGATGGGGTATTCATTAAAGTCATGAGGATAAAGGGTCTTTGATCCTAAAGGGAATATTAATTTTATAAAGCGGACACTTCTCAATAAAGTTGGGATTACCCATGTAATGTATTATGAAGATGTAATAAGAAATTTCTTTACACCTAATGAAGTTTTTCAGAGAAAGAGGATGTGGAAAATCATAAAGAGGACTGAGGAGGAGAAGAAGAAAAAGGACATTGGATTCCAAGGATTCTATGTTGAAGAAAAGGATCCTATGAAAAGGATGAATGTAATAATTGAAAACTTTGAAAGATTATATGTTGAACTAGAAAAGAAACCTAAGGGTCAGTCTTGAAAACCCTCCAAGCTGCCCATCAAACCAAGTGGTATTGTAATCACAGAGCCCCTACCAAAAACTACCACAATACAATCAGAAGAATCCCCTGAGCAACCAATTCTTAAAAGGTAGAAGACACATGGAGTGGCCCCCTTAGTGGCATATGAAATAAGTGAAGGAGTAGGGGATACTAAAGAGGTAGCCAATGTACTTTTGAATTTTAAAGGTGATGAAGTTGATCAGCCAACACATAAGCTTGCAACTGATGCTCACAAACCAAAAGAAAGAGTGGATGTACATGGGCATCATGATCAAGAAGTGCATGTTGATGAAAGGGTGATTTCTACCCTTAGATTTATTGAAGATGATGAATTTATTCAAACTCCCGAGTTTAAGGATTTTTGGTTTAAGATAAAAATGAAATAATTTGAGGAGAGACTCCAAATTAATAAGATGTGAACTGAGGATTCATAGCATGATCATATTGTTTCCCAGACTCGTGAAGAACTCAAGATTAATAAAATTATTGTTAGCCCCCAAGAAGCAATAAAATTGGTCTTAGAAAGCAATATACTAATTATTCCTAGGATGGAGTTAAAAAAGATATTCTTACTAGATCAAGTAAGAAGGAAAGAAGATCCCATGTTGGTTTCTGAATTCAATTCAGATGAGGGAATGAGTGGCACAATTTACAATCCAAGACTTGAAACCCCAACCTTTTGGACAAAGCAAAAAAGAATAGATAAACCAATATTGCTTGATGTTGTAAAAGAAATGAGAGGAACTTCAATGGTGAAGAAACTTCAAGACACATCAACATTGGAGGCAGCTACTATGGCAATGCACTCAGCAATGTTTACTACGGATGTGGTTAAAGCTATGGAGCTTAGATTGGCAGAATATGAGAAAGCACAGACTAGTTTGAATGATCAAGTGAATAGGTTATTCATAGAAAATGTGAAATTGAAAGAGCAGTTGAAGGGTGCAAGTCCTTCCCAAAGCACAGAATTAACAACATACCAGCCCCCTGCCATCTAAACTGATATAGGTGTAATCAATGTTGAACAAGTAAATATGCTAAAACAAGAAATTGAGAAGTTGAAAAAGACTAATGAAGAAATAAAGGAAAGAGCAAAGAGAGAAACCCTCAGGGTATTAGAACAGATCTTGGAGCATAGGGTTAAACTAATTGTGGAAAAATTCTAAAATTTGTATGAATGTTATGTCTCCTTGTCATAAGTAGTTGATCAGATAAAGGCCCATGTACCTATATTGGACCCCTTATTCAAGAAATGGCAACTTGTACATCACATCTTAACAAATTTGTGTAGAATTTTACAGAGGAGTGTTGAGGCCCCCGCAACTTTAAAGCCTACTGAGCAAATGGTCTGAATGGTCACAAATGAATTTCAGTACATATCTACAGAAGACCAAAAGATCAAGGAAATAATGGATTGATTTCACACACTAAAGTAGTGGTTTGTGCCTAAGATAATAAGGGATGATGATCAACTGAAAGGCTCCAAGGATTGGATAGATGAGTTTAGAAAAAAAATTCCCAATTGCTTTACTAATTTACAAAAGGATGGTGACATAAATATTTACCACCTAAATTTACCTTGGATGGAATAATTGCATTGGATGTTAGATACTCAAAATTTATCACGGATAGCAAAGGGTTATTAGACAACAAATGGAAGATTCACTTGGCCAACACACAAAAAATCCAGGAGTACAAATGGCCTCATGATTACACAGTGTACCAATGGGATCAGACATATCTAGCTCCCTTAGAAGAATAGGCCTTGCAATGAAGTACCAAGCCTTAAAGATACTATCATGGAGAGAGGACCTTAGCAGATCTGAATGATCATGGGTACCTTACGATGAGTAACGAAATTTTGTATCTTGCAAGTGCTCTAGACTTCAACATTTGATCATTTCTATTCACTTTTCATCTTTCGTTGCTTTTATGTAATCCTATGTAAACAATGATAATTAATTATTTTTTATTTATGTTAAAAGTGGGTAATTGAAAAGACACTTTTGGACATGTCAAACAAGACAAAATTTGAAATGTATTGTAAAACCTTTTTGAAGATCAATAGAATGAAGTTATAATTGGTGGTTGAATTCTGGTTTCAACTGTTTGTTGAAGTGAATTAATGAATGTTATCTTGTTGTCTCTAGTTTCATCTTTCCTTATTATTTAAATCAATATATCAAGGGTATATCTGGTTTATCAAAACATATTTTTTGTCAAAAAATTCATTTTGTATTACATTTTGGTGTCAAATCTTTGGTAATTATGGTTAGTTTCATTACATTCAAATTCTGAATTCTGGGAAATTATATACAATAAATAGATTGATGGTTGTTTGGATAGTGTCATTAGCTTTCTTAGAAATTAACTAAAATATCTTGTCTTGAAATATCTAGAAGGATTATTTTAATTAAAGAGGATTTTGTGGTTATTTTTCTAACAATGATTAACAATGATTTTGCAATGTAGCTAACTTGCTATTTTCATTCAAGATACAAGTCATGATCAAATTCAAGCACATACCAAGAAGATTGTGTAGACACCAAAATCTGGTCTAAGCCTGCGACTTCAATATTTCTTCATAATTCGTATCTCCATGGTCATGATTAAATAATGTCAATTATTTAATTATTTTCTAAATTCTTCATTTCATCTATTAATTAAATAATCTTAATTATTTAATTAATTCACACTTTTCTTTATTCTATCTAATTAATTAAATAAACGCTTTTTATTTAATTATGTTACTAATTAACCTTATTCTTTTTCTTCAATTAAATAAATTCTTATTTAATTTACCTCTATCATATTTCAACTATAATTAAATAAATTCTTTATTATTTAATTATTCATCCAACTCCTTTATCACTTAATTAAATAAATCTTATTTATTCAATTATTCTTCAAATATCAAATCTTGAATTAAATGAATTATTTAATTCATAAATTCTATTTTAATGTATTCCTCTATATTTAGATAATTGTGCAAATTATATAAGTATTCACTCTTACTTGACATCTATTTTAATTGGTCAGTTAACTCTCAATTTAGTGTCTGAATGGATTTCACGAGTACTCTCTTTGTCATATCATTTAATCATCTAGTTGTAACTCATTTGTGTGTACATTCATATTAATTAAATATTCCTATTTAATTAATTAAATCTTGTGCATGTATTCGAATAGAGAGTTTCTTTAATCCATCTTTATCTTTGTCATCCAAAGACTATTCTTTTGTTTTTGAATACCAAACTCAAAGATTAAATCATTTATTTAATCTTTATTTCTATTTCTAATTTTTATCACTCATGTCGCTACTAACAGTTATCAAAATGCATGTCTAATCTTTTGATCTCAACCGTTCGTTGATCTTTCGATCCTGACCTATCGTTCGAATGATCAATTTTCTATAAATTGATTTGTCTTTCATCATTCCAATCACTCTCGAAATCATATGACTTTTGGAGCAATTATCTTGAATCTTCGATGTTTTGCTAAATCACTATCATAAGTTATACTTACATAAGAGAAATCTGAGGGAAATTATACTACAACGACAAAATGGAGAAGGGAAATCAAGGTTATACATGGAATTACATAGATATTGGGTGAGATTGTTCACTTTATTTATGTTTTAGCTTTCCTTTGTTCTTTGTTGTTTAGCTTAGATTGCATTAGAGCTTTGTTTGCATTATTGTGTGCTCACATTCCTACAGATCTATATGGAAAAGGTTTCACAATCATGCAAAGCAAGGGATATAATGGAAAAAGTGGTTTAGGCTTAAATCAAGATGGGAGGATTGAACCAATCTTTGTTTCTCAATGGCCAAAAGGTTTAGGGCTTGGGTTTCAACCGATTCAGATTGGTGTTCCCAGTACCACATCACCCTTAATCAAGGAAGTAAGTGCTTTAGAAGATATTGAGACATCTCACGAACCATCTTCCCAACATCATTGTGACTCCCCCAACTCAAATGAATATGAGTGGGATTCCCTATCCTCTACCTCTTCCATGGACCTTGACAAGTTGTTTGGAGAACTTGACTTAATGTTGAGATCCTCACCAAATCCATCGAATTCTTGTCCACCAAAGAATATTACAAAAGAAGAATGGTTTAAACATTACTATTGTGAATCACTTGATCCTACCTCTTGGCAACCTAATACATTTGTTTCAGATAACCAAACCTTGGCATTAGTCCCACCTCTCAATCCACCTAGATCTAAACCAAAGAGCAAAAAGGACTTAGTACAAGACTTTTGGTGACCATATGAACAACTCAGTCCTTACCTTGACTCCATTAAACTTTGATAACTATGATGATGACATGCCCTTAGTTTATCCCCAACTCATCAATTGGGATCAACAAGACCCACTTGTCTTAGACATTTTTGAGAACAACAAAGCAATTGTTGAGTTCCTGGGACTAAGAGAAGGCATACCTAGTGGTGATCACAAGGCTAGTTTTACCATTGACTTGGACAACAAAGAATATTTTGGGGAATTTTTTCAACCTCCAGTCGCAAAAATGAGAAAAAAGATAAAAAAAAATACAAGTCTCTAGGTGAAAACCGAAAGGCGCCTCTAGACAATGAAAAAGTAAAAATAATGGACGCATCCGAAGGTGAAAACCTCTCTAAGGAACCTAAGGATGGAGGTTTGAACATTCTCCTCATTGCACAAGAAAATTCACCCATGCTTGTTGAAGAATTAGTAGAAGTCAACATAGGCACAGAAGAGAATCCTCAACTAGTTTATTTGACAGCGTCATTGACCACAGAAGAGCAGCCAAATTCCACAACTTCTTTACACAGAGACAGATAAATTTTTCCTAGTCATATGCAAACATGCCTGGGTTGGATGCTGAACTTGTTCTACATCACTTTCCCTTATAACCAAGTGTAAAACCAGTGAAACAAAAATTGAGGAAAATGCACCCACAGATTGCTCTACTAGTTAAGGCAGAACTCAAGAAAATATTGGATGTTGGTTTCATTAGATCAATCGACTATGAAGATTGGATTTCCAATCTTGTCCCAATCACTAAACCAGTAGGGGGAATCCACATCTGCACAGATTTTAGAGATATCAACAAAGCTTTCCCTAAGGATGACTTCCCTTTGCCTAACATAGACATGATAGTGGACATGACAGTAGGGTACAAGATGTTGTCCCTTATGGATGGATTTTCAGGGTATAATTAGATCAGAATTATAATTGAATACCAACCTAAGACAACTTTCACTTGTCCTTGGGGAACGTATTTTTGGAATTTTATGCCCTTCGGACTCAAGAACACTGGAGGAACCTATCAACATGCCATGACTACCATTTTTCACAATCCAGTACACACTCTTATGGAGGATTATGTTGATGACCTAATAGTCAAATCCAAGACAAGGGCAGAACATTTATAGATTTTAGACAAGATATTTCAAAGGCTAGAGAAGTATAAAGTGAGACTCAATCCCAAGAAATGTGTGTTTGGAGTAAAATCAGGACAACTTTTAGGGTATATCATTTCCATATGAGGCATTGAAGTGGATCCAACCAAGGTAAAAGTAATCATAGACATTCCTCCACCAACTAATCTCAGTCAGCTAAGGACATTACAAGGGAGACTGCAATCCATCAAAAGATTTATAGTGTAGTTAGCAGATAAGACACATCCTTTTCAACATTTACTTAAGAAAGGGGTGCCCTTTGCATGGATAGTTAGGTGTGGAGAGGCTTTTCAACTAATTAAACAATATCTACTCACACCACCAGTCTTAATGCCACCTATTGAAGGATGACCATTGATTCTTTATATTACAACAACCCATTCATCACTCGGAGCATTGCTTGCATAGAATGATGATGAAGGTCATGAAAGGACAGTATACTATATCAGTCGTACTTTGGTAGGTTATGATCTCAACTATAGTACCATTGAACATGTCTATCTTGAAGTAGTATTTGCTACTCAAAAAATAAGGCACTATATGCTAAACCATCAAACAATGTTGATTGCCAAAATAGATCCTCTGAAATATCTTCTAAGCAAAGCAACATTAACAGGACAGCTGGCCAAATGGGTTATGATACTTAGTGAGTATGATATCCAGTATGTAGAGAGAAAGGCTATTAAAGGAAAATTCATCACTAATCAATTAGCTGACGCACCAATACAAGTAGATCACTCATTAGTTGTCGACTTTCTTGATGAATTTATATTCACAATTGACACAAACACAACATGGAAACTGTACTTTGATGGCTCACATACAAATCATGGCTCAGGGGCTAGTATACTGTTTATCACACCACAAGGTGATTCCATCCCTAAGTCATTTAGGATTGCATTCCCATGTACTAACAACATAGAAGAGTATGAGGCTCTAGTGACAAGGTTACACATGGCAGTCAAGTGGAACATTAAGAACCTACATGTATATGGCGATTCTCAACTTGTAATCAGACAGGTAAATGATGATTATGAGACTAAGGATGAGAATCTTGCTCCATACAAATGCATGGCCAATAGCTTTAAGGAGTACTTTGACAAGGTCAAATTAAATCAAATACCTCATGTTCTAAACAGGGCAGCAGATGCTATGGCTACTATTGCATCACTTCTAGACATTCCTCGCAACATGCCTAAGTTTGAGTTCTTGGTAGAACAGCTTTTGGTCCTAGCCTACGATATCCCACATTTTGAGATGGTATGTGACATTGTTGGTCCTGATTCTCCATGGTACAAAGAAATCTATGACTACCTCCATGCCAAAATCATACCCCCTGGCCTTTCAAATAATAAACGTAGGACATTCCTCCACAAGTCAACCAAATACACCATCGTCGGAGACACCCTATATAGACACATACCCTACTGAGATGTCTTGATTCCAATGAAGCACAAGCAACCTTACATGGGGTGCATGAGGGTATATTTGGTTCCCATTCTAGTGGTCCTACCTTAACTAAAAAGATTATGAGATTGGGTTATTATTGGCCTACTATGGAAAAGGACTCATATGTCTTTGTAAAGAAATGTCACCAATGCCAAGTTCATGGAGACTTGATACATGCACCAGCACAGGAGCTTCATCCTATAATGTCACCATGGCCCTTCACCCAATGGGGACTCAACCTCATAGGTAAGTTCAATCCCACATTATCCAATGGCCACAAGTTTATCATCACTGTCACTGAGTACTTTACGAAGTGGATTGAGGCTATTCATATGACATACATTACCGGCACATAGATCTCTAAGTTTATCCTGAACTCTATCATCTGTCGGTATGGTGTTCCTCAGTCCATAATCACAAATAATGGCCGCCCATTTAAGAATCAAGAAGTTTGCCATCTTTGTGATTAATTTCATATTCAACATCATTTTTCCACTCCATACTACCCACAAGGTAATGGCCAAGCAGAGGCATCTAACAAAACTATCATTAGAATACTCAAAAAGAATGTCAATTATGTTGGCCGCAATTGGCATTTACAGCTTAATATCGCCTTATGGGCTTATCACACAAGCATCTATACTCCCACTAGCGCCACTCCATATTCACTAGTATTTGGTTTTGAAGCCATTCTTCCTATTGAGGTCAATATTCCTTCCCTGAGGGTATCCTTCAAAGATCACATTGATGATGAAGAGTACCAAATATCAAGCCTACATGAACTAGAATTCCTAGATGAGAGAAGACAGAAGGCACTAGACCATCTCCAAGCATATCAGAATCACCTTCATCGTAGCTATAACAGGAAGGTCTTAAATAGAAACTTTGACATTGGTGACCTAGTTTTAATGGAGAACCCAAAGAATCAAGCAGAAAGAGAGAAACCAGGAAAGTTTGAACCAAACCAGTTAGGACCTTATATTATTACAAAAGCCTTTGGATCAGGAGCCTATCAACTCTCTACTCCTGAAGGGGAACCATTGTCCTCGCCAATCAATAGTCTTCATCTCAAGAAGTTCTACACATAGCTTCTAAAAGCCTTGTCTTAATTAGTAAAAATACAAAAAAAATTAAAAAATCAAAAAAATTGTTACCAAGGTGAAAACCTGGCAAACAGGCATCTTGGTAACATCAAAAAAAATAGAAAATCCAGAAAATAGTAAGGAGAAATGATTCGTCCAATAGTGAAAACCACTTCGGTGGTGCTTTAGATAAGTACCATGGTGAAAACCTGGCAAACAGGCGCCATGTGTAGTTGACTTTGCTCATTTTTCTACTATCATTCTAATCTAATATCTTTGTACATAGTCCACATCCTTGTACATACACCCCATCCCTGTACATAGTCCACTTCCCTATACATAGTCCACTTCCATTTACATATCACTTATCTTTCCTATCCATCACATGTACATACCATTCGTAATAAGTGGTATTCTTTCCCATAACTTGGAACGATTGACATCGAGTGTATTTCATATCCCCCATTTTATCCTATTCATAATCATTTGGTCTTATACTCGACTGGAGGAAAACACTTGACATGCATAATATTGGTTCTTACATTGGCTGTGTTGAAGAAGTAAACCATAGAAAAAAAATCCAAAAATATCACAAAATGTCCTGAGAAAATACAAAAACATCAGAAAACTTCAAAAAGACAAAAAAAAAATCAAAACATGTTGAAAATCCAAAAAATAGAGTCAGAGTCAGTCACACTTGTCAATCTTTTTCATTTGTCGAACTATGTTGCCTCTGCGATTGGACGTAGGCAAGGTCATCTGATGATGTGCCCCCAAGGAATTAGGTCAGTCTTTTTAAGTATGTATGTATAAAATCATGATTCAATTCATTGTCTATATGACAAGGCCATTGGTCATGTTGAACTACGAGGTCTCTAGGTGTATAACGTAGGAAAGGCCATCAAGCGATGAGCCCCCGAGGCTACACTAGGTTAGTCCATTAGGGTTCATCACATGCACTACCACACACATATGTTATCTTCATACCAATCAAGCTTATTATAGTCAATCTTGTTGGTCAAAGTCAAGTCGAACTACGAGGTCTCTGTGTGTATAATGTAGGAAAGGCCATCAATCGATGAGCCCTCGAGGCCGTACTAGGTCAGTCCTTTAGGGTTTGTCATCACACATAGTCGATTGTCAACACATCATATCAAGTCATGCATTAATCTAGTGAACAAGTCAGCAATGTCTCTAAGTCAATTCAAACAAATTGCCAAAGCAACAACCAATACAGATCAACTTTTGTCTGCTACAGGATGTGTCCTTACTAGAAACAGACATTATCAAAACAATCAACCTGTGCCTTATTCAGGATGAGTCCTTCCTGAATACCGATATCAACAAAACAATCTATGTCTTATATAGGATGAGTCTTTCCTGCATATCGACATTTTCAAACAATCAACATAGCCTTACATAGGTTATCACATCAATGGCATCAAACTCAACGTCTTATACGATACATGTCTTTTTGAAACTAGGCTTTGTCATGCCTTATAAAGATGGTCATAACATCGAAACCAGACTCAGTCTTATCCGGTATGTGTATCTCTTGAAAAATCAGGCTCTATCAATCAATCCTTTTATCAATCAAAACAAATCAAACAAACAGATCAAGTTTTGGCAAATATTTTACTAGCTTTTTGACTTTATGGCTTATTTATCTTATCATTTCATTTCATTTTATGATTGGAATCTTGTTACTAGCTTTCTCAAGGATGTCCCATGAAGGATTTAGAGAAGCAACGATGTATCAGAATTCTATTTTCTTTGACTATTGTTTGTCGATTGTCTTTTAACTTTGGATTTTGAGTCATCTTACTAGTTTCCTCAAGGATGTCCCACGAAGGATTTAGAGGAGCAATGACATCTCATGACCTATCTTTTATTTTTTTTGTTATATGTGCTTTGTCCTGACAAAAAGACTAGGGAAATTGTGCCCTTGGTATGAGTTAGGACAATCCTTGTCTACGACTGTCTGTTGTTAGCAAGTGGATGACCTTGCACACCTTGATCTATGTCATATCATGGTGTTTTTATCCATTTGTATTAGTCTCACCCAATGATGATAAAGTGCAAACGCCTTTAGTGATACAATGAAATATCAAAGATTGCTAATACTAACATCAATCTCATTTCTTTTTTTCGCACTAACATTTCTTCTTTTTTGCATCTTCACCACCTTTCTCTATTTTTCTCTATCCTTTTGTCCTTCATCTTCTAGTTCTCTCATCGATTTCGAGAGCACACTCATGTTCTTTGAACATGCTTGTCCTCTCAAGGGGGCATACCACTACCTCCTCGTCATCTTTCCTCATCCTACTTTTACACTGGGGCATGACTGGGGCATATTTTTTTTTATTTTCTTTGACACAACGCCGAAATGACATTGTATCAAAGAGGGGAAAATGTAGACACCGAAATCTGGTCTAAGCCTGCGACTTCAATATTTCTTCATAACTCGTATCTCTATGGTCATGATTAAATAATGTCAATTATTTAATTATTTTCTAAAGTCTTCATTTCATCTATTAATTAAATAAATTTTAATTATTTAATTAATTCACACTTTTCTTTATTCTATCTAATTAATTAAGTAAACGCTTTTTATTTAATTATGTTACTAATTAACCTTATTCTTCTTCTTCAATTAAATAAATTCGTATTTAATTTACCTCTATCATATTTCAACTATAATTAAATAAATTCTTTATTTATTTAATTATTCATCCAACTCCTTTATCACTTAAATAAATCTTATTTATTTAATTATTCTTCAAATATCAAATCTTGAATTAAATGAATTATTTAATTCATAAATTCTATTTTAACGTATTCCTCTATATTTAGATAATTGTGCAAATTATCTAAGTATTCACTCTTACTTGACATCTATTTTAATCGGTCAGTTAACTCTCAATTTAGTGTTTGAATGGATTTCACGAGTACTCTCTTTGTCATATCATTCAGTCATCTAGTTCTAACTCATTTGCGTGTACATGCATATTAATTAAATATTCCTATTTGATTAATTAAATCTTGTGTGTGTATTCGAACAGAGAGTTGCTTTAATCCATCTTTATCTTTGTCATGCAAAGACTATTCTTTTGTTTTCGAATACCAAACTCAAAGATTAAATCATTTATTTAATCTTTATTTCTATTTCTAATTTGTATCACTCATGTCGCTACTAACAGTTATCAAAATGCATGTCTAATCTTTTGATCTCAACTGTTCGTTGATCTTTCAATCCTGACCTATCATTCGAATGATCAATTTTCTATAAATTGATCTATCTTTCATCATTCCAATCACTCTTGAAATTGTATGACTTTTGGAGAAATTATCTTGAATCTTCGATGTTTTGCTAAACCACTATCATAGGCTATACTTGTATAAGAGAAATATGAGGGCAATTATACTACAACGGAAAAATGGAGAAGGGCAATCGAGGTTATACATGGAATTACGTAGATATTGGGTGAGATTGTTCAGTTTATTTATGTTTTAGCTTTCCTTTGTTCTTTGTTGTTTAGCTTAGATTGCATTAGAGCTTTGTTTGCATTATTGTGTGCTTTTAACCTTTCTTTTGCATTTTCTAGACATTACAGATTGTACTCTACTTCAAACCCTTAACCTCACTTAGTTTAGTTTACTAACATGGGGATATTAAGGAAGTTGCTAAGCAATTAATATATATCATTTGTTGTTTGTGAAGGAGAATCTTGTGAAATCCAATATAGCAATGGATCAATATCCAGTTTCTTAAGTAAAGATGATGTCACAATTGGAAAACTTGTTACGAAACATCAGGTTAGTAATTTTTGGATGTTAAGGCTTCTCAATTGGATATCAAAGATCTTTTCTCATCAACTTAATTTGGAATTTATGTATAAATGGATTCTTTCATGGTGCAAGTCTTTACTGAAACAACACATGAACTAGGGTTGACATTTTTGTTTTCCAAGTCTGATGGCAATCTTGGGCTTGGTTTCCAAGAAATTTCTATTGAAAATGTTGTTCCAGTCAGGTTAGTGTTGATAGCGTTTATTCTATAATATGTCAACTTCATTCTATAATCTGAGCATATCACCTTTCTTAAATTTTGAACAAGGTTATGAAATCATGGATTCAATATGCATATTTTAGGCCTATGTTGAACACTATGTTTAAGGAATTTGTTGACAAGGCTACAATTTTTTAATTGTTTTATCTTTTTTCTATGTTTGGACTTACTTTTGTAAACTTGCAATATACAATACACTTTTATTCTTTCTGAATTGAGACTAATAGTAATTTTGTTGGTTGTATTGAGGCACAACATCATTCATGGTGGAAAAGTCAGCACCTTGTTGCTCATATCAGATGGCATGTTGCATATAAAGGAGAAAAGATTCTAGTTGGGTTATTGTTGATTGTAGAAGGAGAGAGCTTCATATATGGGACACAATCAACACTCTCCTTGGATTGTACATGTTACAGCTTGCTCTAGGAAGATTTCCAACATTGTAGAAGTTTTAAGAGATGAAATGGGCATGTGCTCGCATTGAAGGACATCAAGCATGCATTTCCATCATTGCAAAAAAATTTAGGAGAAGATTCTTTCTTGTAGTCATTTATGTGCAATATTGTAACCTAGATTTTTAATCTTCTGACTAAAAATAACAATTGTAATACTCTATTTCTAAGTTGTAACTAGAACACCTTTCTTTTATTAATAAAGTTCACCAATTTTTCCTTCTCAATGGTTGTCTTATTGTGTGCAATTGATGATTGATGTGTATTTTTGTGTTTTACACTTAAATCCTCAAATATCAGTCAATTAAAATGACTAAATATACTACTAATTGATATCAATTAATAATTAAATTGACTAAATATACTACCAATTGATAGAAACCAGTGAAGATTGAATAAATATGACTAGATATATGACTAGTGAAATCATTGAATAAAAATGACTAAATTTACTACCAAATTGATCAAAATGATGATTAAAATTAATGACTAAATACACTACATATGCACAAAAATCAATGAATAAAAATGACTAAATAAGTGACCAGTTAACTATTGGGAAAATGTGTCTCAACCTTGCAATTATATGTGGTTTATTGTTGATAGGATGTATATATATTTATATATATATTTCCTAGTTACACTGATAGGTGCATACAATGGCAGCACGAAGTGAAATGTGAGCGTGTTACTTTTGCAGGAAACTTCTAGAATGGCCAACATACATTAAATAAAGGATAGAATGGTTGACATACATTAAATAAAGGATATATTGTAAATCTAGACCGTTCATTATTAGGTTTAATTAGATCTAATGGTAGATATTTTGTTGGCTTGTCTTTCCCTAAAATGTAACTCTATTTTATGAGGGTGTTGTATTATGACTATGGGAGAGATTGTGATGATTTTTGAGATTCTGATAGCGTTCATGTTGTATTTTAATCTCTAAGTGGTGATACTCCTGTGAGAAGCTTTCTTTGCAAGTATATTGTTATCTTTGTGATTTAATGAATAATATATTGGTCAACTCTTGGAGTGTGTGGTTTTTCTCTTGAAAGTTTTTTCCCCATGTAAATCATTGTGTCGTGGTATGCATGATATTTATGTTTATTTTTGTTTAATTTTATGTAACTGTTAAAGATCTATAAAAAAAAATATTTTTTCTTCTCTCAAGATTAGTGTAGGAAGTTATTCTGCTACCTTAGCTTCCTTACAAGTGGTATCAAATCTTGATCACCTTTGGTTTCAGTTATGGGTTGTTGGGTTTTTTAAACTAATCCAGATTTGAGTGGGAGCTTGTGCATAAGACACTTTGTGATCTTGTTGTAGGAATTTTTAGATGGCAAGTTCATTAGGGAGAATAGAGGTGGGGAAATGTTTTGGAAATAATTTTGAGATGTGGAAGCTAAAGATGGAGGATTTGTTGATAGATCAATATTTGTGGGATGTTGTTGATGAGAATGTTTAGGGGCCCGAAGATCCTACTCAGGCTACTCAATATGATGTTATGGACCATAAAGCCAAGGGTCTAATCAGATTGTGCTTGGAAGACTTTGTTTTAATTAATTTCCATGAAGAGACCTCTACACAGAAACTATGGAAGAATCTTAGTGAGATGTATCAAGCCAAATCTTTGGTGACCAAGATTTTCTTAAGGAAGAAGTTGTATTCCTTAAGAATGGAAGAAGGTGGACAAATTACAGACCACCTAGAACCATTCAATATTTTGGTGGCTCAGTTGGCATCAGTTGGTGTTAAAATGGATGAGGAAGAGAAATATCATATCCTACTTTGTTCTTTGCCTGATTCATGGGATTCTCATGTTATGGATATTGGGAGTACTTATGTTGTTTTGAAGACTGAAGATGTGGTGGGTTCTTTGCTTTCTAAAGAGATGAGGAGGAAATTATCCATCACTACCAAGGAGGCCTTGAATGTTCATGGAATACCTAAGGAAAAAGGAAAGAAGAATGAGAATCATGACAAATCCAAGTTCGGGGGGAGATCTAAATCCCCTGAAAAGTCCAATGTTATTTGTTGGAACTATGGTAAACTTGGACATGTTCATAAGGAATGCAAAGAAGAAAAGAAGAAGAAAAAGAAGAAAGATGATTATGATTCTGAGTCCAAGAAGGAAGATAGCGACGCATTCATTGCAGCTTTGGAAACTCATGCAGGTAATGATGCATGGTTAATTGACTCAGGTACATCTTTCCATATGACCTTTAATAGAGATTAGTTTTCTAAATATGAAGAATTTGATGGAGGTAAGGTGTACTTGGGTGATGATTCTCATTTAGACATTATTGGTCGTGGTAAAGTTAAAATCAAGTTTCCTGATGGTAGAATAAAAAGGATTAATGGTGTGTTGCATATCCCTGGATTAGCATGAAATTTGTTATCTGTGAGAAAACTAATAGATGTAGGTGTGTAGGTATTATTTTCTGATGCATGATGAAAGATGGTTAGAGATGCTATGGTGATTGCTAGAGGTGTCAGATATGGCACATTGTATAATTTGGATACATGCACTATTGAATGTAATAGTACTTTAATGAAAAGCAAGTTTGTGGAAGAAGTGAGGGTTTCACCTTCAATAGATGGTCATGGCTTTTGGGTACCCAAGGGTGCTCTTTCTTCTTAGATAAAGTTACCTTTAGAGAAAACTATGTTATGGCACCAGAGACTTGGCCACATTGGAGAAAAGGGTCTAAGGACCTTGAAAAATAAAAACCTTGTTGAAGGTTTGTTTGATTGTAATCTTGAATTTGATTTTTGTGAGCATTGCATTTATGGAAAACAAAACCACATTCAGTTTTACTCAAATTCTCATACATCTTGTGGTGTATTAGATCTTATTCATTCCGATGTGTTTGGTCCTATAGATGTTCCTTCGATTGGTAAATCCACATATTATGTTTCATTTATTGATGATTATAGTAGAAGGACATGGGTATATTTCCTAAAGAGTAAATCTAAAGTTTTCAGTTGATTTAAAGAATTTAAAGCAATGGTTGAGTTGCAGACTAGAAAGAAAATAAAATGTATGAGGACTGATAATGGTGGTGAATTTTTCTCTCATGATTTTGATAAATTTTGTAAAGATTGTGGTATTCATAGACAAAAGACAACTATGTATTCTCCACAATAGAATGGAGTTGTAGAAAGAATGAACAGGACACTGATGGAGAAGGCTAGAAGTATGTTAATGGTGTTGGTTTGGAACAAAGGTTTTGGGCTAAAGTTGTTGCCACTACCTATTACCTGATTAATAGGTCTCCTTCATCAGCTCATGTTGATAAGATGCCTATAGAGGCATGGTTAGGTCACAAGCCTCCATTGAGAAATATTAGAGTTTTTGGTTGTGAGGCATATGCACATGTACCAAAGGAGAAGTCAACAAAGTTGGAGAACAAGGCTGTGAAATGTATATCCATCGGATACAGTTATGGTGTGAAAGGATACAAGCTTTGGGATACTATTGCATAGAAGGTAATACATAGTAGAAGTGTGATTTTTAGAGAAACTAAGCCTTCTTTTGTTACATTGCAGCCAAAACAAAGTAAATAGGAAGATGTGATTCAATTTCTTCCTACACTTGAGAAAGTTGAATCGAGGCCCAAGGATAGATAAGAAGTTGAGGAGAGCTCATCTAGCTCTAGATCTTCAGAAGAGGAGGAAGAACCCCCAACTCAACTTGTTCATGGGTCTACAAGACATAGACAACCACTTGAAAGGTATTCACCTGATTATTAGAGATGTATTTTTTCTTTGAATACTAACATGGGTGAACCCAAATCTATAGAAGAGGCACTAGGTATGAATGATGTGGAATCCTGGAAGATTGCTATTGATGAAGAAATGGCATCTTTGAAAAATAATGATACATGGGATCTTGTACCATTGCCTGAAGGATGAAAACCTGTTGGTTGTAAATGGGTGTTCAAGAAAAAGATTGGTTCAGATGGAAGTATTGAGAAAAACAAAGCAAGGTTGGTTGCGAAGGGTTACTCTCAAGTTGAGGGTGTTTATTATGGTGAGATATTTTCTCTTGTTGCAAAAATGGCATCCATTAGATTTTTGCTTTTTATTGCTGTTGCTTTTGATTTAGAGGTTGAGAAAATGGATGTAAAAATTGCTTTCCTTCACAGTGATTTGGAGGAGGATATTTATGTGACACAGCCAAAGCACTACGTGGTGAAAGGTAAAAGTAAATTGGTTTGCAAATTGAAGAAATCTTTGTATGGCTTAATACAGATTCCTAGGATGTGGTACCAAAAATTTGATACATATGTGTTGAGTTTGGGATTTGAGCATTCTAAATCAGATCATTGTGTTTATTATAAAACTGATGGTGATCGTTTCATGTTTATTACATTATATGTTGATGATATGTTATTTATTGGCAAAGAGAAAGGTATGATTTCAGAATTGAAATCTCAACTTGCTGCTAAATTTGAAATGAAAGATCTTAGCGCAGCTAAACACATTATTGGGATGGAAATTAAAAGAAATAGAGTGAACAGAAAGCTATGGCTTGGCCAAAGTAAGTATGTGAATTCAATTTTACAGAGGTTTGATATGTAGGATTGTAGACCATTGTGTGTTCCTATTTCAGTTGGAACAAAGTTATCTATTTCAGATTGTCTAACATCTCCATCAGAGATGGAATACATGAGTAGAGTGCCTTACTAGAGTGAAATTGGAAGTTTGGTGTATGCTATGGTTTGTACTAGACTAGGCATTGCCCAAGCAATGGGATTTCTTTCTAGACATATGTCTAATCCTGGTAGAGTTCATTGGGATGCAGTCAAAAGAGTCTTCAGATATTTGTGGGGTACCTCAGACTATTCCTTAAGTTATCATAGTAATATGACTAAAGACAATATTTCCCTTGATATTCATGGTAATGTGGATTCAAACTAGGCAGGTGATGTTGATAGTAGAAAATTCACTAGTGCTTATGTGTTTACTTTATTTGGTGATGCAATTAGTTGGAGGAGTAAGTGACGGGTTGTGGTTGCTTTGTCCACTACTGAAGTAGAGTATATGGCAGCTACTCAAGCTTGTAAAGAATCCATTTGGCTTAAGATATTGTGTTTAGATATTAGTATAAAACAAGGTGCATTAAGAATTTATTGCGACAATCAGAGTGTGATATGTCTAGCTAAGAACTTGACATTTCATGCCAGGACCAAGCACATTGATGTACAGTATCATTTTGTTAGAGATATGGTCGAAGATGGTAGGGTGAAGCTGGATAAGGTAGAGACTTTAATGAATGTTGTCAATTCATTAACTAAGTTAGTGAGCACAGAGAAGTTTAGATGGTGTTTAGATACTATAGGTCTTTTGGCCCCTAGCAATTAAAGAGATGATTTTTACACCCTCACATTGCTCTTGCAAGGTGTTCAACAAGTGGGAGATTTTTTGGGAAAATGTGTCTCAACCTTGGAATTGTATGTGGTTTATTGTTGATAGGATGTATATATATTTATATATATGTTTCCTAGTTACACTGATAGGTGTATACAATGGCAACACGAAGCGAAATGTGAGTGTGTTAACTTTTTCAAGAGAATTGTAGAATGGATGACATACATTAAATAAAGGATATATTATAAATCTGGACCGTTCATTATTAGGTTTTAGATCTAATGGCATATATTTTGTTGGCTTGTCTTGCCCTAGAATGTAACTATATTTTATGATTGAGGGTGTTTATTATGGTGAGATATTTTCTCTTGTTGCAAAAATGACATCCATTAGATTTTTTCTTTCTATTACTGCTACTTTTGATTTAGAGGTTGAGAAAATGGATGTAAAAATTGCTTTCCTTCATGGTGATTTGGAGGATATTTATGTGACACAGCCAGAGCACTATGTGGTGAAAGGTAAAAGTAAATTGGTTTGCAAATTGAAGAAATCTTTGTATGGCTTAAAACAGAGTCCTACGATGTGGTACCAGAAATTTGATACATGTGTGCTGAGTTTGGGATTTGAGCATTCTAAATTAAATCATTGTGTTTATAATAAAACTGGTGGTGATCATTTCCTATTTATTGCATTATATGTTGATGATATGTAATTTATTGGCAAAGGGAAAGGTATGATTTCAGAATTGAAATCTCAACTTGCTATTAAATTTGAAATGAAAGATCTTGGTGCAACTAAAAAAATTCTTGGGATGGAAATTAAAAGAAATAGAGTGAACAGAAAGCTATGGCTTGGCCAAAGTAAGTATGTGAATTCAATTTTATAGAGGTTTGATATGCAAGATTGTAGACCATTGTGTGTTCCTGTTTTAGTTGGAACAAAGTTATCTATTTCAGATTGTTCAACATCTCTATCAAAGATGGAAGACATGAGCAAAGTGCCTTACTAGAGTGCAATTGGAAGTTTGATGTATGCTATGGTTTGTACTAGACCAGACATTGCCCAAGCAGTGGGAGTTCTTTCTAGATATATGTCTAATCCTAGTAGAGTTCATTGGGATGTAGTCAAAAGAGTCTTTAGATATTTGTGGGGTACCTCAAAGTATTCCTTATGTTATCATAGTAATATGACTAAAGATGATATTTCCCTTGATATTCATGGTTATGTGGATTCAGACTAGGTAGGTGATGTTGATAGCAGAAAATCCACCAGTGCTTATGTGTTTACTTTATTTGGTGGTGCAATTAGTTGGATGAGTAAGTGACAGGTTGTGGTTGCTTTTTCCACTACTGAAGTCTACGAGTATATGGAAGCTACTCATGCTTGTAAAGAAGCCATTTGGCTTAAGAGATTGTCTTTAGATATTGGTATAAAACAAGGTGCACTGACAATTTATTGTGATAGTCAAAGTGCAATATGTCTAGGTAAGAGCCTGACATTTCATGCCAAGACCAAGCACATTGATGTACAGTATCATGTTGTTAGAGATATGGTCAAAGTTGGCAGGGTGAAGTTGGTTAAGGTAGAGACTTTAATGAATGTTGTTGATCCTTTAACTAAGCCTATGAGCACAGAGAAGTTTAGATGGTGTTTAGAGACTATGGGCCTTTTGGTCCCTAGCAATTAAAGAGACAATGTTTACACCCTCATGTTTCTCTTGCAAGGTGTTCGACAAGTGGTAGATTTGTTGGGAAAATGTGTCTCAACCTTGTAATTATATTTGGTTTATTATTGATAGGATGTATATATATTTATATATATGTTTCCTAGTTACACTGATAGATGTATACAATGGAAGCACAGAGCAAAATGTGAGCATTTTAACTTTTTTAGGAAACTTCTAGAATGGATGGCATATAGTAAATAAAGGATATATTATAAATTTGGACCATTCGTTATTAGGTTTTAGATTTAATGGTAGATATTTTATTGGCCTGTCTTTCCCTAGAATGTAACTCTATTTTATGAGGGCATTGTATTACGACTGCGGGAGAGATTGTGATGATTTCTAAGAGTCTGATAGCGGTCATGTTGTCTCTTGATCTTTGAGTGGTGATACTGTGTGAGAAGCTTGCTCTACAAGTATATTGTATTTTTTGTGATTTACTGAATAATATATTGGGTGGCTTTTGGAGTGTGGGTTTTTTCTTTTTCCCCACGTAAATCACTGTATCATGGTATGGATGATATTTATGTTTATTTATGTTTAAGTTTTTATAACCGTTAAAGATCTATAAATTTTTTGCATTTTTCTCCACTCAAGATTAGTGTAGGAAGTTGTTCCGCTACCTTAGCCTCCTTACATTAACAACAATCAATGACTAAATATATCGGTGAATAAAAAAATGACTAAATAAGTGACCAGATTAGAGAAATCAATGACTAAATCAACAACTAAATAAGTGACTAGTTAAATATATCAGTGAATAAAAAATGACTAAATAAGTGACCAGATTATAGCAATCAATTATAACTAAATCAACAACTAAATATATCAGTGAATAAAAAATGACTAAATAAGTGACCAAATTACAACAATCAATGACTAAATATACTACCAAATCGATCAATCAAAACAACCAATAAGTGACTAAAAATGGTTTAGTCATCAATTTGGTCATGTTATATATGACTTGAAATAAACTACTAATGGTCACGTGACCAAGTTCAGTCATTTATAAGCAGTTTTTAGTAGTTTTTTAAGTATTTTATTGTTGTTTATGTACTAGTGTCAATTTCATACATCTAACCCACATCTTACATGTCACGTAGTTCTGCCTTATCCATATTTTGAAGGGACTGTCATCCATGTCCTTTGGAAGTCCATCACTCTCACAAATGATGAAACTTAGATAGTCTATCAGGGCATCGGGGAGACTCTATGATGACTCCCTTCAACACCACCTTATCACATCAACATAGCTTAGTGATCTGCCAATACAAACTTGTGAACACATTTAGCCAAATTCCAAATGGTGGAGATCATCGGAGCATCCAGGGGGCTAGCTACTTTGTCCCACTAAAAATTCTCTATCAGTCTGACATAACTTCACTCGAAAGCTAGTACATTTGAGGCATTGTTTCTCAACATTCTCTCACTTAACAAAGAATGTACTAGCTACCAATAAATGTTTGAAATCACTATAAAAACATTCAATATGTCCACCATCTCAGGCAATAGTTCCATCCCTCCTTCACAAGAAAGGAATGAGCCATGGTGTATCTACAACAATCTAAACCAAGACACTTGCAATAGATCCAACTGACAACAAAGAATACAACGTACTACCACCACTCCACTATGCTCATAGCTTATACAAAAGCATCAACAACATCAACTTGAAAGCTTCAAGTTTGAGCACAATTGTAAAGACAACCTCTAGAAAACAAGATAGAACACCAGCTAGAACAACAAGAAAACTTATTGCTCCCATCCAATTGATTAACCCACACAACTAAAAATATCACCCACAACACGTGTTAATCCATCAAATCACCCATACCTCCAAGGTATACCAAACATAGTAAACTTATGTCGTAAATATAAACACCCATAAACTGCAATCATAAACTCCATGTGCAAACATGTCAAAGAGTGACATACACATCCAAGAGATCCCACTGCATGGGTAATGTAAATCTGAAAATGATCAAGGCATACCAATTCTACCAATAGCATCGTATAGAAAGTGTAAAACAACATCATGTAGTACCAAGGAATCATCCACAATGATACACAAAACCTGTAAACCAATAACCTGTAAGAACAGTTCTCACCACAAGTCTTCACAGCTCTCCCAAGTTCTTCACACCCAACAAATGGAAGAGATAAATAAACCTCCATGTCATCATCCAAGCACATAAGTGAAAAAACATGACCATAAGCTAGTGATCACAATAGCTCAAACCAAACCTCAAACCAATGTAATGTGAAATCAAACATCCAAGAAGATAACCAAGACCAAAAAGAAAAACTTTGCACATCATGTACCTGTAGAAAATCCTCTTACATACACCTCTAAATTCCAACTGTGTCAAGTATGGCCTCCTTCCAGAGCATCCCAAAATAATTTCCATAACAGCACCCAACCATTCAATCACCAAGATCAAACATAACATATATATATCATGTAATCAGCATGGATGTAAGCCTCTCAAGCCAAAGAAGATCATACTAAATCTATTCCCTATGAAGGAAATAAGCTCAATGCATCTCCTAAACCAAACATAAATGAATGTAATCACAATGCATAAGGAGATAAACATGCCAACACTCCTCAAATGAATCCTCCAAAACCATGTATCCACAGCTCAAGATCCATATTCATGAGAGGACAAACATAATGCGCTTGAAAGAAATAATGGGAAATACCTCTCAAGCGGTAAGCTACCGAGTAGACCAAGAGTGAGAATGAGAACGCTCCTTGAAGATATACAATCCATCATGACTCCTCCAAGAGAAATCTCCTCATAGGTCTCTGTTGAACTCACATCCAACCAAAGTGAAGGCTTCTCAGACTTTCTATTGAAATGTTCACCAAGAGTAACTATCAACAACACTTCTCTCCTCTCAAGATAAATATAGCCTCGCCTTATTCTCCATGTATCCATGATCACCTGCAAACAATCAGCTCATGCTAAAATCCAAATGCATCACTGCACTATCATGAAGTTCTCAAGCATATGACCAATGCACCCAAAACATAGAGAATCACCAAACTAAGTGTTGTCAATGCTCCAACCATCTAAATCAAGAACTATTCATGACATCATGATCTTACCATCCCCCTTAGGATATTTCATGCTCCAAGTGGACATATCATGATCTTAAGAGCAATGCATCATACCAAAACTCTAATGTGCAATCAAGAGTATAACATGACATAAAAGCAAACAAACTCAAAACCAACATCACTTTTCAAGCATCATCAGCACCTCATCCCAATTACAACAAGAGTCTTTCATGGCTCTAAGATGCTACACATCTTCAAGTAGTTTCCATGCAAATGCAAAAGAACCCTTCTACAGCAACAGGATCTAAGAGCTCCTCCTAGTAACATTTTCAACACTGAATGAAGATCATTCATTCACAGTCACTACTAAAGCTCCCATTGAACCATGACAACCAAGCTCTCCAAGCATCATGACTAAACATTTTCTAATCTAAATATCCTCCAATCCCACACATAAACATGTCCATCTGACAATAAAACCAATTGATATGAAGATCTCCAAATCAAGCACAAAATACCATCACTATCAAAAACTTACACCAAGATGTGTGTCTAGGTTGTTCATGACATCATGATACACATGCTACATGTCCCCATAACTGACTATTCAGGTACTCTTGTATCATCCATTCTTTCATCTCAAAGTAACCACACTAATGCACAAGTGACCATAGACAAGGCCAACTAACTAATCTACATTAACACTAAACGAACCTCGAGGATATAAACCATCCACTTCTGAGTTATCCCAAAACAAACATGTAGGTAAAGACATCCCGCATCTTACACAACCCATAGATCCAATCAATATATCATGCAAACCCATTATTGCACTAGAAACTACAAAACTAAGATCTCAAAGATAGTAACCACATAGACACCATGACTCAAACACTGCAACTATCTCATCCAGTAGCACCCCAAAATCCATGGTCTAGAAAATAGCTTAATAGCAACTCCACAAATTCACAATTTTTTTTCTTGACTTGTAAAACCTGCAAAACCACTATGTTTGGAACAACACCTATGCCCATCCACACCCACTACTCATCTAGAAGAATTAAAATTCTGAAGAAGAAAAAAACACCATAATGGTTAAACAAGAATAATGAATTGTCATGAATGAGCATCACCATAGATTTTTACAAAAATCTACAAAAACTTCAGATCCAAGGAACATGAAACCAAGCTATGCAAGTACAAAACATCCATAAAAAGAAAATTAGTTTAGAAATTCCAAGCCTGTTTCAGGCCAACTCCAGAACCACCATTATGCACATGCATCTAAGGGAGACAAATTATTACAAAAGCTTCTAGATCATCCAATGATCAACTCCATAGCCTACATGTAATCGAGGTAACAAAAACAATGCCTTCCAATACCAAGAAAGAGCACCCAGCATAAGCACATTACTCCATAGTTGAATAAACAACCCAAGCTTCTCCATATCATCAAGGATCCACTCACATAGACACCCAATATGAAATATTTTCTACAACACAACCACAAAGTGAAAAATTCCATCCCATGCATCAGGATTATTTTGTTGTCAACACAGGAGCTTCAAGTCACATCATTTCAATATGACCAACTCAATTTTCTCTATCTTCACCATCCTTCAAGCTATGTGTTGTCTTATGAAACTAAAAAAAATAGCAAACAACTTTCACTCACCAAAGGATCATTCATTAGCTGATTCCTTCATATTTCCTCAAGCTTTCCAGACTAAGAAATCTTCACAAAAGGAATACCCAAAACTAGCAACACCAGGAACAAACAAATCCCAATAGAAAGCTCTAATACCATTTGAAGGGAAATTAGTTTATCCCAAAATGAACATCTGAGAATAGTAGGTGCCTTAGGTAACATTAATTACATTAAATAGCCTCAAAATCATGTACTACTATGCCATAAAAGCGGAATCAAACATAGTTTTATTTCCCACATTAAACCTTAGAGGAAAGTTTATGCAACCTTAACTAGTCTCAACAACAAGTAGTAACTAGATTCATTTAGCAGAATCATTAGACATGAAAGATAGAATAGACGAAATGAACACATATATTTACATGGGGAAAACCCTTTTGGGTAAAAAAACCCCACACTCCAAAAGTGTAGACTCATTGTATTATTCAGCAACTAGAAAATATAGTTATAATACAATACAGGCACTAAGCCTTTCATGGAGATTTTTCATCCTGTTTTATCTAGAGGAACAATTTGACAGCATAACCCCCTTGAATGCAAATCTCTTCTTGTTGCATTTCTCTAATAAACCTCTCCAGTCAATCTAGATCATTCTATCAATCCCCTATGTTACATCATATTCTTGTTACAATGCATTCAATGCACTATGGCATTTGCATACACCTCATAGGTGTTCCTCGGATCTCTTTTATTATTTTCCTTGATCTTCTCAGATCATGCGCATCCATTACAATGCACTAAGGCATTTTTATAAACCTCAAACATTACCAAGAAGTCAATTGTTCCAACTTCCACCAAGAAACCAACAAACAAATGTAACTGTCATCACATCCTTTTGTCAGAGTGTCGAGAAGACTGGAAATGATTTTTCCTCAAACTCCAATAGTCACCTCGACATACACACTTCCAAGAAATTCTTCCCATTCAAAGTGCATCGGAACTTCAAAGAGACTCGAGACACTCTCTCACTGAACTTTCATTGTCACCCCGAAGTAGTTGTTGTCAGCCTTGACCAAGGTCTCCACTATCCACATGTTGACCACTTCACCATCATACATCTGACTCACTTCTTACATGTCACCCAGTTCTGCCTTATTAGCATTTCAAAGGGACTACTATCCATGTCCTGGCGAAGTCCATCACTCTCACTGATGATGAAACTCAGACAGTCTATTGGTGCATCAAGGAGACTCTATGATGACTCCTTTTGACACCAACTTGTCACACTGACATAGCTTAGTGATCCTCCAGTAAAAACTTACAAACATATTTATCCAAACGCCAAACGGTGGAGGTCATTAGAGCATCGAGGGGATTAGCTACTTTGTCCCACCAAAAATTCTTTGTTTTGCCTGGTGTAACTTCACCCGAAAGCCAATACATTTGAGGCATTATTTCTCAATAGTTTTAATCTATAGATCCCCTAAAAACATTGATGGATTCTTGTAATTCCCTTGTTGGAATGTGAATTTCAATGAATGGTGACATCGGGTATGAGATAAACTTCACCAAAATGAGCAATTCCAACACAAAAAGGTATGCAAATGAAATATGATGATATATGAATGAAAATACAATGGAAATACATCATATTTATTTTCATAAACAATATCTAAGAGAAAACTATAGATGCAAAAAAATACATAGAGAAACCTAACAACTTGTAAACGATGATTTTGGGTTGCCCTCACAATGCTTTGCTCCTCCTAGGGTATTTCACCTAAAAGGAGAAAGGGGATTGGATGGGGTCCAAAATGCAAGGGTTTACACTCAAGATTAATGTAAATGAGATGAATTATGCCTAATTAAGATGTTTTAATGCTCTAATCTAAAATTGAAATGTCCTAATGATGCAAAACTTAGAAAATGTAAAGTGATGGAAAACACAATGTGATATGCAGAAATGCCTAAAAATGCAACTAAATGATGAAATAACATAAAAGAATGAAAGAGGTGCACCTAGAATCTGAAGCTTGATGTTGGGAGATTTTAGAATCGTAAAAATTTGACTAAAAATGCTAACTGGGACACTTACGCCAGGTTGGGCGACTTAGTCCCAGTTTCGAGAAACTTTGCCAGAACGAGAATCTGCCAAATGGGTATCCAAAAATGTCAAAATCATTTTTCAGGCCCAGAAGAAAGACTAATCCACCACTAGTGGCGACTTAGTCCTCCTACAAATCTCGGGAAATTTGGGACAGAATATTGTAGCCTCAGGTCTGCACTTTCTTTTCTGACAAGTGTCCACACTTGATTCTGTAGAAAACAGGGTAGAAAGCCTCTCTAAGCTTGAACTAGGGTTGTGTTGACTTGATTGACTTTTTAGACTTGTTGACCACCTTTCAACACCTAATTTCTTGATAAATTTGCATACAAAAGTCTGCAAACACACATGCAAAAGGGGAAAAATGGTTGAGGGTTAGAGAATAGGGGTTTGCCTTGGTCAAACCCCACTTTGGTAATCAAACCCTAAACAATGAAATGAAATGAAAAGAGTATGATAAATAGATAACATGGAAATTTCATAAACTTACCACACCATTGATGTAGAAATCTAAAGATATGAAATGAAATGCTCCAATAGATTGACTTGATAATGCTTGATTTGCTTGAATGCTTGTGACTAACTTGATGAATGCTTGAATTCTTGTGAATTAGGAGAGTGTAGGAGGAGCTTGTAAAATGAGGGTAAAAACCCTTATTTATACCTGAAATTATTAAAATTTCCTAAAAGTAACACATCACAAGCTGACCTCAAGGGTTAGAGGACAAATTCCTGCTACAAATTTAAAATTATTTTGAATTTTGTGTCAAAAAGGACTAAGTCGCCCCTATTGGCAACTTAGTCCCACTTAAGAAAATTAAGTGGATTTTGGGAATTTCGGGGCATTAAAAGTTTTCCAACGGGAATATCCTCAAAAACACACTTGAAAATTATCAGAAAGTGCATTAAGGGGTCAAATAAAGCATAAGAAAGGTGTAAATAGTGAAATTAAGGCTAAAAAAGCATGAAATCTTGTTACAAGACTTTACAACACTTCAAAATAAGACTTAATAAGTGATGAAAAGGTGATTTTTAGGTGAATTGTAATGAATAGAATCTAGAAAAGTGTAGAAATGTTTTACAACACCTTCACAAGACATCATAGTTTGAATGTTTAAAACCTAATGTGAATATTTGGACCTCATTACAATATTAAACCCAGGAAAAATCAATCCAAAGTCCATTAGAAAGACTCAAGTGAGCATAAAAATTTCAACTATACATTTTTTGGCGACACACAATTGCAAGCCAAAATATGCACCAAACGGATGCCAAACTCAACACAACTTAGAAAACCAAACTCTGATAATATGAGAAGCAATATTACATCAAGATATTTCATTGATACAAATATATATGCTGCAATATATAGCAATAACAAACTGAAATGACAACTCACTTATTCAAAAAACTACACCTATAAATATTGAAAGAAATACTCTAAATTGGGATCGGTTAAGCACAATGACAAAATCTGTATGAATTTGATCCTGGAGACCATCAAAACCACTACCTTCAAGCCTCTGACTCCTTTTTTAATCAACCTTGGAGTTCTTCCTTCTTCGGTTTCCCAACCTCAAAAGAAAATATCACAACCTATGAAATAACAATGAATGAAAAATAAAAATAAAATCCTTTAAATCAAACCACATGCAAAAGGTAAAGTTGGGTACCCAAAACTCCACTCCAAAATGGAAAGAATCTTGCATTTCATTATTTTTAACTCCTTTTTTCCCAATTGGCCTCCATGAATCAACCATTTCCCAAAAGATTTGCTTTTATAACTTGACTATTGTCATAAGCAATTAAATTTGCTTTTTTAAGCCAAAACATTCTCCAACAAAAACCACTCCCAAGTATTAATGATAAATAATTAAAATATCCATTTGATGATTAAATATTATTTTTATTTAATCCAATCATAAAAAAGGATATTAATTCCCCGATCAACCCATGGTCCTAATTTACTCTATTTGAACAACTAGACTTACTATAAATGAAAAAATGCTAATTTAGGAAAGGGGACATGACAAGTCCTCCCTCCCAGAGATTGCTTTTCCTCAAGAAATTATAAACATAATGCTCCAAAAATCTTATGCCAAATTGTATATGAAGCAATTTTCCTAGACCAGTGAAGAGTTGTGCTATTTTCCTAAGAATACTATGCCAAAATGAGGACTCAGATTCCTTTGTTCCATTACTATGAATCCAACAACAATATCTATGCAATCTAAGCTCTTGTATGTGTAATTAATTGATGTATTCATTCTCATACTCCAACTGAGACACATATTCCCATAAAATTTTAATAAACTTTCCAAATGCACTAGTGTGAGGTGAGACAAACTTGTAACTTTTGATAACAAACTTTCCCAATTATACATTTTTTATTTTTTTTGCATTTAGGAATGATTATAATGCACTCCCTATTACAAAAAATATGAATTTGGGAAATATTTGCTTCTCTCACCTTCAAAGTGCTAAAATATTTAGTGTAGGAATGTGTAACAAAAAGCCCATGCTTATCCTCAGCTTGTGGAATATTGCTTTCAGCTTCATGGACTGATATATGGTAGAAAAAGTATAGTAAAGGTGTGGAAAATGACATCATACAACAACAACATTCACAACACAATTGAATCAACCCATCTGAACAGAAGTTCCATCTGCAAACACAAAATTATCATCCCAATTTTGTAACTTATCATTCTGAATATTTTTCCAAGGAATAACATACATTTTTAGATACACCTAAGCAAGCAACATGTTGTAATCCCCAATACATATTAATCCCATAAAATCTTCACACAAATTCATCGAAAACTTGTAGATAACACACACTAACTACACAAGGTGTGCATCATCTCTAAATGATCCTAAATCCTTCTGAATTTATAAGACAAAGTCATTTACTATAGGGGCTCTACTAATTGGAATTATTAATTCAACCAAAATGAGAGAATCATAACTATAGAGAGCTAGAAATAGAGACATATGAAAAGAAATATGATGAAAATGCTCCCCTAACTACAACCATTTCTCTTGAGCACCATGTTGATAATTTGCCACTGATAAATCATCTTGCTCCAACTGAACTCTCCTCATCTAGATCCTCACAAATGAAACACCATCTAAACCACTGTTGAAATCCATGTCATAGAATATGTCCTGCCAAAGAAACTCAGGGAATTCCACACTAGCAAACTTACTGCCAATCATGACCCTAGGTAGAATACAAGACACCTTGCTCAACCATAAAGCATAATCCTCAGCATCACTCTAAGTGTCAAATGGAAAGGCCCGAGCACACCAACCCAACAAAACCATTGCAATCATTAAAATAGCATCTAAAATCATGCATGTCGTCTCCATGAAGTAACTACAATGACCATTGCTCACCAAAGTGAAAGCAATGAAAGATTGATTTGTGTCCAAGAAAATACTCACAACCAACCAGGCCCAAAATTATGTTTATGCTCAACAACAAACTTCTCATAAAATGATGTCTTTGTAACAAACCAAATGATGTAAGGGCAGCAATAAACAAATTGAAATCCAATTGGAAACATAGGGGAGATGTATATGGTTGTAGCAACAAGGTCATCCCCTATAGTCACAATACCTCTACCAACCAACCTTACCCAAGAACTGTTATGTTGTAGGTCTAAAGAGTCTATCCAACTCATCTACAAATCAAGATATGGAGTCATGTACAAACTTATTGGAAAGTGGACAGTAGTACTAATTCTAAAGGTTGATCCTTTACTCCAATCTTGAGACAACACCTCATAGCAAGAAATTGTACCTCGTTCTCAAATCTTGCAATCAACCCCAATCTGATCACTAAAATATGTTAGCTCCAACTCAAATAAGGGATTAGTATAGGTTAAAATAACATCCATCATAAATATAGGATTATCAACAATCTAAAAAAATTCTTCATTCCAAAATTAAATCCATCCTCTTGTTGGTCCAAATTACAACTATCTGAATGTGCCAAGTCATGCTCCTCCTAGATGCAATCTAACTCCTCCATTACCTATTTTTCCTCCTTGGTCCTTTCCCTAAACTATTGACCCTCACAGAATTGACCATTTTCCTCTAAAATTTCCTCTTGGATAGTTTCCAAATTAATATTTGTAGTTTTAATCTTACCAATGAGCTCACCAACTTCTTCCCTTAATTTCTTAGACATGAATAGGGTCTCATATGCAAGCTTGTTAGCCCTATCTCTAACATGTATCATATGCAAGTAAGCTATTTTGGTTTCTTCCATGGAGTTCTTCATTATTTTCAATTCAACATATGCAACATTAAACTCATTATGACTTCTTGGTGCATTTCAAATGATGCTTTCTACATGCATAAGTGTACTATCCAATCTAGATAAAACTTGCATTTCATATTTAGAGGACTCCAAAAATTGATTACTAAAAGTTTCCTCATGCATGTCAATTTTTTGTAAATTATGATGCATGCCAACATTTAAATCTTCCTCATACCTATCACTAACTACACCATGGGTGTCCCAAACCTCATAAACCTCTTCTTTGATAATTTGATGAATATGTGTAGGATTAGGTTGAGGAACCAAATCAACAATTCCATTGTGTCTTAGCTCATCATCTAGGCTTCTTTATTTTTTATCAAAATCAAGGCTAATATATCTTTGCTCAAAATCAGCATCAAGCAATAAAAAATTAGATGTGTATTCAATATCATCAACATACCTTTCAGCCTTAGCTTCTTTAATGACATCCTCCCTGCATATCTTTGGAGATGAATCTAAACAAAACTTGGAATGAAAGGGAATTGCATCCCAAGATTGATCCTAGTCATGCTTAGATACTAACACACCTGGAACCCAGGTGAAAGGGGCATGATTTCTTTGATCAAAATATGAGTAGTCGCTATGCTCCCCATGAGTGGAAGCCTCTTTGGAAGTGCCATTCTCCATCTTCCCGAGACTAAAATCTTCACCAAATTCTTAAAGAGCCTCAAAGAATCCATCATTAGTTTTAGCTCCACAAAATACATCAAGGTTGATAGTCTTAGAGTTTTCAACAAATGAATCCAAATTAGGATTCAAGGCTTCCATTTATTCTTCTTGCAATTCTATTTTTTCTTTATGTTGCAACATTACCATTTCTTCCATATTTTGAATTTGTGTCTCAAGTTTTTCTATCACTATCGCTGGTTCTTCATGCATCACATTATCCATAGCAATTTCATGCATGACCAAAGAATCATCTTGAGACTTTGTCACACATTCATCATTCTTCAAAACACTCACTGCATTAGACTATCTTGCTATAAATTCTTCTACAAAGTTATCTGCTCCTTTTCACCCTTTTGTTCAAATCCATCAATCAAAATTTGACAGAAAATTTCAAAAGAATCTACTTGAATGTGGACTCAGGTGTTCATACCTTGGTACCACCAATCAAGAGCAGCTCCTTCAAGGTGCAGGATCTCATATTGAATGGAAACTTGCTCCTCCATGGAACTATAATAGTAATAGTACTACATCTCAAACAACCAATTTTTGACTGATATCATGTTTAATCCATCGAAAATGGGAGCCGAAGATTTAATAACTTTGCTCCTGAGATCTTTTCCACCCAAATTTGAATGTTGTCTATAATCCTTAATATCCATCATGTTCTGCATATGAATGATATAGTCACTATATGGGAAATATTTTTTAAATCCTTCATCTTGTTTAATATATGTTTCTCTCACGGTTGCTAGATCTCTGGCCAAATCTTCTATGTAATCAGCCATCTTTTAACTCCTCTTTCCTTTTGTAAAATATGATCAAACACTCAAGCTAGAAGGATCATGGCTTTGATACCACTGTAATGTCCCTTGTTGGAAATTATATCATATTTCTTTTACAAATAAATATTAACTTCCTCAGTAATGCAAATTGCAATAAACAATGAAATCAGATGAGATAAACTTCATCAAAATCAACAATTCCAACACAAAAAGGCATGCAACTAAAATATGATTATATATGAATGAAAATACCATGGAAATACATTAGATTTACTGTCATAAATAGCAGTTAACAAAAAACTACACCTGCAGCAAAATACATAGAGAAACCTCACAACTGTAAGCCAAAATATGTACCAAATGGATACCAAACTCAACACAACTTAGCAAACCAAAATTTGATAATATGAGCAGAAATATTACATCAAGATATGTCACTGATACAAATATATATGCTACAATCTAGAGCAATAACAAACTAAAACACACAACTCACTTATTCCCAAACTACACCTACAAATATTGAAAGAAATACTCTAAACTGAAATCGGTGAAGCACAATGTCAGACTATGTATGAATCTAATCCTAGAATCCATTAGAACCACTACCTTCAAGCCTCTGACTCCTTGGTTTATCATACTTGGATTTATTCCTTCTTCAGTTTCCCAGCCTCAGAAGAAAATATCATAACCTGTGAAATAACATGTATAGAATGAATGAATGAGTGAAAATCAAAAAAAAATCTTTTAAGGCAAACCACATGCAAAAGGTAAAGTTGGGTGCCTAAAAATACACTTCAAAATTGAAATAATATTGCATACCATGATTTTTAACTTCTTTTTCCCTATTGGCCTTCATGAATCAACCATTTTCCAAAAGATTTTCTTTTATTTAAACTATTGTCATAAGCAATTAAATCTTCTTTTTTTAGCCAAAACATGCTCCAACAAAAACCATGCCCAAGTATGGGTGATAAATAATTAAAATATCCATTTGATGATTAAATATTATTTTTGTTTAATCCAATCATCAAAAAAGATATTAATTCCCCGATCAACCTATGGTTCTGATTTACTCTATTTTGACAACTAGACTAGCAAGTGCTAATTTTGGAAGGGGACATAACAGTTCCATTTTGTTTCATTTGGAAGAATGAAATTATTCAAGTAAAGCTCACATAATTGATCTTGCATATCTGGTGTAGAAGCAATGAAAGTTTCTACAAACACAAATTTTGTATTCATAGCAATTGGTAAATCACTAATTAATTGGTTGAATTGGAAACATAAGTATTTTTCCTGCAAAAATAATGCATAGAACTTGGCAGATGGTCTGTATTTGAGTAATTGAGTGACTTTATTTGCTATTTCACCAATTCTTATTGTCGATCTCTTCACTTATGTTTCTTGTTTTTCAACGGCCCTAGTGTGGTTAGTGATGATGGTCATTGTAGTCCTCATCATTTAATTAAAAATGTTAAACGAGAGTGGTGTCCATGGCGATATGCAAGAGGGAGAAGAAATCATTTACATGACATTCTTTTTCTACAAACAAAATTGAAAGGCAATGCATGAAAGAAATTGCTAAAATCAAATCTAATCTAAGAGCTTGTAAATGAAAATGCTAGAATGAAATCTACCTTAAGAAGCATTCAAAGGAAAATTCTAGAAATGTAAATAATAGGGAATGGAAAGATTGCTGGAAAATAAGCCATTAAATGAAAACTACAAACAACTACACTATTGTTGCTAAAAAACTAAACTCTATTATTCCATAAAAATCTTCCCCCTTTGATTCATTTATTACAATGAATTTATAGAATTCTTATCTTCAACTAATCCGCCAAGAATGTGGATCTGATATCCTATTTTTGGGGAGAAAATCTAGATCTTCTTCCTCAGATTTTGTTGCCTTCTTTCATGCCACTTTTATTTCAGCCAGATTCAGTCACGAGTTGCGCATTTATTTTGGTGAATATCTTCAAATGGTTTTTGGGTTTTGTTCCCCTCATTCCCAGCTTTCCAAATCATTTTAAAATTCTATATTTCATTGAGAAATGAGGGAGATATCATTGTTTTACTGAAACTGTGTTTTTAAACTTCCTCTTTTAATGCTTCTTTCTAGAATTTTTTTGACGTTTCAAAATTTATGATTTAAACTAATAATTTTTGATTACTTGGAAAACCATGTAATAGCATTAATACATGAAATGATACTAATTAAGCAAAATACATGTTTTTATTTAGCTAATAGATCAGACGATTTATTGTCTCATCAGTTAGCTATCATTTTTTATTTTTCCTTCTCCCAATCTTTCTTTTTATGGGAGAATTATTTGGTTCTCTTCCACAACTCCACACCTAAGGACACTATAGTAGGACCAGTGGGGTTTCTTGTATGAGAAATTGGTCCTTGAGATACATGCTCTTTTTTGCCTACCTCAACCATGGTAAGTTGTGCAAGGATTTTCAAATTGGATTGATGCTCAAATTTATGCAATTTTTCCTCTAATTCCTTGATCTTTGTGTCCCTTTCACTATCCCTTTATTGATATGATTTTACAAATTCTTCCAACTGATTTATCCTCTCCATAACCACTATAATTCTTTACCAATATTTATTTCCTCTATAAACAATTCTTCATCCTTTTTGAGGAACTGATCATCATCCCTCATGCTATATTTATAACCCTCACTATCATGGCTCTTTGGCGATATTTTTCTCATTTTCCTTGCTACAAATGCATCCTCTGAATCAGATTCAAAGGTTCTTGTGAAGTGTCTTTTTTGTTTAACTAGTGTATTTATATTCCCTAGGGAATTCCCCTTCAATTCTGAGTCTATCTCAAGC
Source organism: Sequoia sempervirens (assembly GCA_007258455.2). Taxonomy (NCBI): domain Eukaryota; kingdom Viridiplantae; phylum Streptophyta; class Pinopsida; order Cupressales; family Cupressaceae; genus Sequoia; species Sequoia sempervirens. The sequence goes on along the minus strand of VDFB02047230.1, from coordinate 13,240,592 downwards.
ATCACAACATTTTCTTCTTCTTGCTTTTTGATTGACCCTCTCATGGTACCTTTCCTCTTCAGGCAATGTGATTGCCTCCTAGGTTGTGTGGATTTCTTCTCCCCTCTTGTAGAAGAAGATTTATTGGTTCTTGTTTTTTTTCCAAAGGTAGGGGTTTTTTATGTATCTCCTATTGTGGGTTGCTCAGAGGCTGCAAGTTGAGTGTCCTGCAGGCTTTGCTCCTCTAGCTCTCCTATGCTACAAGTAGGTGACACAACAAGGGAGCCAGAGGGCATTTCCCTTTTTTGACACAGTAGGTTCCTCTATTTTTTTTAGGGCAACAGGTTCTTCAAGAATACTATTGATATGGTTGCAATTTAGGAAACTTTCCCATGAAACATGTGGAAATTGAGTTGTCAAACTCCTTTTTATTAGTAATGTGACTAAGAAGAAATGTGATAATATTGTGTTATTCCTTTTTCTTTTATACACAAAACTCATTATTTTAAACAAATTATACATAAAATATGGAACATTCACACCCCTATCATGGCGAAGATGACTTAAAATTTTAAAATGGGTTGTATACAATAAGGATTGTCTACCATCATAGGTTAAGTATTTGACTATGTAAGAAGCTATAGAATCCCATATCCAGGGTAAGGATAAAAATTTTGTACCTTGAGAAGATGAGTCCAGGTTTTCTCTTAGTTGTCTAAATTTGTTTCTAACAATAGTGTCTACCCTCACTGGAAACTCTTGTCCTTCCCGAGGCAATCCTGATACCTCAACAATGGCGGCCTCTGAAGCATCCACCCTCAAATCTCTTATAATTTTTTCATCATTTTGTAGTGGTAGAAAATTGTTGTGTCATGACCTCATTGAATTTTGTGAGTTTCAGGAAGTACTCCAACCAACCAGCTTGTTGGAAAATGGGTAACACTAGCCTATCTTCCAATAGTCAGGTATGTGGTGTTGGTTCCCTACGAATAATGTCACCACCTATGATACTGTTGTTGTTCTCTAATTATTTAATTTTGCTTTATTCTGGTTCAATTTATGTCTATTACTCCAACTAAACTGCTTTCACTATACTATATCCTCTCAATTTAGTTGCTTCTAACCGTTGTCTTCTCCTTTAATCTTGTATTATGTAAAAATTGAGGGAAATAGAATGGAAAAAAGGTTGTAGAGAGATTTTGGTTTTTGAAAATTAAGAAAATGAAGAGTACCCCTCCCCCAACTAAAGGTATTAAGTGTGCTCAATTAATTGTATGATTATTTGTGAAGGGTTAAATGTTATGTAGTAGAAAATCAGATTAGATATGAAGCATGCACGAAGTAGTGTTAAAACATGTAGAAAATCAATGATCATGTATGCTAATTATGGTAAATTAATGTATGTACCTGTTTAATTTTGTTGAAGTAAAACTTAACTCGTGTGAATTTGTTGATTACTACTCGCAACGGGATGTTATGTGACATGTCTTAATTGCAATTAAAAATGAATGATATGAATGCATAGCACATGGTAAATGATGGTTTGGAAAAGCTACAAGATGTATAGAAGATGGGAGATGAAATGAACTACATGATACGTAGGAACCAAGAAAGGTGGTGTCAATGCTACATGTAATAGGTTGCATGCATGATAAAATGAAATATGTGTGGTTGCATGTACAGAAGGATGGAGTTGGAAATAAATGATATGTTATTAATTTGACTAGAAATTTTGAAATGACTGTTAGACTCTTACTACAGGTGCCTCCAGTAATAGGACCCTTTCTAAATGTGTCACCTTTAGGCATGATGATATAGGTCCCTGCTAATTCTTTAAATGTGATGGTGGTTGTTTGTCACCTTATGTAGTGTGCGCTTGTAAAGTGTGTTAGAAAATTATACCTGTGTAACATCAATAGGTGAGCTAGGTAATAGGTGAGCTAGGTAGCTCTTCTACTGAGTTGGGTATAGAACTTGTAGTTTATGTCGTTGAATTTTTAAGTGAAGGCTCAAATTGCTAGATTAATGAAAGAAGGAAGTCATCCTTCTGCAATGGTTTTTTATATAGATTCAATATGTGTTCATTGACCGGTAATGAGAACCTAACTTCATCAATTATTTGTAGTTGTATTGATCCATTAGGAAACACTTGTTTTATCTCATATAGACTAAGCCATCTTATGTGTAACTTTCCTTTGTAGTCCTTATATCTTGAGTCATAAAGAAGAGCCCAATCACCTACAATGAATTCCTTGGTTTTGATAAACTCATCATTCCATCTAATTCTTTGATTTTGAACAACTTCAATATGGTGTATGGCTTCCATCCTAATTTCATCAAGTGTATTAAGGTTATGTAATCTCTCTTGTTGTGTTATTGACAAGTCCATGCCTAATATAACTATTGTCCTCAATGTTTTATATTCAAATCTGATAATAAGTACAACTTTATCTACATACACCAATTCATATGGTGTAAATCTTGTTGTGGTTTTCCAAGTTGTCCTATAGGCCTCAAGCAACCTGGTTACCTAATCTTTGCTATGAATTTTTATTATTTTTGTCAAAATGTTTTCAATTTCTTTGTTTGTGACTTCCACCTGTCCATTAGTTTGAGGGTGGTATGGTGTAGACTTCATGTGTCTAATCTCATACTCTTGAACTAATTTTGTGATCAACTCTAATGTAAATTGGGGTCCTTGGTCTGTGACAATCTCTCTTGGAACTCCTTATCTTGTAAATATGTCCTCATAGAGAAAATTGGCCAAATTACCATCCCTTTCAAATTGTAAAGCCTTAACCTCCACCCACTTTGTAAGGTAATATGTGCATACCATTATGTATTCTTTAATTTTTGATGTTGGTGATATTGGGCCAATAAAGTTTAATCCTCATTTATCAAATGGTGTTATTCCTAACTATGGTTGCAATGGAATTTCATCTATTTTTTATTGCCTTCCCATTCTTTGACACCTATCACAACCCCTAGTGTACTTCATTGCATCCTTATGAAGAGTTAGCCAATAGTAGCTAGTATTGAGAATCTTAAGAGTTTTTCTCTTTACTGCAAAGTGTCCCCCATAGGGTTCATCATGGCATGCTCTGAGGATGTCATATACTTCATCTTCTCTGATATATCTCCTCATTATATTATCTAGGCCTATGTAGAATAACTATCCAACTATCCAGGAGTAAGGAAAACTCTTGTGAACCAATTTACTCTTTTCTCTTTATGAGAAGTGAGGTGGTGTTTGTCTTGCAACAAGATAGTTGGCAATGTATACAAACAAGGGTGTATGTAAAGATAGTGCAAACAAATCCTCATCTAAGAATGAATTGTCAACATCTTTTTTTGATTTGGTTGGTAATCTAGATAGAAATTCTGCCACTACATTTTCTTTGCTTGGCTTGTCTATAATGGTAATGTCAAATTATTGAAGCAACAATAACCACCTAACAAGCCTTCCACCAACCACTGGTTTGTTTATTAGATAATTGATTGTTGTATGGTCAGTGTGTATGAACATTGGATATCCTATAATATAATGCTTGAATTAATTTATTACGTATACTACTTCCAACATCTCTTTCTCCATCACTATATAATTGAGTTATGTCCCTTGTATATTTTTTGTTGATATAATATATGGCATACTCTTTGTTTCCTTCCTTTTGTCCAAGCACAACTCCTATAGAAAAATCAGAAGCATCTGTATGGATATGGAAAGTTAAGGTCCAATTTGGTCCTCTTAAGACAAGTGTTTTGGTTATGCTACCTTGAGTTCTTCAAAAGAGTGTTGACAAGTAATTGTCCACTCAAATTCCACATTTTTAGATAGTAAAAAAAATAGTGGAGCTACAAGTTTGTTAAATTCTTGGATGAATATCCTATAATATCCAGCATCTCCTAGGAAAATTCTAACATCTTTTTTGTCTTTGAAGCACAAGAAGTGTTGATATCACTTCAATTTTTTTGGGGTCCACTTGAATTCCTTAATTTGACACAAAATATCCCAATACAATCCCTTATGTCATCATCATAATGCACTTTTCATGACTCGGTGATAAGTTGTGTTCTTGACACCTTTTTAGCACCTTCTCTATATTACCAAGTGCTTCATCATATGTATTCCCATATGTTGTAAAATCATCCATGTAAACCTTCATGGAATCATGTGCAAAGTCTAAGAATATACTCAGTACTACCCTCTGGAAAGTGGTTGGTGCATTACATAGGCCAAATGGCAGGACAAAATAAGCATATGTGCCCCAAGGGCATGTGAATGTTGTCTCATACTGGTCTTTTGGGGCAATCTTAATTTGGTTATGGCCACTAAATCCATCTAGAAAGGAAAAGTACTTGGTCAATGAATTGGAGTGGAAAGTGGTCCTTCCGAGTTGTAGCATTTAATTCCTAGTAGTGTACACATACTCCCCATTTTCCTCTTTTCTTTGGAATAATTACTAGAGGTGATACCCACTGACTGTTAGATATAGGATTGTAGAGGAGGGGGGATGACTACTCAGGACCCTAGGTCACGGGAGGGTCTAGAACAATCAACTGCCTTGATCTACCTCACACTAAAGGATTTCTGTGGTAAGTCTAATGTTTTAAGAGGGTGAAAAAGGAAGGACAATTGATCTATCATTGTCTTTTTGTCAACTCGAGAGTTTAAGAAACCAAGCGAGAAAATTCTCAAGTTTTGATTGTAACCTAGGTAGATCTCTACCAAAGGATTCCAATGTAGAAGACGAACTACAGCATGGCATCCTAGTAGAGCGATGGTGTCCGTACAGATAGAGAGTACAAAGTACAACCTAAAATTAATAGGGAACTCACTAACTACTTGATAAATGTAGTTTTATGCAATGATGAAAAGTAGAAGATAGCTAAACTACTGAAATAACAAGAAGAATACTTTAAATTAAGAGATATAATTTGACAAGAGCAAAGGTGGAAAAAATCAAACTTATGGTCGGTCCAGCCTCCCGCAAGCTCCACATGAACAAAGTACCTACACACAATAGAACAGGGGAAAATGTTGGGGTTGTTTTGGGGCTTGTCACAATTAAACCCCCGTTTCGGTGTTCCCACCTCCACAAACAGCCAAAATAGCCAAAAATAGAGAAAGTGTGATAAAGAAAGTGTTGGGATATGGTGTTGTACACCATTGCATAAAATGATTTGTAATGTTGTAATTAAATAATTATTTAGTTGTGATGAACCTAGGTGGTGTGGTTAATCACACTAGGTAATTATTTGGGGGACCACTTGATGTTGTATTGTAACATTGTATTATTATTTAATGTGTGGGAGACATGAGATAATAATTTAATATTGGTAAAATATTAAATAAATTGAAGTCTTCGTACCCAATATTAAATAAGGGTTTAGTGGTTTTGTATTGACATGGTTTTGTGGTACATGGTTTTACCTTACCACTAGTTATATTTTGTGTGAGCTTGTGTCTATAAAAGCAAACACATGTTTAGTGGTTTAGGTTGGGATGAGTGGTTTCGTTGTTATTATTGAGTCTTTTTGAGGAGTGCATATGTGAAGCATGGCATGGGTTGTGTGGATTCATGCTTAGACACATGGAGATGCATGGAGAGGCTTGATGCTTTAAAGGTGTTCATTGTAACTCTTGTATGGCTTTATTGTTGAATAATATGATGAAGTATGGATGTTTTTGGAGGCTGGGTTTTTCCCTCTTGATGGTTTTCCCAGGGTATATATCTTGTGTCATCTTTGATCAATATGTTGTCTATTCTCTTGGATATAGATTCTGAGTACTTATTTGCATAAATTTCTATTTTAGGTTATGTGGAAATTGTCATTAGATGGTTGCAAGTTTCCTTACAGAAGGTAGTGAAATGGAAGAATTCCCAACAATGCCAACAACAATGATGCTAAGTAAAATGGATATCACCTCCCTAATAAGATTCCCTCAAGCACATGAAGGGAGATGTAAGCTCGCAAGCTTGTAGATGCCAATGTTGCTACAACAACGAGAGGAGTGAAATCAACTGAGTGTTGAATTAGAGCTTCAACAATGGAGAAAGTGTTGTAAAATGAAGTGAGGAATTCCTAAGAAGTGTGAAGTGAGATTGAAGAATATCGAAGAAGATGAATTGAATGTGAAAGATAGTGTTTTGAAGATGAATAGAAGCCCAAAAGAGTCGTTTGAGGTCGATGAAGGGTGTAGGGGCATTACGCTTCATTGCCAATGGAGAAGTGTAACACCTTTGTAGGTTCCAGAGGTAGAAATCCTATCAGGACATAAGCGTGTCGTGCTAGTGTCCCTGACATAAATTCCCCCACTAACACTACAAACAGACGCCAAGTGGGTGGAAAGCAAGTGGATGAGGTGGAATAACCTTTTCAAGTTTGATTTTTCTAAGGTAAGGGGTGTAAATGGGGAATTTGCAAGGGGTTCAAATTCACTCCATTAAATTTTTCCCCCACTTTAGCAAGCATATGTGCTACCAAATGTTAGGTAAAGTATATCAAAAGAGTTCAAAGAGAGTATACCTAAACCATTGAGGAAGCAGACCGTAATCTGACACACCCAAAAGCATAGGAAGAGGAGATGGCTCCATAAGTGCTTGGTCCTGAGGAGAGTTGAAAAAAATGTGTCATAGGTCTGTAGACTTACAGAAGAGTGAACAAAAGGCTCTATAGGTGCTTTGTCCCACTGAGTTGAACAAAGAGATCCTGTAGGATGAAAGCGCTTCACAGGTCCTCAAACTTGCAAAGGAGGCACCCCCAGGTGCTCAATCCTGAGGGAAGCCAGATGTGAGAGGCTCCACAGAGTTTGATGGGGCCTTACAAGTACTTGATCCTACAAGGTCGAATGAAAATTAGCTTCATAGGCACTCCTGCAAAGCAACATGTTAATCCATAAACAAAACATGTTAGATAAAAAGCCATGTAGGCAAATAGGCAAACATAGAAGATAGTCATGCGAATAGTCAAAAATTAAAGGAGATGTTTTCAAAGGCATCCCTCGGTAACCCTTCAAAAGAAAAGGGGTCCACTCAAGGGATGCTCTTTTTGAAAGCGATGTCATCTTTGAAAAAGATAATTTTTTTCCAATTCTAGCACCAAGGAATCCTTCTTAAAGATTCATTTCATCAAGGAATTTGAAAGAAAGAATGCTCCCTTGCAAGGGTAAGTTTTCAGACTTCATTAGAAAAATGACTCCCTTCTCGGAGGCAAGTTTTCATATTCTATCTTACGAATTTGTGATGAAAGAAAGATTTGGCTAGGAATCCATGTTGAATAATGCAATTTTTGAAAAAAACAAAAAAATAGCAAGGGATTTGCTGGCCACCGAATACACCTTCTGAAAATTGAAACAGTGTGATAGCCCCCCCTTAGGATGGTGTGTGCTAAACTCAGAGGCATGTGACATCCTAAGGAGAGAAAAGCAAGAATGAAAGTGATGTGGCATGTGGAACATGAAAAGATGTAACTGTGGTAATTTTGTCATGCATGCGAGGTACAACACATAAGCACCACAACATCACAAAGGAAACAAAGAAGAGAGAAATATAAAAAGAAAGGAAAAACAATGACATAACGAACAAGAGGAAGGGGGATCTGATATTTCGGGGTTAAGCTACTCATAAATATAGATAGATAGAATATAATAATATTTAAATGAACTGTCATCAACCCCTACTATATTAGACCATGTGAAGAGAGTTGTGTGAAAACAAAATGAAAATAAAAAATTGGGTCAACATGGAAGGGAGGCTTAAATTCCCCCAACACTTTGCATCATCTCCAATTGTTGAAAATCAAGGCACAACAAAGAGAAGAATGATGTGACAAATAGAAGAATTTTTATGACACAAAACACTCCTGTATCCAAGAACCTACAAGGGTGACAAGGGTCCTCTAAGAACACATAAAACAAGCACAAGGGAAACACAATACACACACAAATCTCCTCTACAGATAAAGAAGAGGCGCTCACCTAATCCTCATCAACCAAGAGGTCATCATTCTCCCAATCTAAATCATTGTAAGGGGAGGGCGGATGAGCCTACAAGGATGGGATAGCAAGGGGGTACCCTTTGAATCTCTTGCAACAAGAGCCAAGGAAGAGGGCCCCTTGAGGTCTTCTTCACTCAGTTCTTGTGAGGTAAACATTAGCGATCTCACAAAAATTGCTGACAAAGCCAGGACATCATCTACAGAGTTGTGTAAGGAAAATTAGATGCGAAAACAATTCTCCTAACGTCAATACCTCAGGAAAGAATGCAGATGTACTTTTAAATTTTACAATTACAGTCAAGTTAAGATGCACTAAGAAATAGATTACAGAAATAGAGTTTTGACAATCACACGAGAACACCAGATATACGTGGGAAAACCCTTACAGGAGAAAAACCCACCACACCAAGAGAAATCACTTTTTATTATAGTAATTGAGATTACATACAATTTACAGACTTATCTTTTTGGTGTCTGTTTATAGCAGCATTCACTATTTACAAAATTGCACAAGAACCTTCACAATTATAGTCCACAGAATAGAATTCTTCCACTGCTTCAATCACGCAACAATCTGTTGAATCAACCAACCGATCACCATCAGCAATCTTAGAGTATATCCATGTCGAACTCTGTCTGTAGAACTTCCTCACAGAACCGTCACAACCGATTGTCTTCCAACTGTTCCCATTCGGCTCCTCCTATTCGTCCACGAGACTCCACATAGGACGGTCTTACTTGGTCAATAGAATTCACAATGTACTGGCATCTCGGTGAGACACTAACAGTGTCTCGCCGATGCCACATAGACTTCATATTGATGTCGCCAAGAGACTCTGTTATCGCTAAGACGTTCTATCGAGCTCCATGAGTTACACCGAGTCACCAAGCAGTCACCCAGACCTATCGCATTCGCCAGGAGATCATAGCGAGTCACCAAAGGTATACCAAAGACACAAGTCATATCGAGCTCCAAAAGATAGTCAGCAAGACATACCGATATTGCCAAGAGGTTTCTCCGAGACAAAGGTTACCCTGAAGTGTTCACCCATCGCCAAGACATTGCCCTTCGCTAAGAGAACATACCGATCTCCATATGTTACTGTTATCAATAGTTTTGCACCCTGCTGAATGCAGTATTCAGCAAACTACTAAAACATGGAAACCTCTTTCAAATGTGGGTGATCTACGCGAAAGAGGAATCTCCAAAGTGAGCTGGTTCTCCGAATGATTAATTCTATTCTAAAACAGCTTCTGAGGAAAGGGATGAAGGATGACTAAACATAAAAACCTATTTCTAAAAGATGATTCACCAAACTTATAAGGATTCAAACCTAACCACTCATAACAACTTCTTTATTGCAGTAATCCTCACAATCTCATTGGCACATATCCCATCAGTGATTTGCATGAAGATCTGGAAAACAAATACAACATGCAACCTGAAACATGTAATTTTGAAACACAACCTATAACAGCAAGACATAAAAGGATTCCAATTTGAAAACACAAGTATATCAGATTGCCATTACAAAATTTGAAATAGAAAATAAGAAGGAGAAATCTCCTGCTCTATTAAAACTGGAAGAGTGTCAATTTGTCCAAACTGAGTATCAAAAGGATTACAAGCTCCCCAAAATGAGTCAGGGCAAGAAACTCTAATCTGAACTGCTAACAATGGAGAGTTGAAAGACTAAATCCATCAAAAGAACTCTCAAGGAAAACCCTAATCCGAGCTCAGAAAAAAGCTCAAGGAAAAAGGCTCCAAACAAACTCAAAAACTGCTTTAAAAGCAGAAAAAAGCATAATGCTTTTATGATTACACTGTCAAGCCTCTAAAAATAGGCTAAATATGCTTTAAAAGCACAAAAACACCTTATCTCTCCAAGATAAATTTGGAATCCGACCAAGAGGAAAAGTCAATAAAAGATCTACTAAAAATAGCAAGAAAACATAAAGCAACTTATAGAATATCACTTTTATGATTCTGCATTACAAGATGCAGATTTTACAATTTTCCTATTTTTGCAATTCAAAGATTAAAATCTTTTTCTAAAAGAAAACCTCCTTATTTCTCCATTACATCATTCTGATTTTCTTAAAATTCATAAAAATACACTACATAATGTCATATTCCTATCAACTCCATAATTGATTTCTCCAAAATCAATCAAAAAATAAAAACCCTAAAAAAAATGACCCTAAGCATAGGGCATTCATAAATCTCCCTTAACTATTCTTCACTTAAAACAATACCCTACGACATAAACCCATACTTCTCTAAGGCAAAACAAAAAGTCTTAAATACTTAAGACATCACCCTAACATAAGAATTTTGGCCTTACATGAATATTGGTTTAGACCTAGGTTTAAATAAATCATAAGGAAGGCATTATGGGTTTTGACCACCATTTGATATTCTCCACGTGCCTTGAATGAACATTCTGGAACTTCATAATGCTCGAATTAGGGCTTTGATCAAAACAGGGTCAAACCCTAATTATCATTCACTTCACACTCGTGACTTTGGAAAGAAAGAAACTCTATCTGCATGAACAACGCCGCTATGATGGTGTTGGATTCGAGCTCGTGTGCTTTAGTAATCTTTCTCCGCTCTCTAGTTGACCGAAACTTCAGTGGGTAAGTCTGACTTCGAAGTATTGAAGCTCTTTCCACTTCTTATTTGAACACCAAAAAGAGATAATGACGCGGCCTGCATGAGTTTGTTTTTTATTTTGATCTTTCCTTTGCTTCTCCATGCCATCATGAGCTCGAGCTCAGCCTCTGTAGTCCACTCCATGAAAGCTCGACTTGTATTCTTGTGTTCCTTTACTATGCAGAGGTAAGCTTTATTTAATGATTTTCATAACCCCTATTTTGGCCTTGAGGCCGTGGTGAACACATTCTAATGTCTTTATTCTGCATCTTCTGTGTATTTCTCGTGTTCATTGTTGTGCATTATTCTCACCATAAGAGCTCGGCCATTCTTCAAAACTTGAAATCATGCCCTGGGAAGCTGAACAGGAAGCTATGGTCGCGGCTTGAGTGCTCCATCAGAAATTTAAACTGGTAATTTTCCCTGCCAATCTCCAGAAACTTAAATGGTTTCTTTCTACCCATGAATTTTGGCCATATCAGGTCGTGCCCCATGTACACTATAGGAAACAACTTCTTGACTTTTGGGTTCGACCCATATCATAAAATCGAGCATTATGTCAATTTGATAATATTTCTGCATATGGGTATCCAAGAAAGCTAAATAAAGTTGTATTTTTCTTCTATTTAATTCCAGATTGCACATGGTTATCTTTGTAATTGATTTTCTGCACTTTTGAAACTAACCCTAAAAGTGGGTATTCAAAATCCTTAGGGAAACTCCATTTTTCTGTATTTGATGCTAAACTAGAAATGGGTCTTTTGAATTATTAAAGAAAAATGCATTTTCTTTTCTTCTAAAGCTCAACCTAGCACAAAATTTTCACATGTTGTAGTCAAACTGCTTTTGGATGCAAAACCCAAAATGGGTATTGTAGATTATCACATTTTCTATATTTTGTATGAAAACCCACATGTGGATACCATGGATAACTGAGCATAGTTTTACTTCGTAGTCCTGAAGCAAATGTTTGTATATTTTGAAGAAAATGTCTCTATTCTTATTTCTCTTCAGAAACTCGAGCATCAGTTCATTGCATTTATTCCTGTTATTCTTTGTACAAATTCTCAAATGGGTATACCATATTCCAAAGAACAATATATGCACTTTTCCACTAGGGTTTGATGTTTACCTTCAGAAAACCAATATTGGCATTTGATGTTTGCTTTCAGATCTTCCTTCAGAAATGTACACTCATGGTTTAGATCAAAACAGTGTTAATCTATATTCAGTTATGAGCTCCCTTAAGCATTCGAACTCCTGAAAGAAAGCCACTCATTGCATCACTGTTGCTTGTTTAAATATGTCTTCAGAAGAACATGATGGAACAACCAGAATTTGTGTGTTTGTTCATACTCATTTGACTCATATATCCAGCTTTCATTTTGGCATTTCTGTAACTTTCTTTGATAGTTGTATGACACCTGAACTTGATTCATAATTGTTTTCCTCTTTTGTTAAAAGCATCTGACCTCTTGTCACAGTACTGTCATTGACATGGATCTTGAGAATGATTTGTATTTGTTCATTGCGAAGAAAAGGATCCCCATGCTTGTATTATGCCTGTATTTTAAAGTTTTTTTGGCACTCCTTAACCTTATCATGACAACTCCTGTCTCCTATTCTTGAACTCCATAGGGAAACCAAATGGAAACATTGTAACATCATGACCACATGCTGCTCACTAGCTTATATGTATAGCTTAACAACTCAGAACTTATTTTGGAAAGAAAAGACTTACTCTTCCCCTATTATCCTGGAATGATCTCTTTATTACTAAACCCATAATGTTGTATTTACTTTACCAGCTGACTAGAGCTAGAAATTCATTCATCAAATGCACTGTTTGTGTCTGTATTCTTTAGCAGCATGGTACTCTTCATGCATTTTTATATTTTACTGCACAAACTGCTCCTAAAATATGTCCTCTTTGATGATGAAAAATAGAACAAAGCATTAAGGCATATGTATTCCTGTTCACTATCCGAAAGGATTTGATGGAATTGAAACTCTCATGACATAGGATCACAATCAACATAGAAAAATGTAATTATTCAGCAATTTTTGATGTAGATATACTCAGTTAAATTCTTTAAGTGAACTAAACTCACTGTTCACCTGTAGCCTTCAAAAAGCAACCCTGATTGTTATGAATGCACAGTTGGTTTGGTTACTTGATGGATTCTCTGTTTCACTCCTTCAGTTGTATTTCTTTTCGTTTGATGTATATGATGAAGTATTTTTTAGAATTAGCCCCTTTAATAAATAGGGCAGCATGCCGAGCTCAACCCTTGTGGGAGCCCGTTTTACTCCACATGCTTGGTCTTCAAAACAATGTTCAACTACATGACTTTACCTATACCTGCACAAGGAAGAAAATAGTATAAGCATAAAAAATAGAACATGTTGATCATGATATTATTACTTCTCCCTCAGCTCACTTCTTTCATACTGTAGTTGATTGATTGTTTCAATGCATTGCTAATAGTATGTTGTACTACTGTAGGTGCATTATATGAGTTATGTCATAGTCGGAGCCACTGACACCCCTTTTTTCCTCTTATAGGTCGACGAAGTGCACCATTCAACATCAAGCGTCGATAATCAGGCAATGATGACTATGCTGCCACTTATGTGTTTTTCTTTTCGCATCTTTAGTAGTGCAACGTGTTATTAGAAATGTGTTGTCACAGCCACAGTTACATCCATGGCTTGTGTGGATCTTTGATTTCAATTCTGCTTTTCAGTTGAAAAGAAAATGCATTTTATACAATGTTGTAATACTATTTTGATTATGAAATCAAATGAAGCCTTGTAAAAATATGAGTTCTTTTTCGAAATGAATAAAAGCATCTAAAATGCTATTTTGCTCATGTACTCAATTCCATGTACTCAATTCTGTATTTCTTTTAAATTTGCAACATTTGAATGGCACTCTGCAACTCCACCTCACTAAAATGCATAACTGATATTCAATGCATAATGATAATGATGCGAAACAGCATTCGAACATGACACTGCAATTCTACTTAATGTTAAATAAAAGTCAGCCCGCTCCTCCATTTGAGTTGAGGCAAAAAATATGTAACAGTTACCTCGAAGACTCTTCATCATCGGCAAGACTCATCAAAGTCATTGGGACTTCTTACCGAGACCTCTGTGTTCCACCGATGACAAACATTTGCCAAGAGCTATACCAAAGACTTCAAAAGATGTTCCTGTCAGTGAGACCTTCAACGTTCGCTGAGGTGTCTTCCCAGGATCCTTGAGTTACCCCGATAGCCATCGGCTATCGGCAAGACAACCTTTAGTCGCTAAGACGTTTCTTCGACCACTTTGAGTTACTCTGAAGAACGTATGGATGTTTCCCTGTCAGCATGACCTTCTCCGTTCGCTGGGACTTCTCACCGAGCCATATGTTACGATGAAGACACCAGCAGTATTCCTGTCGGTGAGACACTAGCTTTCGATAAGACTTCTTAGCAAGAACCCTTAGCTATCCCGAAGCCCATGGTCACCAAGAGTCTCCCCGAAATACGATTGAATGGCCTGTCGGCCAGAGGTCTCCCGAGCGCTATGAGGTCATAATGAATACACTATGTCACAGCGATAGACTCCACAGTGCAACCTTTCAGCAAGACATTTGCAAGGTCACAGCGACCTGTACAAACTAGAATGAATCAAGCTGCTAGTCGGCCAGACAATGAAGATGTCACACTGACTTGTCTCTAATGGAGGTTTCAGCCTGTATAGTTTGAGGCACATATTTCCAACAAGTTGAACATGCACTTTACGAGAGTTCCATGTGTCAACTGAGAGGGTGATGAGGGAGGTGCCCAAGATCCACTGTCTACCTCATCGAAGGACATGGGGGTAGTGAAAAACTTCGGGGAAGTCAGATTTTCCTCTGTTGTTAGGACAACACAAGCCAATGCTGAACTAACTTTTGAAGAATGCAATCCCTTCTTCTAACCCCCATTAAAATTGGGGTCATCCTCCAACTTGTGCTTCATCGAAGGATGCGAGATCCCCATAGATGAAGCAAAAGGAGAGGAGGAAGAAGAGAAAACTATAGCGAACACCACCAAGGTATTTAGCATGTCCATGGATTTGGGAAAATTTGGGATGTCTAAAAGGGACATTAAAAGAGGAGGCTCAACTGAAGGAGCAATGAACACTTGCTCCCTTTTAGGGTTAGGATCATTTATGCTCATAGGGGGAGTCGAAAGCAATATCAAGGTGAAGGAAATTGAAGCATAAGGAGTGGGAGAGGAGGACACAGTAGAAGACATCAAGGCAGAAGTTGTTGGATCCCCTTCCTCCTTCTATGAGGCATCCTTCTCAGTGGCTAGAGACTTCCTCTAACGCTTACACTCACGTGCAAGGTGGTTTCAATGGATCCAAGAGCTAGAGATTGCAGCTTGAGGAAGAAAAAAAGGCTCTTGTTTAGTCATTAGAGTGTCCATCACAACCATTTCTAGTGGAGGGAGTGAATTTTGGACATGAACAAGAGGGAGAGATAGAGGAGCAGATGCAACAACAGACAGGGAAGCAGACTCAGGTGTCTCAACGATGAGCCTCTTCCCATTGGCTACCCTAGGGGTAGGGATGGTAGGATGCCACAGAGGCCGAGATGTAGAGGCAACTCCACAAGGACCTTTCCCCTTACCATACAAGATGGGGTGAGGCACAGTGGGTAAGACAAGAAGGTCAAATACCTGATGCTTGGCCTTTTGCCAAGCAAGCACCATCAGACTCCCCAAGAGATGCATAGGGGAAGAAGTTTAAGGTGTCATTGCAAGGTGAGAGGTGAAGGTAGGCGAAATTGTAGAAGAAGAAGAAGGACCCTGAGCGCGGGCAGGCTTCCTCTTCCCCTTTTGGGAGGAGTCAACTTCCTGCTGCGCTACAAGGTAAGTCATTTTTAGCTGCACCTTTCCCTCAGTCTTAATCTAATTTCATAAAGCAGGTATGTTCTTGGAGAAAGTGGACCAACCAGGGAGGGCCAAAAATGATCTAGCGAATACCCCCCACATGATACCAATGGTTGATATCCAGTTTCATGCATGACACGTACTACACCTTCATGAGAGAATTTTAGATATTTATGAATAATGAAAATGACTTCATTCATGGAAACTAGCCAAGGGATGCCTAGCTTCACCCTGAACAAGTCAGATTCTGGAATGATGTCAAAGGTGGTATTCACAACCCTAGGTCCTACTAGGATGGAAAGAGTTATAGAGCCATAAGGAGCAAGAGAGAGGTCACCATGGGTATGTATAGTGGTCTTCATCTTCTCATATTCCTCCCTTTGTAATGAATTCAATAAGAGAGTCTCCTCCATAATAAAATTCATGTGACTTACGGGGTCCATAAGGACTCCTATCACAATGTTTCCATTAACACGAGTAGGAATATATAGAGCAGAGGCATTGTTATTGATGGGTAGATCCTACAATGTAAAAGTTACATCTAGCAAACTAGTCGCAGGTTGAGGGGGGGAGTGTGAATAAATGAAACCACGTTTACATATGCTAAGGCCTCAAGAGAAACACTAGAAGGATCAATAATTAAATTCACAGAGAGATGAAAACAGGTCCATATAAATATGTAATTCACTATTTGCCTTAGCCACAAACTTATTAGCATTCTGCTTTTTACCATCAACGCGAATGGTATCATCGTCAATGTGATCTTGTATATCATGACGTGGACACAATGGTATTAGCAAAATGCATTTCCATCATACCAGTTGGGATAAGGCTCTCTAAGAGGTTGAGGATCTTCCAAAGTTATAACCTTATCCTTCAACAGTTTTTGCAAAATAGAAGGATAAGATTTGGATAATTTAGTGAGTTTTTTGTTGCACTTGATGCCTCTATCATTAGACGTGGTGACTACATGTGCAACAAATTTTATTTTTCCTAAAATTGATACTATAGATCTTCCTTTGGGATGGGAGCGCAAGGAAGATCCCCCTAACTAAACAACCATTTGTTGATACTCTTGCAATGTCACACACAGATGTGTGAAAGAAGGATACTTCATTAAGGAAAACTTCTCCTGCCAAGGTCACCGCAGGTTTCCAATAAACATCTTTTGTAAATCTAAGTCAAGGAGAGGGTAAGAGATCTATGAAAAGAGTGCTTCATATCAAGCAATGAAATCAGTAATCTTCTCATGCTCTCCTTGCTCACATCATATGAGATCCAAGAAAGTCATCTTCGGCCCGATGTTGGCCTGGAACTGTCAGAGAAACTAACTCACAAGTTGATCGAATGAAAATATGGAGTTTTCAGGCAAGGAACAGTACCACTCTAGTGTTGTATCCTTGAGAGATCGAGGAAATAATTTGGCCATTAGAGCATCATGGTGAAAGAAGTTTGTACACATCACGTTGAAAGTTGACACGTGTGTTTAAGGGTCTCCTTTACCACCGTATTTTTCAAATTTAGGAATTTCCATCCCTTGAGGGATGGGAGTGTTCAAAATCACCACCAACAACAGAATATGTTAGAAGAAAGGTTAAAAGATAGGCTAGGCAGAGGCTTGGGACAGACTCGCCAATTGGTTCTGCATTTGACCCATATTTTGTAGTAGGGCATCAAAACAAGGTCAGATGAATACATAGGACTAGTGGAGCCACCACCAAGACTACTACTAGAGCCACTGCTAGGGCCGTCACTGTAGCCACCACCGGAGCCACCGTCATAGCCACTATTGTGACTACCACTGAAGCCACCATCGTGACCACCACTAGAGCCATCATTAGAGCCACTAGACATACCAAGACCACCAGCCCCCATTCCACTATAAATCCTACTACCAAGGACATAGCTACCCCTAGGAGGAAGAATATTGAATCCAAGGGGTACTCTGCTCACTTTGACAGAAGGAGGTGAATCAAGAATGAAGATGTTGATGGAATGGCACATTTTAGCCAAGCATATCGATTTCATAGGCATCGAGACACCAATTTTTATTTCATAAGAATCAAGCACATGACCTCGAGTAATGTTTGACCTAGGGTTGTAGGAAGGGATGTATGCTTCCATTAAATTGGTAAGGCCACAAAGAAACTCTATGCCTATCTGATCCTTTTCTAGCATATACCTGATCTCATTAACAACCCTAGTGGGGTGAGCCATGATTTGATCTCCCCCTAAGTGATTTGCAAGATCCAATAGCCTCCTTCTAGAGCCATGAGGTGCTCTATAGAAATAGGGATGACTTCATTCTCATCTAGAGGCAGAGATGAAGGTGAGACAAGAGGAGTAGGGGTGCAAGTGATTTCATCGAAGAAACTTGTCTCTATCGCCAATATCATCTCTTGGGAGGCAAGAGCTGAAGTGACCCTTGTAAATTCCATTTGTACATGTCACACACTCCTAACTAAGTATTGAAATTAGTGGATTGGGTTGTGAAGCTCATAAAGCATCACAATACAAAAGCCTACAACCTACACAAACATGAGAGAAAGAATCTCAACACAAATAAATAGATACTACAAGGTTCACATCAAGTTCACCAAAATGTAGAGGAGGGGGATTGGCTGCTCAAGACCTCAGGTCATGGGAGGGTCTAGAACAATCAACTACCCTAATCTACCTCACACTAAAGTATTTGTTTAAGGTAAGTTTAATGTTTTAAGAGGGTGAAAAAGGAAGGAAAACTAATTTGTCATTGTCCTTTTTTCAACTTGAGAGTTTAAGAAACCAGGTGAGAAAATTCTTGAGTTTGGACTATAACCTAGGCAGCTCTCTACCAAAGGACTCCAACACAGAAGATGAACAATAGCACGATGCACTGGCATCTTGGTCGGGTGCTAATGTATTGGTCGAGTGTTGGAATCCATACGGATAGAGAGTATGAAGTACAGTCTAAACTTAATAGGGAACTCACTAACTCCTTGATAAATGCAGTTTTATGCAATGACAAAAAGTAGAAGACAACTAAACTACTGAAATAACAAGAAAAATGCTTTAACTTAAGAGATATAATTTGACAAGAGAAAAGGTGGTGAAAATCAAACTTATGGTTGGTCTAGCCTCCTACAAGCTCCACATGAACAAAGTACCTACACACAACAAAATGGGGAAAAATGTTGGGGTTGTTTTAGAGCTTGCCACAATCAAACCCCTATTTTAGTGTTCTCACCTCCACAAATAGCCAGAATAGCCACAAATAGAGAAATTGTGATAAAGAAAGTAGTAAAATGGAAGAATTCCCAACAATGCTAACAAAAATATGCTACTAAATCAAACAACGATGCTAAGTAAAATGGATATCACCTCCCCAACAAGATGCCCTCAAGCACATGAAGGGAGATGCAAGCTTGCAAGCTTGTAGATGCCAATGTCGCTGCAACAACGAGAGGAGTGAAATCAAAAGAGTGTTGACTTGGAGCTTCAACAATGAAGAAAGTGTTATGAAATGAAGTGAGGAATGCCCAAGAAGTGTGAAGTGAGATTGAAGAAGATCGAAGAAGATGAATTGAATGTGAAAGATAGTGTTTTGAAGATGAATAGAAGCCCAAAAGAGTCATTCAAGGTCGTCAAGGGCATAGGGGCATTACACTTTATCACCAATGGAGAAGTGTAATGCCTCTACATATTCTAGAGGTAGGAATATTGATAGGATGGAAGCATGTCGCGCAGACGTCTACACGTTGCACTAGCGTCCCCGACAAAAAATCCCCCACCGACACTACAAACAACCACCAAGTGGGTGGAAAGTAGGTTGATGAGGTGGAATAGCATCTTCGGGTTTGATTTTTCTAAGGTAAGGGGTGTAAATGGGGAATTTTCAAGGGGTGCAAATTCACTCCATTACAAGGATAAATAAAGCCTGCATCAAGTAATTTTTGCAATTCTAATTTAACTATCTTTGACCGCAAAGTTCATTCTCCTTCGAGGTTACCTTATGGGTTTAAAATCATATTGATGTAAATCCTATGCATGCACAAGTCTAGTTCTATTCCCTTCATATCTTGGTAATCCCATGTAAAGGCTATTGTGTGTGCTTGCAACATATTCATTAATGAGGTATGTTGTATACCAATCAATTGAATATTAACATTCAATGTTTTACTTAGTATTATCTCAAAGGTCTTGGATGTTGTTTAAACTAATGAGATGTCAAGTCCTACTATGTTTGGAACACATTGGCGTGGCAACAGAGTGTGTAATATTTGAAAAATTGACTCTAATGAACTAGCAGGGTTTACATTTTGCAAAGGATCCTACAAACATGTAAGACAAACTTGATGGTGTGGGTCCCTACCATAGTTGTTTTGCATGATGTTTTCTATCAAGTCATCTTCATATTAATGTTACAAATGGGATTGTGTTCAATAGTCATTAGGGTTTGCAAGGATTATTGATCCTCCTCATCTAGGGTAGGCCAAATAGTTTGTTCTAGGTCTTTATGTGGTTGGGTTGGTGGACAAAGGACTAATTTCTTAGGCACATTTCCATTAGAGATAATCATATTCACAGACCTACAACCTATAAAGTCATTTGTTGTTGCCAACTAAGGTCTTCCTAAAATGAGGGGGTAGCCTACAAGATTAGCAGGGTACTCCCATGAATCCAATGTTATTACCAAGTCCTCAATGATACCCTTAGGTTTGACTGTGGACCTATCTGCCAATTGTAAAACAATGGGTGTGGGTCTAAGTTCTATCAACTATAACTCCTTAATTGTCTCCTTAGTCATTAAATTTAAAAATTTCTACCAAGTCAATTAAGGTACTCTTAATGAGAGTTTCATTTATCTTTACATCCATTATAGGGCTCCTAGGGTCTGCATACTTGGGGACAATTATGTTTCAACATAATGTCAGCAAGTTTTCCTAGGACATGTACAATCTGAGGGTATTTTCTCTTCTTTCCTGGATTTTTAAGGTATAGTTCTCTCACTATCTTTGTATAGATAAGAACCTCCTTAATGGTTTGAATAAGGGGTATCTTGATGCAAACATCCTTAAGTTGTCACAACAAGTTAGTTTTAGCTTGTGCTTGATGCCTTTGCACTGTTAATATTTCAAGGAATGGAGGCTTTGGACTTGGATTGGTTTGGTTAACCTGATTTGACTGAGGCTCCTTAGGTTGATTGTCTAAGGTCTTTGTTGGGTTTTCCTCATCAATCAATTTAGTGATATGAGGGGATGAAGGTCCAGCCAAAGTTTTCCTTGATCTAAGGTGGACATCACTCACCTCTACCCCATAAGTAGGGTATTGAATAGCTCTATTAGTGTAGGCCTATTGAACATGCTCATTATTGAGTTTAGGTGTAGGTTGGGCTAGTAGCTGAGGTGCTCTAGGTGGTTGTGGTGCTAGGTTTTTCTTATTTGGTATAATGTCTTGTTGTTGTGGCTGCAATGGTTGCTATGACTATTGATAATTCATATTTTGGTTTTGCCATTGTTGACCTCTTTTCCATTGAGGTTGCCATTGGTTTTGTTGGGCTGGCCATTGAGAATTATATCCTTGTTAATTATGTGGAGGCTACATGGTTTTTTGTTGTTGGTTCCAATTGGATTAAGAATTTGGCCATGGTTGGTTTTGTGGATTAGCCCAAGGTTGAGGATTCCAACTAGAAAAATTTACATTGTTACCAAAAAATGACATATGATGATTCAAAGGATCTTGAGGCATACCTTGTCTTGGTTGTCATGGTTTTCTTTCAGGTATGTAGAATACTTTTCCATATTTTCCTTCTAATGCATGAAATTTTGGTGTCCCGTGCTTTTCTTCAAAGATACTTGCCACATTTTTACATTTACAACTAGTCCTTCTTTGTCTATAATGCAGACAGTATTTTGTGAGAGTTGCTTCTACCTCTTCTTGTTTCTTTTTGATATGGAGGGTGTCTAACTATGTATCCAAATGGTTGATAATATCCTCCTTCATGTTTGATAGAAGATTACTCAACTCAACTCTAGAGACTCCATTGGATAGTTTGTTGATGGAAGATGCCCTATCTTCGCTAACCTTCTTTGTGAAAGACCTTGAATAGTTTCTACATGCCTTGTATATTTCCTCAAATGGTTCTTGAGATATATCTCCTAACCCAATGAGGCTAAGTGCATCCATGCAATCCTCATTAATCCCCCTTTAGAATATCTTTAAAGACTCATCATAGACTATGTTCTGGTGGGATTTCTTAAGGAAAAACTGGAATCTTTCCATGTAGTCTTTTAGGGATTCATCCTCCTTTTGTGACATTTTGAATATGTCATCTCTCTTTCTATCTATTCCTCTACAATAGTCCTAGTATTTTTTGAAGAAATTTGTCTTCATGGTATTCTAATTTTTAATAGAATCTCTTCCCAAACCCATAAATCATCTCAAAGCAGCATCCTTCGGGGTTTTTTGAAACAATTTGAGCCTATGTGCATCTGTAGTATAATCATAACTTTTTCACAACACATAAAACTCAAATAGGAATGTATCTAGGTCCTCCATGACCAGTCCATCGAAGATAGGCAATGATAAAGGAGGTATGTTCTTCACTATGGTTGCTCTCTCCTAGTTGTCAATGGGGAACTCAAAGGTTACATGCTTTGGTGGGTCTTCCATTGCAAAATCACCCATTGTGATGATTTGTATGTGGGAAGTCTCATCTATTTCTAGTGTGAATATTGGTGTTAGGGATGATTCTTCTTTAAGAATACCCTCACTCTATTCACTATGATCACCAGTATCCTCTAAAGCTTCATGTGATGAGGGGATAAATATTCCCAGAGCATCTCATCACCTCTGCATACAATAGTTGTGACTCTTTGGGTCAACGACTCCTACACATTGTTAGTAAAGAATTTTATTATTAATGACTAAAACCTAATTACCCTAATGTGTAAATCAAAATTATAACTATGAAAGCTTGAAATTACACAAGAGAAACCTAAATGTAACACTATCCCAGACAACGATGCCAAAATATGTAAGGACTCACTAATAATCAGTCAACTTGGTGTTAGATACAATTCAAAGGAGAGATTCCTAGCTTAATAGTCCACTAAACCCTCGCAAAGGCTTCATTTAATTATCAACCAGAGCTTCATAAGCTTTTGATGATGTTGGCACTATATGTGCATTCATGGACTCTACATAGCCTATATCATCAAGTATAGGTGGTTTACACGTGTAGGAAAACAATAAAAGTTGGAAAAGGAAAAAAAGTGTAAACTACAAAAACAAGGGAAACAACTTAATATGTTACTAACATTGCGGGTACCTTTGGCTTAACACTATAATTGTTAACTGCTAAAATTGAACTCTACAATTTCACTAGCACTTTTGACTCTTACTTCTAACTACTTGACTCACTCTGAAAGATGACTCAATGATACATTACAAAACATAAATCATGAGACAATATATCATTCATGTGCATATAACGAAAAATCTAATTGAGATGAATGTAATAATGTAAACATCTAGTTTAATAGCTGAAATTAAGGTGCATGAATAGTACCTCGACTGGACCTTGCTTGAGTTGTTGTACCCACAAGAGAAATAAAATATGTGCTACTTGAATATGAAACATAGAAAAATAGGTTAGGGTCCAAACACATAGGGATTTATATTACATTTGGAATATTTCACCAAACTTACTATAAATAGAAAGGGAAAAATGGGGTGAATGAACCTATCTATTCTTCTATTTCATTCAAGAAATGAGATCCCTCAAGTCAAAATCCACTTTCAACCCTTAAGTGAGTGAATTCTTTGAGGAATCTTGCAATTTCCCTTTTTGTGTTAGCATGGGGGTCTAGGTCAAACAACACTTTTGGGAGACACACTAAAAATAGTAAGTCAACTCAAAACTGAAATTTAAGACCGGATTTGAGTAGATTAAACATAGAGCTAATGGACACAATTTATTTCATGCAAATCAGATGAGTGGAGGACACTTAAAACTAATCTCAAAAATAGTCGCAAAGTGTCTTGTTCTAGCGCAAAGTGTCCTGACAAAAATGACTGAATAGGGGTTTTGGGAGAAAGATTAAAAATACCAAATGCACTCATTTAAGACATGTAAAAAGTGGGTTTTGCAAATGAAACATAATTCTATCAGAAACAATAAAGCTTCTAGAAGATCTAAGAAGGGAAAATCTTGTGTACCTGTCACAAAACACTATTTTCAAAAGTTGTCATGTGACTCATTCACCCTACGAAAAATGGGTCCTTTTTGGGGCTTTTCAAAATTAATTTTTGGGTCCTTTGCTCCTGTGTCTGGACTTCCAGATTCCTGGATTTCATAGTCAAATAGTTGGAAATAAATCTGAGATCTGAGTTTCCGTGAGATATCAACAAAGGTGACAACAAATGCAACTTTGCAATTTTGTAACTCTTGCTCGATCTTCAACTTTTCTTCAACCTACAAATCTGCAACACATAAAGAGGGGGAAAATGCTTATTTTTGGTGAATAGGGGTTTTCCTTGGTCAAACCCTGTTTTGGTAATTAAACATTGAAATGAAGTAAAATAGCATGAAAGGAATGATGAATGAACAACTCAATGTCACATCTCACCAAACCCTTGGGTAAACCTTTCAAAATCTAAAATATTGATGTGGATTTTGCATGAAATGGATTCAATGGATGTGGATCTTGATACTTGAATCTTTCTTTGAATCTTTGTCTTGAATGCTTGGATTAGATCTTGAAACCTACATCACAATGTGAGCTCCAAAAACATGCATGATTGAACATAACTTTGACATGATGGATGGATCTTGAATGTCACAACAAATGATGAAGAAATCTTCCCTTGAATGCTCTTGACAACAATATTTTCTCTTGTGAAAGTTCTCTCAATTGTGCTCTTGAAATCTAATTGAAAACTTTTAGTTGATTTGATAAAATAACCTTGTATTTATAAACATTTGTCCTTAATTTCCCGAAATTCAAACATTACAAACTAACCTTTGAAATTTAAATTTAGGATGATAAAAATACCACCAAAACATGCTTTAAAAATGGGTTCAAGGTCTTAGGGAGGACCCATTCACCCATTTTTTTACCTAGGACACACATTGCTCAAGGAAAAGTGTAATGTATTGGCATTAATTGATGTCTAGTTTCCTCTTTGGAAAATATAATTTAATGGGCTTGTAAATGAATTATAAGGCTTATTAAGGACAAATTAAGCTCAATTAATTAAAGGGTCCCTAAATAAGTGTGAAAGTGTAAATAAATACATTTTACAACACTAAATTAAGGCAAAATTAAGTCCAATTTAATTAAGAGGGCCCAAATAAGTGTGAAAATGTAAAGAGATACTTTTTACAACACTAAATTAAGGCATTATTAAGTTCACTTTAATTAGGAAGGCCCAAAAAATTGAGAAAATGTAAAGGGATACATTTTTCTACACTACATTTAGCCCCCACTTTAGTGAGAGGAGGGACTTGTGTCAAACTCACACTAAAGTAGACAATTATGTGTCAAGAGGGGTCCAAGTGTACTAATGTGGATTGTATAGGATGATAAAGATCAAGGGGGTGGTCAAGCCCCCAGGATAGGGATCCTATGTCAAACCAACATAAGCATAAAGGAACACACACAAGATGTATGATATGATGCAACAAGACAAGATACTCAAACATACAATGTCAAAGACTAAAAGAAAGAAAAATAAAAACAAAATAAAAAATAAAAAATAAAAAATGGTGGGTAAAGCCTCGACTATCTATCCAACTTGATGTGGATCAGGTCTCAGTTGTTTGTCCAAAAAATGTTCACAAGTGGAACGGGATGTCCACTATGCAAACAACAATGCATGCTCACTCCAAGCTAATGGAACCTTAGGCTATCCACTAGGTGAGCCCCCAAGGGTGGCAAATGAGATAATATTATTAGGATCCCATACCATACCAAAGCTATAGCTTTAATAACTTCAACAAGGCACTACAAAACAAAACATGAACTTTGAGCTTCATAAGGCCTAACAAGCTACATTATGCTAAGCACCTATGAACAAAATGCAAATAGGATAAGACAACATAAGATATAGTCAAAAAAATTAAAATGATAATGCCAATGTATGCCCCCACATTAAAGAAATTGCTAACACCATTTTTGTGAGCAATTTACTTTAAATTAGAAAATAATTAATGCTAACAATAAAGGAGACATGAGAGCTTATTTGGAAAGCCCTATGCCAAGTCATATGTTTCCAAATGAAGCTATGTCATGAAAAATGGGTTGCCCCCAAAATGCAATGCTAAAGACAACATAGAAAGAAAGTATGTCACACACGAGCCAACTTAAGGCCTATCATCCACATCCCAAGCTTGCTCTTATATATACATGGAATGTGGTCAACTAGCCAAAAAGTGACAAGGACAAGTGTCATACTAGGACAAGGCTACCTAACCCCTTTCCCCCACTTAGTGCAAGACAAGGATGAGCTGAGGTAAATGATGAGCAACATGATAGAATGAAAATCACTATCAATTAGAGGAACTAAGTATATCAACACAAGGAAGTGCACCACAATCCTTAAGATGTTGAATTTTATCACTTAAATCCTTACATTCATTAGTAGAATGACCATGAACTCTATGATATGCACAAAGTGAACTCTTGTTGTACAATTTCTTTCATGTTCTTTTAGGGAGAGATATCAAGTGAGCTTGGAGAAGCTTTGACAAGGTACTCTCTTGATCAATGGTAGGATATGTTTCTTTCTTTTGTGTTAAAGATATCTCTTGCTTAGTACAAGGTTTCATACATCTACAAAACTCTTTAGATTGTGAGATTTCGTACTCTCCCTTAAAGGAAGGCGTAAAATCTAACGAACTCCAATCATTACTAAGACATGTCCTAGGAGTGTTTTACATGATGACATTGATGTTAAGCGAAGATTTATTTGATTCTTTTGTTTCTCTCAATGGACAAAAACCAAGACCACTAGTTGTTTCTATCGGTTTAGGATGCACCGAGGTTAAAGTTGGGTTAAAAGAATCTTTTGTAACAGCGTTGGTATTGAGCGAAAGCTTTTTTGATGTTTTTGTTTCTTTTGAAGGACAATAACTGAGACTAGTAGTTGTTTCTTGTGTGTTAGGATCTATAGGGACATAGATACCTTGTTTTCTAGCACCACATCCTTTTCCACTATAACCAAGTTGTTTCAAATTTTCATAACACCTTCCATAAAAATTTTCCATTTCTTTTGGATTTGGTGGTTTCTCATGATCACACTTATCATATGTAGATGTGTAATTTTTGTTCTCTTCTTCTTTGCTAAAAGTTGTAGACTCATGTGTTTTGGATGACTCGGCTTGTGTTGATACAATTTTTCTTTCTCTTTTCCTAATTTGTGTGTAATATTATATTATCCTGTGAACGTAGGTGTGAAATCCAACGATCCCAAATCATCCATTGATAACATTGTGAAGGGTTTAGGGCACTTATCTTTTTGTTCTTCTTGGATGGGCTCTAATTTTGAAGTTGGTATCAAAGTTTTCAAAGGATTTTCCTTGTATTTCTCAGTGTGTAAACAAATTTATAGTTTAGGGTTGACCTTGTATGTATAAACTTTATTGTTATAGAAATATTTCATTATACGATGAAGAGTAGAAGGCACTACATAAATCTCATGAATCCATGGTCTTCCCAAAAGGATATTATATGAAATATCTTGAGGCATAACATGGACATGAGTTTGCAATGTGGCCTTTCCAACTGTAATAGGTAATTTGATCACACCCAGCGGTTGTTTTCCTACATTATCAAATCCACAGATTGATAAAGAGTCTATTTGTATTTGGCTTTTGTCTACTCTAATATTTTCCAAAAGGTTTATGCTACACATGTTTAGAGCTAAGCCATTGTCAACAAGGGTTCTCTTTATCTCCTTCCTATTAATAATAGCTATTATAATGAAATCTTCATTTTGTTTTTGTACTTCCAAAGGAGGGAGCTCACTTTGGTGGAAAGCAATGTTGGCATTCATTCCTTGAATTAGAGCTACTATATCATTTGGTTGCACATTAGGAGGGATGGGAATTTGTTGTAAAGCACTTTGAAGCATGTTAAGGTAATTAGGGGAACCTCAAATAAGGTCCCATAAGGATATCTTAGCATGAGTGTTTTTAAGTTGTTCAACAAGATCATACGCTTTACCATTACGCTGCAAGATATTAGGTGTAGGTGGGAGATATGGTTGAGGTAATGGAAGGGACGTTGGAGTTGTTTGTGGTTGTTGATTGTTTCTAGTGTTATATGTATGAGCAATGATATTATAACCCAGTTGTTGTGAAACATTGTGTTGAGGTGGTCTTAGGATAAGCACAGGTTTGTTTTGAACTTGGTGTTTGTGTGAGGGTGAGTAGATGGTAAGAAGTGGCTTAGGAGGTCCAATAATTAAAGGATTTGTAGGAGGTTTAAAAATTAAAGGACTCAAGGGATATCTAATTCTCATAACCTAAAAAGACTTATCCTTATGCTCATCATCTTCATTTAATGAAGCCACATTACTATTGTTTGAAAGACATGTGTCAATGTTGTCATTTTCTTGCACCATGACATCTTCCCTAGTAGGAGAGTTTTTAGGAGAGTGACAAACTAGATGTTCATGACATTCAAAGGTTGGTTCTTCTAAAATGACTTCATCACAAGTAGAGGAGTTATCAATGGTTGGATTGTCTTGCTTATCAATGATGGCATCCTCTTTTTTAACAATATTTTCCCAAGTAGGAGGGGTAGGAGAAGAGAAACAAATAGGATTCTCATGACTCTCATTGATTGGATCTTTCATCACCAAAATATCTTCTTCACAAATATGAGAGATATTAGGAGAAGAACAAACTTGATTTTCGTGATTGTCCAAGATTGTATTCTATTTCACTAAGTTTCACACACGGGAGAGGGATCAATGAAGAACAAGAAAAGAGGAGAAATGACTTCAAATTCATATGCTTGTAACAACAATTTCTTAGAGTTTTCAACAAAATTTGAAAATGGAACATAAAGTATGATAATAAGAGACCTTTTTAATGAAAACATGATGCAATAATTGCTCTACAAATTTGAAATGCAACAATTTTTTTAAATGCCTAAATTAAATGGATGATTAGACCTTAATGCATAAATCAAAAATTCCTAAAACTTTCCAGACTAAATTAGTAGGTTACCAGGAGATCTGGGAAATGCGGAAAACCACAAAAAAGCTCAGAAAGGTTGGTTTTTGTAGGCCCTGAAGGACTCATTCACCCAAGGGCGAATAGGTCCCTATACGATTTTTTTATAAATGAAAAATGCAATTTATTAGTGATTATATGTGTTCTCTGTTCCAGGTCTCAAACTATAACTTATGTGACATAATTTTGTAGATTTTAATGACCTAATGCAAGTAAAATTAATGACAAATGATGAACTATATGACACTTTTTGAAATGCAGTTTTGACTCAATTTTTGAATCTAAATGATTGAACATACACTAATATGCAAGTACTATGCAAAATTAGTCTAACATTATGCAATTTTTGTTGAATTTTCAAATTTAAAATGAATGCAAAATGCAAGTTTACACCTAAAATGCAATGCAAATTTATGCTAAAATGAAACAATAAATGCAATAAATTAATGTAAATTCTATATCTAAGGTTTGAATGCACTCTAGATCAGAAATTTGAATGTTCAAATACTCAGGTTCACCAAAATGAAACAAAGAAAAATGAGGTTAGGGTTCAAACACATAGGGTTTTATACTACATTTGGAATATTTCACCAAACTTACTATAAATAGAAAGGGAAAAATGGGGTGAATGAACCTATCTATTCTTCTATTTCATTCAGGAAATGAGATCCCTCAAGTCAAAATCCACTTTCAACTCTTAAGTAAGTGAATAATATGAGGAATCTTGCAATTTCCCTTTTTGTGTTAGGACGGGGGTCTAGGTCAAACAACACTTTTGGTAGACACACTAAAAATAGTAAATCAACTCCAAACTGAAATGTAAGACTGAATTTGAGTAGATTAAACATAAAGCTAATAGACATGATTTATTTTATGCAAATCAGATGAGTGGAGGGCACTTAAAACTGATCTCAAAAATAGTCGCAAAGTGTCCTGACATAAATGACTGAATAGGGGTTTTGGGAGAAAGATTAAAAATACTAAATGCACTCATTTAAGACATGTAAAAATTGGGTTTTGCAAATGAAACATAATGCTATCAAAAACAATAAAGCTTTTGGCAGATTTGAGAAGGGAAAATCTTGTGTACCTATCACAAAACATTGTTTTCAAAAGTTGTCTTGGGACTCATTCGCCCTATGGTGAATGGGTCCTTTGTGGGGCTTTTCAAAATTAATTTTTGGGTCCCCTGCTTCTATGTCTACACTTCTAGATTCTCGAGTTTCACAGTTGGATAGTCAAAAATAAATCTAGGATCTAAGTTTCCATGAGATAACAACAAAGGTGACAACAAATGCAACTTTGTAATTTTGCAACTTTTGAGATCTTCAACTTTTCTTCAACCTGCAAATCTACAACACACAAAGAGAGGGGAAAAATGTTTGTTTTTGGTGAATGGGGTTTTGCCTTGGTCAAACCCAATTTTGTTAATTTTTCATAACCCAATTTTATTTCATATTTATTTAAATACGAAAATTGAATTGTTGATGAAATTAAATTAAATATTAAATTGAGATTTTGGAATATTCACATGTTGAATATGAGGAGTTGACTAATGTTGACTTTATGAAATCCTGAAAACTATTTTTATATATCTCATCATGGATTGAACGTTACTAATCAATTTGCAAGTATGTGTAGTAGCAAGGTGATAGGATGAAGGATGAGAACATGATTAAAGTAGGATTGTTTAGCCGGATCGAATGGTAAGCCAGTTGGAATCTAGGTGCACACACCATGGAAGGGCATGATGATTTGCATTTTAATCAAATTGCATATGTTTGAGAATTAGAACTTCTTGATCTTTGAACTGATTATGTGTTTGGAAATATATGGCTTGTAGATATAAAATTTTCCATTTAAAAATTTGTTTTTGATGAAACAAAAATAAGATTTCTTTATATATATATAGAGATACTCGAATTTGAATTTAAGTTCTCTATTGAAAGTGATATTGTATGGAACTTGTAATCTATAACAAACAATTACACATGGAAGTAAACATGTATATAAAATATAAACATATACATATACATATACATATATACATGTATGTACATAAGATTCAAATACATACATACATACATATATATATAAATGTATATGTGTGTGTGTATGCAAGTGTAGAAAGTATGGTAAATGAGAATGGGAATCATTTAAATAAACATAGAAATACGAATAAATAAATAAATAAATAAATATATATATATATGTATTTATATATATATATATATATATTTATATATATATATATATGTGTATTTATATATATATATATATATATATATATGTATTTATATATATATATATATATATATATATATACATATATGTATATATATATATATATATATATATAAATACATATATATATATATAAAAATACATATATATATATATATACATATATATATATATATATATATATGTATTTATATACATACATATATATATATAAATATATGTATGTTTGAATGCTTATTCAAATGTATGTGTTGAATTCAAATGATAATCAATAGCATACTAATATCGGGTTGATAATTAAGAACAACTCGAAGGTGGCAGTAATGCCTGCCACGAATGTAACGATGAAATTTGAATTATGTAGTGGTCAGCGACTAGGCCATAATGCCTCTACCCTAAGCATTCAAATAAACATTTTGTTTCCATTTTAGAATAACACATAGGCAGTGGGGAAAGAAAATCAAAGGAAAATGTGGGTCAAAGGAAGGAAAAAATAGAGGAGCTCGAAGGAAAAATCCAGGAGTAGCCTAATCAATTTGAATTTGAGGTAAATCCGAACCATGCAAATATCTAAACTCATTTTAATTTCCATTCTTTCCTTCTCTAATAACCAACGATAACAAAATTTCATTTTGTGTATTGTTTCTTTTATTTTTTTGGGAAGCCATGGCCTTAGGTCAAATGGCATGATTCCAACCTCATTGGGTTGCTTGTTACATTATGTGTATAAGATCATTCTTAGGAAGCTATGCGCCTAGCTCTATGAGCTAAGCTAAGCCTTGAGTGATAAGCTCAGGTGACTCTTCCTTGAGGCCACACCCATAAGCATGTCATATGATGGCATTTGTATACTTCGCACCAGCTATATATATATATATATATATATATATATATCATTGTGAATAAATTGTGGTGGGAATTAATTAAGGATTCCCTTAGAAGAGGGTTTGTGTAGATTTCTTTCATAATATTTTTCACCACCCTGGCAGATGTCGAGGCTCGTAATGCTTCGAGAGTTGGACATAAACCTATGTTATATTTAAAATGTTAAGCCCATAGGGCTATCAGAATTAATCTGATGACTATATACGTGATTTCTCCTTTACATGATTGGGATAGATTATGATCCAGGGGAAGTAAAACACCCCTTTGTATGTTATATCTTCTTGTATTTCATATCGAATCCCTGATATTAAAATGGGACAAAAACTTCAAATGGAAGGGATGTGTTCTTTTTTTTAAGCCTTGAATGAATGTAGGTTGTCTTGCTATGAAGCCGACACCGTTTAATGGGGACAATTGATGGAAAATCCATGTAGAAATAAAATCAAGGTCAACATGTAGAGTATCCTTGCATGCATGGTAATAAACAATAAAGTACACAGGCAAAAAATTTGAATATAAATATGATGATCTTGACCATTAGGAGATGGTTAATAGCTTTATATTATGGTTTATTGGACAACAATATTTTCTTCTGAATATTGTCATACTGCTCCTTATGCTTGATTCAGGGTAGATTTTAACTTTAATATTTTCTATTTAGTGTGAAGGAAATTTTTTGTTTCTTCTAATTAATAGTGAAACATATGCTTGTAAAAAGATCATTTCTTGTAAGAACAACTAGAGATTTTATAACAAAGCAGTAATAATATTGTCTTTTTTTTCTTAAAAATGAATTGTAGAATAGAGAATAGGAATGATCTATTTTGTTGCAACTTTGTTTGATTTATAAGTGTTTACATGATAAATGTGTATATGTGAGCAGCATGCTTATAACTTTATAGTAGGAACAATACTTTTTTCTGTTTAAGCCAAGAATGTACTTAAGAAAACAACTAGTTTTGCAACTATTTAGAAGGAAATAGTAAATGTATGCTTAAACAATATGTATGAAACTGTAAGGCCTGTACTGCTCACTTGACATTGGAAGGTCAAATAGAATACTATCTAAGTTCACAATCTGAATTAATGTATTTTCTTTCAAAATGTATGCACAAACTCAAACATAAGTAGGCGCATATATGTGTATGCACATAAACTTCGTCTATGTACATACACATACTTGTGACATACCTTCTTTTGTTTTTGTTATAGTACTTTCATTTTTGTGGAAAAATGCTTGAGATGATAAGTAGAAATTAGTCATAAGTATGAAGTGACATAATGATGAATTTCTCCGTAAATCATAAATATGTTCTTCAGATTTAGCTTACTTTACATTTTGATAGACATGTATGAAGAAGTAATTTGAACATGGAAACAAAATAGTGATACCTTAGTTGACTAGAGCATCTATGGGTAGTTGTTGCTAGAGGGTAGATAGTTGTTTAGTAGAAAGTTACTTCTGAGACGAGTGCCAAAATGGGTCAGAGAGTATAGGTTTGCTTTAGTAGAACCTATTGTTTGTTGTTGTTGCAACACACTTTTATGCTTGGCCAAGAAATATTGTTCATTATGTATGCATGAATGAACTCTGTGATTTCACTCTCTTCCATTCCTAGCATAGATCTTGCACTTTCTTTTTCTAGCATATAGGATATAATTTGCATGATGATGTTGGGCACACACCAGATTCCACCTTGCAAGTTGTTCTCTTGCTAAACTCTCTATGCAGGGTTGGGCATTCTTCAAGACAAAAGAATACTAGGGAAGTGTAAGCTTCATGGTTGGGCGGCAAAGCACTTCAACCATGTTCTCGTCCACCAGTGGAGGCAAGCTAAGAAGAAGAATCCTTAACGTTCACCAAACTACTATAGTCTATATTGTAACTTGATGTAACTATCATTTAAGTACTTGATAAGAAATGTACCTTGAAATAATATTATGGCCTTTGGTGCCAAGTGAACATGATATTGTAATTTGACTTTTGAAGAGAATAAAAGAATCTTTGACTCTTTTTAAATTGACATGTGTAGCTATGATTGAATTTAGCCACTAGTTATGTCTCTTTAATTTGGAGTATATTCTTGTGTCATTTGCAATAATATTAAATAAGTAATAATTAGAAATAGGTTATTACATAATTAAACCTTAAAATAAAATAAAATAGCATGAAAGGAATGATGAATGGACAACTCAATGTTGCAACTCACCAAACCCTTAGGTGAACCTTTAAAAATATGAAATATTGATGTGGATCTTGCATGAAATGGCTTCAATGGATATGGATCTTGATATTTGAATCTTGCTTTGAATATTTGACTTGAATGCTTGGATTAGACTTGAAACCTACATCACAATGTGAGCTCCAAAAACATGCATGATTGAACATAACTCTGACATGATGGATGGATCTTGAATTCTGCAACAAATGATGAAGAAATCTTCCCTTGAATGCTCTTGACAACAATATTTTCTCTTGTGAAAGTTCTCTCAATTGTGCTCTGGAAATCTAATTGAAAACTTCTAGTTAATTTGATAAAATAACCTTATATTTATAGATATTTGTCCTTAATTTCCTAAAATTCAAACATTACAAGCCGACCTTTAAAATTTGAATTTAGGATGATAAAAAATACCACCAAAACATGCTTTAAAAATGGGTTGAAGGTCTTAGGGAGGACCCATTCACTCATGGGTGAATGGGTCCTAGGTCCCTAAACCTAGGACACACATTGCTCAAGGCGAAGTGTAATGTATTGGCATTAATTGATGTTGAGTTTCCTCTTTAGAAAATGTAATTTAATGGTCTTGTAAATGAATTTTAGGGCTTATTAAGGCCAAATCACAATAGCACAACAGAAAATTAGCGCCAAATTTATCATCGGATTTTAGTGTATTTGAGTCCATCATTTTGGAGTCATTTGACGGCGCAAAAGTTGGTGAGAACCCATTTCTTCGATTCATCAACAAATTTTGTGTTGAATTTAGCGCCATATTTTGTGTCAAAAATTTGGTGTTGGCAATAGCATCTCCTTTAACGCCGGTAATAGCGCTAGAAATTGGCATCCAAAATAATGCCTAAATTGGCGCCCAAGTTGGCTTCCAGTTTTGCTTCCATGTCTGCTCCCATTTTGGCTTCTAGTTTTGCTCCCAGTTTTGCTCCTAGTTTTGCTTCCACTTTTACTTCCAATGTGACATCCAGTTTTGCTTCCATTATTGCTTCCGGTTTTGCTTCCATTTTTGCTCCCATTTTTGCTTCCATTTATGCTCCCATGTTTGCTTCTAGTTTTGCTCCCAGTTTTGCTTCCAATTTTGCTTCTAGTTTTACGTCCATTTTTGCTTCCAGTTTTATGTCTAGTTTGACGCCCAATTTTGTTTCCAATTTGGCGTCCAGATTTGCTTCTAGTTTTGCTTCTAGTTTTGCTTCCAGATTTGCTTCTAGTTTTGCTTCTAGTTTTCCTTGCAGATTTGCTTCCAGTTTTGCTTCCAGTTTTTCTTCTAGTTTTGCTTCCAATTTTGTTTCCGATTTTGCTTCCAGGTTTGCTTCCAAAGTTGCTTCCAATTTTGCTTCTTGCGTTCCTTCCAATTTTGCTTCTAGTTTTGCTTCTTGTTTTGCTTCCGATTTTGCTTCCAATTGTGCTTCCAGTTTTCCTTCCAATTTTGCTTCTAGTTTTGCTTCCATTTTTGCTTTTGGTTTTGCTTCCAGGTTTGCTTCCGATTTTGCTTCCTGTGTTCCTTCCAATTTTGCTTCCAGTTTTTCTTCCCATTTGGCTTCCGATTTTGCTCCAGGTTTGCTTCTGATTTTGCTTCCAAGATTGCTTCTTATTTGCATCCAGTTTGGCTTCCGTTGTTGCTTCATTTTTTCTTCTAAAAATGCTTCTTGTTTTGCTTCTAAAAAATGCTTCTTGTTTTGCTCCCAGTTTTGCTTCCAGGTTTGCTACCAAGTTTTCTTCCAAGATTGCTTTTGGTTTGTTTCTAGTTTGGCTTTCATTGTTGCTTCCTTTTTTGCTTCTAAAAATGCTTCTTGTTTTGCTTCATTTATTAATTTAATATGTTTTAATTCAACTTAATTAGTTAAATATATGATGCCTCTTAAATAACTCATATGATTATAGAGTAAGTAATTTAATTATTTAACTCATATGATTAAATAATAAGATAATTATTATAACATGATCATCATCTATAATTAAAAAAAGTGAGTCAAATATCTATAATTTAATTGAATTTGACAACATCCATCCTGAGCAATAAATTAAAATCATCATACGTAATAAATATCCATCCAAAATTCATCAACCACTTTTAATATATATAAATTGACAAGTCAATACTGATGAGATCATCATCATATATAACTAAAACAAGTGAAATTCAAATATGTCAATAGATCAATAACATTTGAAAATGATACATGTCCAACAGTTGACATAAGTCAAAATGATACATGTACAAATGATATAAGTAAAAAAGATAAATTATTTAACTCAAATTGATACAAGTCAAGATGATACATGTCCAAATGGTATAAGTGAAAATGATAAATGTCAATATGATACAACTCAATAATATGGTACTGTAGGCCATGAAAATGATACATATGATAGTAACCATGAAAAGAGGTATCATAACAATATATCAACAATGATCCATGATGCAGTCTATATGATCATGAATATCACTAGGTACTACCAGCAATTGCCTCATCGTCATCACCACCATTGTGATCATCATCATCATAACAATATATCAACAATGATCCATGACATAGTCTATATGATCATAAATGTCGTTGGGTACTACCAACAACTGCCTCGTCATCACCACCACCATCGTGATCGTCGTCGTCGTCATCCTTGTCATTGTCATCATCATTGTCATCGGCCTCGGTGTCTTCTGTATTTGCTTCATCATCATCCTTTGCCATTTTCTAGATCTATATCATGATGAGGATCATCTTGATCTTCTGGAAGACTCGTGTTCTGTAAAAAAAATAAAAAATGAAAAGTTATTATTTATTTCATGCAATAATTTATTTTTCTGTTACATATCTAATATTGAAACATATGAGATGAAACCATAATCATATTACATCGTATCAAAGTGCACATACCATAATAAAATTTCAAAAAAAATATAGCTAATATGTGATTCCAATGATGTAAAACATGCAACAATTCTAATAAACGTTAGTAAAGATCATAAAAAAATTTGTTATATAATTTAACTATCAATTGTAAATTCTATTACATAACCTTAAGTTCCAACCCTCTACAAAAGAATGAGGAGACTGCAAGAAGATTGGTTGCAAGGGGCATTGGTACAAGAGATGGACATGGCTCTTCCAAGCCATCCACTGAGATGGTTTCATACAAAAATGTGGAAGATATCCCCATTTCTAGAGAGCTCATGATTCAGGTTGATACGAAAAATGATGTTGTTCTGGTATCCATATATGGCATCATGGTTCCATTTCATGTAGCCACCATCAAGAGTATTACAAGCCAACAAGATGGAGGGAATTCTTATATAAGGATAATTTTCAATGTTCTAGGTATTGGCTTTAATGCCAACTACATGCCAACATTGAAATTCCCTAGCAGTATTTATGTTAAGGAAATTTCCTTTAGATCCAAGGATTCAAAGCACATCAAACATGTGGTACAAATGATTAAATACCACAGAATATCTATAGCAATGAAATATTTTGAAAAGGCAAAGAGAGCTACACTGGTGACTCAGGAGAAACTTCAACTTTCAAAAATAAAGGCAATTAGGCTGGCAGAGTTGTGAATCAGGCCAACATTTGGTGGAAGAGGAAGAAAGATGATTGGAACTCTAGAGGCCCACCATAATGGATTTCAGTATTCAACCATGAGAGTAGAAGAGAGTTGATATCATGTATCAAAACATTAAGCATGCATTCTTCCATCCAGCAGAGAAGGAGATGACTACTTTGCTTCATTTTCACTTGCATAACCATATCATGGCGTGGGAACCAAGAAGACCAAGGATGTCCAGTTTTATGTGGAGGTAATGGATGTGGTCCAAACTTTAGGAAGGGAAATAAGGTCAATGTATGATCCTAATGAAATTGAGGAAGAACAACAAGAGAGGGACAAGAAAAATAAAATCAATGCAGAGCTTCAAGGATTTTTCAAGTGAGTAAAAGAGCTATGGGATCAGCCTCATCTAAAAGATTTTGAACTAGAGTTTGATATACCATTTAGAGATCTTGGCTTTCATGGAGTTCCTTTCAAAGCCCCTGCTTTTATTGTTCCTATGGTAAACTATTTGGTAGAGTTGATGGAATTACCTTTCTTAGTAATCACTATTAGTGAGATTGAGATTGTTAATCAATTAGACACTAATTTCCTGTAGTAATGAAAGAGTCTAAAAAGGCAAAGAGAGCTACATTGGTGACTCAGGAGAAACTTCAGATTTTAAAAAACAAAGGCAATTAGGTTGGCAGACTTGTGGATCAGGCCAACATTTGGTGGAAGAGGAAGAAAGATGACTGGAACTCTAGAGGCCCACCATAATGGATTTTGGTATTCAACCATGAGAGAAGAAGAGAGAACTGATATCATGTATCAAAACATTAAGCATGCATTCTTCTAGCCAAAGGAGAAGGAGATGATTACTTTGCTTCATTTTCATTTGCATAACCTTATCATGGTGTGGGAACCAAGAAGGCCAAGGATGTCCAATTTTATGTGGAGGTAATGGATGTGGTCCAAACTTTAGGAGGGGCAAGAAGGTTAATGTATGATCCTAATAAAATTGAGGAAGAACAACAAGAGAGGGACAGGACAAATAAAATCAATGCAGAGTTTCAAGGATTTTTCAAGCAAGTAAGAGAGCTATGGGAGCAGCTTCATCTAAAATATTTTGAACTATACTTTGATGTACCATTTAGAGAGCTTAATTTTCATGGAGTTCCTTTCAAAGCCTCTTCTTTTATTGTTCCTACAGTAAAATTTTTGGTAGAGTTGGTGGAATTACCTTTCTTAGTAATCACTATTAGTGAGATTGAGATTGTTAATCAATTAGGCGCTAATTGCCTGTAGCAATGAAAGAGTCTGAAAAGGCAGATAGAGCTACACTGGTGACTCAAGAGAAACTTCAACTTTCAAAAACAAAGGCAATTAGGTTGGCAGACTTGTGGATCAAGCCAACATTTGGTGGAAGAGGACGAAAGATGATTGAAACTCTGGAGGCCCACCATAATGGATTTCGGTATTCAACCATGAGAGCAGAAGAGAGTTGATATCATGTATCAAAACATTAAGCATGCATTCCTCTAGCCAGCGGAGAAGGAGATGATTGCTTTGCTTCATTTTCATTTGCATAACCATATCATGGCGTGGGAACCAAGAAGACCAAGGATGTCCAGTTTTGTGTGGAGGTAATGGTTGTGTTCCAAACTTTAGGAGGGAAAATAAGTTCAATGTATGATCCTGATGAAATTGAGGAAGAATAATAAGAGAGGGACAAGAAAAGTAAAATCAATGCAGAGCTTCAAGGATTTTTCAAGTGAGGAAGAGAGCTATGGGATCAGCCTCATCTAAAAGATTTTGAACTAGAGTTTGATGTACCATTTAGAGCTTGGTTTTCATGGAGTTCCTTTCAAAGCACCTGCTTTTATTGTTCCTATGGTAAACTATTTGGTAGAGTTGATGGAAATACCTTTCTTAGTAATCACTGTTACTGAGATTGAGATTGTTAATCAATTAGGTGCTAATTTCCTGTAGCAATGAAAGAGTCTGAAAAGGAAAAGAGAGCTACATAGGTGACTCAGGAGAAACTTCAACTTTCGAAAACAAAGGCAATTAAGTTGGCAGACTTGTGGATCAGGCTAGCATTTGGTGGAAGATGAAGAAAGATGACTGGAACTCTAGAGGCCCACCATAATGGATTTTGGTATTCAACCATGAGAGCAGAAGAGAGAGTTGATATCATGTATCAAAACATTAAGCATGCATTCCTCCAGCTAGCAGAGAAGGAGATGATTACTTTGCTTAATTTTCATTTGCATAACCATATCATGGTGTGGGAACCAAGAAGACCAAGGATGTCTAGTTTTATGTGGAGGTAATGGATGTGGTCCAAAATTTAGGGGTGGCAAGAAGGTCAATGTATGATCTTGGTGAAATTGAGGAAGAACAACAAGAGAGGGATAGGAAAAATAATATCAATGCAAAGTTTCAAGGATTTGTCAAGCCAGTAAGAGAGTTATGGGAGTAGCCTCATCTAAAAGATTTTGAAATAGAGTTTGAAGTACCATTTAGAGAGCTTGGTTTTCATGGAGTTCATTTCAAAGCCTCTACTTTTATTGTTCCTACGGTAAACTATTTGGTAGAGTTGGAGGAATTACCTTTCTTAGTAATCACTATTAGTGAGATTGAGATTGTTAACCTTGAGAGAGTAGGACTTGGGAAAAAGGCATTTGATATGGCTATTATTTTCAAATACTTCAAGTGAGATGTACTTCACATTGACGCCATTCCTCAATCTTTGCTTGATGGCATCAAGGAATGGTTGAACTCCATGGATATAAAGTATTATGAAAGAAAAATGAACTTGAACTGGCGGCTAATTTTGAAGACTATTACTAATGATCCAAACAAATTTATTGAAGATGGTGGTTGGGAATTTTTGAATATGGAAGCTAGTGATTCTGATTTTGATAATTCAAAAGAGTCATATCAAGGATATGAACCCTTTGATGTAGAAGAGGAATCAGAATCAGATGAGGAAGGTTCAAAAGATGAATCTCTTGTGGAGTTATATGAGGATGATGAAGAAGAAGAAGATTATGAAGGGGAGGAAGGTAAAACATGGGATGAATTAGAAGACAAAGCCAAAAATGCAGATAAGGAAAAAGGAGACGAGTCTGACAGTGAAGAGGAAAGGCGATGACGAAAGGTAAAAGCTACAAGGAAGTCTCAAGCACCTGATATTAGAGATTCAAGAGGAATGCCTGCCAAGAGGCATAAAGTCGGATGAATTGAGTTCATATACATCCTTCTACTATTTATTCATGCACATAAATTGTTTAGTTTTTTATGTAAATGATGCATATATGTTAACTTGATCAGTGTTGTTACTTCAGTAGTTTGACTTCTATGACAACCAACCATTAGGCCATTCTGTGCGGGAGCACATTTGTGTTTTTAGTTAGCTTTTTTGGATAGCTCTACTTGGTGTTAAGGACATTCCATTTATAATTGGAATGTTAAGAAGTCTAGTATTACATGCTTATTTATGTTGATCAGATCAGGTTGCAGGTTTTTTACTTTTGATTTCTTTATTTATGGAGTTTTTTTAACTTGGAAGACAGGAATTTACTACCTTTTTTTTAATTAGATGGACAAATTAAGTGGTTGGTTAGCTACGCCAAGTGATGTAGACTAGAAGGATGTGTAGATCTATAGGATGCCTACCAAGATGCATCAAAACATTCTTACATGTTAAAATAATGGCAACATCATGAAGAAGGATAGCAAAGATGCATGTGGATCACTTAGTAGAATGGCAACATGAATTCAAGGAAGCACTCCTCGAGATACCATGTTTGAGAGAAAATAAGATAGATCAAATCAACATGGGACCAAGTTACTCAAATGATATAACTCATAACTTAAATGAGGACACTTAAGAGATATTAAAAGAAAATGGTCATTAATTAAAAGATGTGATGAAAATAACACATCAATGTCACCCACTACACTTTAAGGAAAACAATTTTGTTTTCCTCAACATGAAATAATGGGACAATTGAGTGGGATCTAGGGCCAACAGAGAAGAACTTTAGAACTCATCCTACGCACCAATAAACAACTCAACACAAGAAATGAAAATTGACATATTAACACAACAATATCCAACTAAGTTATTGAAAGTCAACTATTGATACCTCGTTCTCCATCTAGATTAAAAAATCGGCCCACTTTTTGCTTTGTAACTTTTCCTTTTCAAATTGCTTTAGATGTCGGCTATATTTCTCCTCCTGTCAAAACATAGCACATGGACTAGTTAAACTAATTAATATGCAATCATTTACTTTTTCCTAGGGAATTTAAAAAAATATCATTTAACATATTAATTATACTTACAAAATTACAGATCAAGGCCTGTAAACCTTTCAGGACACTATGATGCATGGCACGAAGTTTTTGAAGCCTAGCCTTGGAGGCCTTGTCCTGAAACATATACTAATTCAATTTAACTATGCACAAATAAAATTTAAAAATCGTTTAATAAATTTGATATAATCTTATGAGCAAATTCAAATACCTGCGTACTCTCCTCACCAGACTTCCTCCGTGCTTCAAACTTCTCATATGCTTTTACAATCTCTTTCCATACTTTGACACTTACATCAATTGGCTTGTTTTTGAGCCTTAGCTTGGGAGGGATTTTTTTATCTTCTTTGTTTGGTTGCATTGAAATCTCTTGCAATTTTGAGACATTCATAGCTTCACCTTCTTCATAGACCAACCTATACCAAATTCAGTCTCCATGTCATTGATAACTGCTTTTTGTAGGTGTATGGGTATCTTTGAGAATGGCAAATGTAGATGGTCTTTGAACCGTTGAAGGCATGATTCCTTCAACCTATTCCCAAACCCTTTTCTAGCATCTATCATTCAAACTTCCCCTGAAACTACATCACATTTTATCTTCTTATTGTAGGTACCAATGCAAGAATGAAAACTTACCATGGTGGAAGAAGTCTGTGTCGCAGGAGTGGGTGGGACAATGGAAGCCTCTACTCCATGTTCTACACTCCTAGAGCTTACTATTACTGATTTCCTCCTGGATCTTTTGCTTGATCTAGGACTACTTGGGGAATCAATTGATTCCTTTTGACATGGTTGATTTGGTTGCAATGTTTGAGGGGATTCACTAGATCAGTTTTCTATGTATCTAGAAAGCATTGTCCAGCATGCATCATCCAAATTATTCACTACCTTTGCCCCCAATATGGAAGCCAATGCCTCTTTATCTTTGTCAGTTGAACATGTCCCTATATATATATAAAATAAATTTCTTCTTTTAAATTTAAAAAGTAAAAAGTAAAAATGAAAGAAACAAGTGAAACATTTACAAATCTATAAATTGACAATGAATTACCTCATTGTGGCCATAGTCTACTCCCTTTGTTCTCTTCCCTCTATCACTTGACATTTTGAGGTGACCTAGGGCAAATTATTTTTGTCCAATCTGTGGAGGCAAACAAAGTACACATTGTCAGGTATGAAAGTTTTTGTCCAGTTT
Organism: Sequoia sempervirens; assembly: GCA_007258455.2. Taxonomy (NCBI): domain Eukaryota; kingdom Viridiplantae; phylum Streptophyta; class Pinopsida; order Cupressales; family Cupressaceae; genus Sequoia; species Sequoia sempervirens. The sequence continues at coordinate 13,197,391 of VDFB02047230.1, read as the reverse complement.
GTGGTATGAAAGTTTTACCTTGAATGACTCTCTTTTTGGATTTAAACACCTATGAATCAATTGCTTGCACACCTGTATAGAATATAAATATATTTGAAAGGATATAAATATATGCAAAATGAAACAAATGTATTGTAAAAAAATCAATGCTTGCGCATCTATATAGAATGGTAATCTTTGGGGGATAAAAAGGGCACGAAGTGTGATTTTATTGAGAGTTAACACAAATAGGTCCCATGCTCGACTCACATTCGCTAATTAGAAAGAAAATGAATGTGTGCACACAATCAATTTGAAACCACAAGCTCATTGTTTTGTAAAAGAATAAGTGAAAATTAGTAATAGCTAATTTAAGCTCGAAGGTCTCACAAATTTGAGGAAATGATCTATTATTCAGTTGTCGTCTCAAAATCCCTATCTCCTCATATTTTCTTGACCAACCTCTATTCCCACGAGACCTGGTTGTAGTGGGGCGGATGTAGTTTAACAACTTGTCTTGAAAACACTCGACTACTTTTTTATGGAAGGAAGGTCTGAGAAATCGAACCAGAAACTAAAAGCTTGGGATGGGAATGATAAGCGAACCGGGGCATTGGGGTTTCAAAAACACATTCATTGCTCTTGGATACAGAGGAAATAATGCAATGTCTACAATTTTATCCTCCTCCTTTGCAACCACATGAGACTTGAACGATTTGTGTGTAAACAAAACAATATTCACAACCCTTTCTTCACAATCTCTCCATTTAATCCAAACAAAAATATTTGTGGGACGAAAAAAACAAATTGTAACCTTACCTATGGTGTCACAAACTAAATCAAATTTCCAATCTACTTGCTTATAGCCCTCCTTCGCGTCGTTTTTCCCTTTTTTCTCCTCTCTTCCTTTGTGCGACTTTTTTCTCCTTTCATCTCTTCCTTCTTGATGCGGGAAGTTTTAAATTTTTGTTCTTGATTCAGTAGTCAATGCAATAGTTGGCATAGAAAAGTGGGCCCAACTTAGCGCTACCTTCCAATCAAAAAATGTTACTTGTTTGGGATGCAAAAGGTGGCACAAAGTGCGCCTAATTTAGCATCACCTTCTAGCCAAAAAATGTAATCTATTTGGGATGCAAAAGGCGGTGAAAAGTGCACCTAATTTAGCGCCTAATAGTGCAAAAAGATGTATTTTGCTTGGAAGTTGATAAATAAATTGATCCTAAATTGACTTCATCTTCATATGTACCAAGGGAGCAATCATGGTTCCCTATTTTATCTATTCCTTATCCCATGCCAATTTTGTGGGTGCAAAACTAAAAGAGGTTAGATTTGTGAACTTAGAAATGACCCCTATACAACTAGATGAGTCATCTAAAGTGTGAAATATATGTTTAAAGTGAGGTTTTGTGTTGGATAGCAGATTTGTTGAAATGATATAATTGGTGTACTAAACATTATTTACTATGTTGTGTATTATAGGGGCGAGACAAGGCCATGACAACAGATTGTGTCATGTCAAATGAGGACACAATGGCTGAAGCGGGACATCGAGAACTAAAATTTTGACTTAGGAAAAAATGATTTGATGGCATTTTGTGATATGTCCATCTTTTTTCACAGTATTATTGGAATTTATAATGTATTATCCAATCTTGACATAAATTAATGCATGTTGTTGATTATTTTAGATGGAGATTGGAGCAAATGCAGAGCCTGAGTGTTCAACTAGCAAAAGAGGACATGAACGTGGATCTAAAACTGTTAAATCACGTAGAAAACAGTGGGTGTTTGAGGATATGACAAATCATGCATAAACAACAAATGATTGCATTAAACAAGAGATTGGTAAGGACTATAGTACATGGGATGAATACTTTGAGAAAATATATGACTAAAGTGAGGTTTTGTGTTGGATAGCATATTTTTTGAAATGATATAATTGGTGTAGTAAACATTATTTACTATGTTGTGTATTATAGGGGCGAGATGAGGCCATGGCAACAAATTGTGTCATATCAAATGAGGACAGAATGGATGAAGCAGGACATCATGTACTCAAATTTTGACTTAACTTAGGAAAAAATGATCTAATGGCATTTTGTGATACGCCCATATTTTTTCAAAGTATTATTGAAATTTATGATGTATTATCCAATCTTGACATAAATTAATGCATGTTGTTGATTATTTTAGATGGATATTGGAGCAAATGCAAAGCCTGAGCATTCAACTACCAAAAGAAGAAGATATGTACATGGATGTGGACCTAAAACTATTAAATCACGTAGACGACAGTGGGTGGAAGAGGACATGAAAATGGATCTTCCAGACACAATAGATCATTGCACTGAACAAGAGGTTGGTCAGGACTATAGTACATGTGATGAATACTTTGAGAAAATTATTGTTTGTGGATGTTCTGTATGTCATGGAAAGAAATAATTCAAACAAGCAATTGTACAAAGACATTACATATATGATGAGATTTTAGTCGGTAGTATGTCTCCTACAATCAATTCAAATCCAATAGGAATTATGGTAAGGAATTTTCCAATTTGATATAAATAACATGTATACTTAGTTTAAACATTGTTTTATATTATTTAAATAACTAATTTTTTTCTCAATGGATACTTGCAGGATAAAGTTCTTGGTTTGAAGTTTCTTGGATCGCCGACTTCCAGCCTAGAGGGAAATGATCATTTATCAGATGATACATCTAACAAAAATATGTGCCAATATACCAACTCGGAAGATGAGGAATTGATGAAAACAAGTCACAGAACAAGAACTGGTTTAAAGATGCATAATTTGCTTAAAGACAGGCGAAAGGTGGACTACATACCCTATGAGAATGAATGTGATGGAGATGATGACTTGCCCCTGAGTTTGAGATCAATTTACAAAGAGACATTTGATCATCGACCATATTGCACTTGGCCTAGTGATCAACAACTACCTAGAGTGTACGAGGTGTTTCAATTTTGGGGATACAACTACATGATATGACCCTCCAATATTCGTGGAGTGAATCTAGGCCTCTTTATGTCTAAAATGTACATGTGGGATCTAAACATAGAAAGAATTAAAAAACAAACCACTAGGAGATTAGTGCCATATTATGGTCCATCATATTACAGTGGTGAATGGAGAAGGCTAGCAGAATATAAGCCTAGCATGTTAGCATATGGTCTAAATTTCAATATGTATACACATCGTCTCCAATCAGAAAGTGGAAAATAAATTAATAGAGGTCATCTTATGTATATAGATGGACATGCATACACACACAAAAATATTGTAGGATTTTTAAATAGTAGTAAGGGAAGGGAACCTAATGTAAGACCAAATTGTCAATTTGTTGAGGTTATAAATGATAAAGATAGAGATATGGAAAGAGAGGTTGATAGATTGATAATGGTTGAGGCTATTAAGGACCCTACCATTGGGGATGAGTTATTGATTGATTACCCCTTCTTAAAATGCACTCTTGCACGAAAGAAAAGGGAAGAACAAGGTCTCCCTAAGGATGTTCTTAAGGGCATAAAACCAAAGATAATAAATGAGTGTGGACTGATTTTTTATAAACTATGTTTTCAAAATTGTGTTTTATTTAAATTATTGTATAAAAAAGGTAGTCTATAAAATAGTGTTCCATTATTCAATTGATGTATATATGTTCATACAATTTTTATTTATTTTTAAGCTATATTTGATTATATTTCTTTTAAATTGATACATTTATGATTTATCTAATTGTTGGAAAACATTAAATAATGCTTATGTTTGTTGATAGGTAGAATATGTTGATGAAACACATACTAATGATCCATGACGGGATGATCCAAACCACTTTAAACAATACCCGAAAAGAGTAAGTTTGAAGAGATTTCTACCACCTGAGAAATTTGAAGAGCTGATGAGATATGCATACACTGAAGAGATGCCACCTAGCCTTAATGATGATGATCATGATAGGGAAAATATAGTGCATGAAGAAGGATTGAATGAAATGCTTACAAGTTTCTTTGGGGGTGGAAACAATGATGCCAATAATGATCATATGGTTGACAGTAATGATGATAGCAGGGGTAATTACCACCAATGTAATGTTGATAACAACCTGAAAGACTCCATCAAGCAAGTAGCAAAGACACCCGTGTTCAAATCAGGTGCAAGTAGAACCTCACAACTGGCATGCACATTAATATTATTAGAAATCAAGTCACTATTTGGTTGGTTAGACAAAGGATTCACTACCCTACTGGAGTGAGTTGAAATATATTTCTTACTTTGCATTGTCAATTGGTGTACACAATTTGTAAGCATTCATTGACTTCATTTATATTTATTTAAGGAGATTTTAAAACCATATATTGTATATAAAATATCCTAGTATAGATTGAAATATCAAACATGTTCATCATAAGTCAAACATTAAAATGATTTAATCTCTGACAATCTTACAGGGCACTAAAAACTAAAATATTCCTTGAAGAGAATGTGTTTCCATCAATTTGCAGAGAGGTGTGTTTGTTGTTGGTTGAGTTGGGGATTAAACCCTCTACGTCCCTCTACCCTCAATGTCCCAATACCCTCTACCCTAGTCAACCCTTGTAATCCCTCAGCCCTAATCCATCAACCCTTAAACCCTTAAACCCAAGTATACTCTCTACCCTAATCCATCAACCCTCAACCCTTAAACCCTCGAGTACCCTCTATCCTCAACCCTCAAGTACCCTTAAACCCTAATCCCTCATTAACCCCTATACCCTCTACCCTATACATTGGACCCTCAACCCTAACCCTTGAACCATATATGTCCCTCAAACCTCTACCCTCAACCCTCTACCCTATGCATTAAACCGCCCTTAACCCTCAATTCTCAACCCTCAACCCTTAATCCCTCAACCCTTAATCCATCCCTCCCTCTCTACCCTAATCCATCAACCCTATACCCTCAACCCAATACCCTAAAATCCTAAACTGTTAAACCTTCTATATCCCTCTACCCTCAACGTCCCAATACCTTCTACCCTAGTCGACCCTAGTAATCCCTCAGCCCTAATCCCTCAACCCTTAAACCCTTGAACCCAAGTAAAATCTCTACCCTAATCCCTCAACCCTCAACCCTTAATCAACTTGTTAGAACTAAAAAATATCACATTTTTCAATAGCCTCCACCCACCTATCCTCCACATTTCACAAAAATTCATCACATTTTAATTTTATTATCAACACAAATTATTGAAATTTGTGTGACAAGATCCATTTTGTAGCCCACATTGCCAAATTGACACACCCATATATGAGTTTGAGACTCCATAATCTTTCCTCATTCCTAAATAAAAATTAGCACTATCGGCCTAACAATGCCTCATCGGCGGAGCCCCCATCATAGCCTCCCTGATGGCCCGATGAAAGCAGTTCATAACATAGTATCAGTGTAATAATACCCTATCGGGCCGACTCTAAGGCGTTCTCCTCGATAGATCGATAGAGTCAACAAAAGTAAGCACATCGTTGTAACTCATGAACATCAATGGAACGAATGTTTGCTTTCCCTCGATGGCTCGATATAATAACAGATTATCAAGAATTAAAATATATTGAGGGAATTAATGTGTATCGGGGTAATATATTCTTGCATCTCGCTGATAGACCAAAGGAAAGTTGTTCATTGGTGGAGAAGGTGGCTATCGATGGAAGAAGGATCGTAGTCTAGACGATACAGGGATGATGATTGTACTAAATAAATAATGTACATTAAAATTCCCAATTATAGAAAAACAATTCTCGTAATTGCCTCACTCTTGGAGCTATAGTTGCAAGATGAAAATGTTGGCAGAAAGACAACTTGATAAACTAAGAAAGGATGCTCCATTCATGTGGTAGTGAACAGGCTTCGAGCTTGTGGTCTTTATTTAAATTAATAGGGGGCGTATGTGAAGCATCTTAAAATTCATTTTGGCTTGTGGTTTTGTTTATGGTTAAGCTGGTTGGTCAATGGCAGAGCGATCAATGGGTGGGCGATCAAAGGTTGTTATTCTGGTCTTGACAGAGGGGTTGGTTTGGTTTGGTGCAGACACCTCAGTTTCTTTGAGTGCGAAAGAGTGACAAGCAACCTTTAGGGAGGTAATAGACCAAAGACAAAATATTTTTGATCAATAATGATTCCCTCACTGTGGATGCGACTAAAATGGTTCTAGGTAGGGGACATCTTGAGAGGAATGAGTACGGTCGAGACAACACACATATCTCTTCACATTTTTTGGCCTCCTTGCTTGATAATCAAGTCCCAAAGGGGGTGGCAAAGGAGCTAATGGTTCACTTGTTCAAGAAGGACCTATTAGGGGGCTTGGAGGTGGCGATAAAGTCGACATTAATTGGCATTGGAATTCCATGACCTTCAGACCTAGAGCGCCTTTGGTCAAAGACGAATGACGAAGCCATGAAATTCTATCCTTTTCTTCTGGATTTGAGTGGGATGTCTCTCTAATGTGACACATGATGATCGTGAGCATGGTTGTGGAGTACCTCAAGAAGTTGCTCAGTTTAATGGAAGCTGGTGATGATGACGAGTGGGTAGTGGTCTTTGATTCCTTCACAAAATTAAATGGTTTTTTGTAATTTTTGGTTGGGTGGGTACCCATTTTGTCTATTGAATGCGTTAGTTGGGTGGTGGTAGTAAATGTCTAGAGTTTTTTGGGTTTGGTTAATGCTATGTTGAAATAAAAAAATTATCTCCTTTTTGTGCTAGTCAAATGTATGGGATGGTTTTTTGGGCTTGGTTCGAAGTGAAAGAAATTCCTTCCTCGCAGACGCTTGTATGCTTTTTATTAAATCTAATATATAACTAGTATATATATCATGTGATGGTGGATTTTTTAAATAAATATTTTATGCTTTTTGTTTTTTTTAAATAAATATATATTATTCTTTTGTTTTTAATAAAGATAAGACTATCACTGTGGATTTTTTTAAATAATTTTTGTGTTACTTTTTCTTTTAATAAATAAATATTGTTTAATATATGTTGCTTTTTGTTTAAATATAGCCTTATGTATCAAAAAAATATATAAATAAAAATTATCCTTACTAATTCTAAAGTTTAAAATGGAAAAGAAAAGAAAAATAATACAAATCCTTATAATTAATTAAATACTAAACAAAAACAATATGTATATGCAAAAAGAATGTATGTTATAATGCATTCTCATTATTTAAATAGTTTTAAAATTAAAAAAAACTCAACTAATATTATCTAAAAAAAATTATAATTACTAAATGTTCAGTTTACCTGTTCAAAATTTTAAAATGGAAAAGAAAATAAAAAGAGGACAAATCCTTATAATTAAATACCAAAAAAAAGTACAATCCTTATAATTAAATATGTAAAAAAAAATATGTATATGCATAGAGTATTTTGTTAACCAAGTGGTTTGTAAATTACTAAGCAAGGAGTAAAATGATAGAATAGTCAATAATTAGTAGAATAAAAAGTAATTTTGTCTAGCGCTTGGTAATTTAGGGCTCGCAAAACAAATACTATTTACATGCCTCTAAAAAAGTAGAATAAAAATACTTTAACCACACACGGTAGCAAATGTTATGTAGCACGGGGCAGAAAAAAATTGTATGCAATCCATATAAGATATATTTATGTAGCACAAGGTAGACTTTTGTAGGTAAAGTATTATTATAATGTGATAAAATCAAGAAAAGGGTATCAATGGACCAAACAGTTTCGAGGGTTGGCAGTTTGATATCAACCATTGATTGGTAGTTTTAGGTTTGTCTTCCTCAAATAGGATACGCCTTTGGCGTAAAATATATAGCGCCATCCCGATAACTAGCGCCAACTTTTTTAAAAAATTGGGGAAAAATACATTATTAAACCCTTAATTAACCCTCATTAACCCTCTACCCTCAACCCTCAACCCTAGCTAAACCCTAATCCCTCATAACCCCTATACCCTCTACCCTATACATTGAACCCTCAACCCAAATCCCTCAACGATATCCGTATCCTCAACCTCTATACCCTCTACCGGCCTATACAATATTAGATCCTCAACCATAATCCCTCAACCATATATACCCTCAACCCTCTACCCTCAACCAACTTAAACCCTCAAGCCTCGAGCCTCAACCCTTAATCCCCCAACCCTCAACCCTTAAACCCTAAACCCTTAACCCCTATACCCTTTACCCTCTACATTGGAACCTCAACCCTAATTGACCTTCAAACATATTATTATACCCTCAAACATCTTAGCTATACCCTAAACCCTCTACCCTCAACCCTAAACCCTTAAGTACCCTAAACCGGCCTTAAATCTTCTACCCTCTTATACTCTAAACCCTAAACTGACGTTAAACCCTCTACGTCCCTCTACCCTCAACCCGATACCCTCTTATACCCTCGACCCTAATCCCTCAACCCTAATAATCCCTCAACCCTTAAACCCTCAAGTACCCTCTACCCTCTACCCTCAACCCTCAACCCTTAATCTATACAAAGTATTGTAGTAAAGGCAAAATTTGCTTTGTTTATGATTATTTGGAGGAATAAATGAGTATATACAAAGGGAATGCTAGTGATAGTATGGATCTTGTCACAAAAATTGTTGCATTTCATGTTAAATACAATGAAAAATTAAAGGTAATAGATCTTTTGATGCAAGTGAAATGTAGGAAAGCAATCAAAGGCTGGTGAATATTGGGGAAGGATCTTTTGTTCTAACACCCTTAATCCCTGCTAGATTAGAACAATTAGGCACTAAATGAGGCGCTAAATTAGATGCTAAAATGGGTTGTAAAGCAGGTGCTAAAATAGGCATTACATCAAGCACTAATATGGGTAATAAAGTAGATGTTAATCTAGTTGCTAATTTAGGTGCTAATCTGGGTGTTATCATAGGCATCATTTTTTTGGCGCTAATCTTGGCATTAATCTAGGCATTAATATGGGTGCCAAATTGGGCGTTACTGTCAACGCCAATTATGGCATTAATTTCGACACTAAATCCGACGCTAATTGGTGCCTGGATTAGTGCTTGCTTATTCTTGTTGGCACAAAAAAATGCCAAAAATAGTGCCATCCCAAAAAATAGCATTGACTTTTCCCAAAAAATGGAGAAAAAAACATTAAAACAGTGGGTGGAAGCAAAAAAGGGAGCTAATCACATGAATTTGTTGTAGCGAATTAAGCTCAATTAATTAAAGGGGCCTTAAATAAGTGTGAACGTGTAAATAACTACATTTTACAACACTAAATTAAGGCAAAATTAAGTCCAATTTAATTAAGATGGCCCAAATAAGTGTGAAAATGTAAAGAGATACTTTTTACAACACTAAATTAAGGTATTATTAAGTTCATTTTAATTAGGAGGGCCCAAAAAAGTGAGAAAATGTAAAGGGATATATTTTTCTACACTACAAAATCAACTAATCATAACAGTAAACTATAACATCTTTATTGCATATAACTAAACTCTACAATCTAATAAGAATCTTCACGGATTTCTCATTCATGGGTCCATAACAAAAAACCAACAAAGAGGTATTATCCGTGTAACAAAACTATATCTATCAAAACATATCACATCTAACTAGATCTGCTCCTCAACCATCGATCCAACTGTATAGGTTCAGGAGGAGGTTTATTTGCATAAGGGTTGAAAACATGAATTAAATTCAGATTTCCACCCTCCTTCAAAATAGAGAGACAAAGTCTTTGCAACTGAAACCATAACTGAAAAAAGATAGAAGAAGATAAATAGGATTGAAAATTTACCTTAATGGTATGATAAAGGTGTGCTTTGTGTAAACAGTCATGTTAGTTTCCTGATCACCACAAACTTCTTCTTCCTTCCATCATTTTATTGAATGCTCTAATGACTCACAAGATCGACCTCTTCAATGATCACTTCCATCATTTCTATAATTGTCACATTTCCAGCATTCTTAGAATCTCCCTTGTAATCTGCCTGGAATCCTTTGGTTGCAGGTTGAGTTCTCCAGTTGTTGTAGGTTGCAATACTTCTAGTTGCAAGGATTTAGTTTCATCTAAATCATACACACCATTAACAACCATTAATTGAACATAGATCCATACTGAATTTCATACACATTCACACATTCATCCATGTAAACATCATCATATCATAATCATATTTCCACATATCAAAGTCTAGTTTAGATTGCATAAAAGATATAAAAAGGTATATAAATTCAGGAATGCATGTGAAATAAGCAGCTTAAAGTGTTTAAAATATATAAACTAAATAGGAGAAAACTAGCTATTAATCAGGCCCATCACCTCCATTGTATTCGTGTGTATAAGTTTTTCCTAGATACGTGCTAACCAAAGGCATAGTAACACACAACATTAATTGAAATTTTTATGTCTTTTTTGATGTCTCTTATCTATATAATTTAATTTCTCAACCACTTATTTCAACATAATTAGATATAATTCATTGCTTGATTTGAAATAAAATAATTGATTAATCTATTCTAAAGGCATCCACATGCTTTAAGGACAATGCCTATTTTTAAATTTCAAGAGAAATGCTAAACGATGATAAATTTGATTTAATAATTCTTATTAGATGAATTGACACATTTTACGGCTTGCACATCACCTACATAATTGTGATGCTCTTATTTGGCTTGATCTTCATAAGTTAACATTCCTCCTAGTTAATTATCTTTTGATTAATACCTCAAATGGTTCAATTTTGGGCTATAAAATGTGTTTACAAACTCTTATACGAGACGGTTTATTGCGATTAGATCTCAGTGTTTCAATAAAAGATAGACCCTCAAAATTTTAAAATTTAATTGTTATAAGGTGATTCACATGTTGTCAACATACACATTAACTAAGACCCATCTCATTCCCAAAGTCTCGATGTTGCAACCTAGGCTCTGATACCAAATATAATGCCTAAAACACTCTACCAAAAACATAACTAATGAAATGACACAAATTCCAAATTTTGATCACATACACTTGACTAGCAATTTTTTTTTCCAATACACATACTTCATGAAAATCATAACAATATTTGACCAATAAATTATAATCCTTAGTTTGATAAAAAAATGTTTTGACAATCATGGTTGAATTTCAAAAGGAGACATCACAACATTGAGATAGACTAATTAGTTCTACTAACACATTTATAATATGAGAACATAATCAGGCCACATATTATGCAACTAAATATATTACAAGAGATTAATAGAATCTAATGAAACATTCATCTAACATACTAAAGTGTATCAACCTTTCATTACAACGAGTATTTCAATAAGTATTATTTTTATTGTTTATCTATAAGCTAACATTGTGGAATTTCTACTAACTAAATCAAATGGTGTGGATGCCCATATCTTACCATATTATCCTTTGCTTAATCTCCCAACTTAGCAACCCATTGGGTTCCCATAACTTGTATCCACGAGAAGCCTGCAAAATTAGATACTCCATTGGTTTCACCATAAAGATAAAATAATCAATAATAGTTCCAAAGTAGTTATAGAAAGATAGGACCTAAGGGCTAGACCTATGCCTCGGGGACTCATCCATGATGGCCTTGCCTATATAATGGAATCAAAGGCTTCATAGTTTTCCAACTTGAACTTTAACCAACACAATCTTTGTCAACAGGATGGTACACCCTCTAGGTTCAATTCAAATTTTATTTGTCTACACTTAGATGATTTTTGACAACACTTTGATCATGCCCCAATGAAACTAGTCTAAACTATAATAAGGGTAAACAAAGGATTATCATTGGTACACCTATAAGATCTCCCAAGAATTTTAGAACAACTTGATGATGCACACAATCTTCATTTACATCCAATATTAACTCCTAAAATTATAAATGACCTATTCCCTATAGAAGATACCATACCTATGACATTTTACAGAAGATCACTACTAACACACAACCCTTTCTTGTACTAAGAGAAAGAGAGGGATCTTACATTATTTTCCAACAAGTTAAGATTACAAAATTCCACCATGTAAGGATCATCCCAAAGCTAGCCTTTGATGTAATCACATCCACACTATCCATACAATATCTCCATTTGTATTATACACTCAAGGATTCCAACTATTAATCAATCCATTCTTATCATTTTTAAAGGAAATAAATACCAAACTATTTTCTTTAATAATACCCATACTTTACAAATATAAAAAGAATAGAATGAATTAGAATGTAATTTATTCATTAGTTACAATTACTATGATTAGGTATATGAATATTAAACTATTGATAAACAATAACTATACTTGAATATAAATCTCAAATTGTGTTAATAAACTATTGGTTGACAAATTCCATTTTTAATGATATGCTAAGAAAGTACTAATATGAAGATAAATGCTTTCAAATGTTAATAAGATACTCCAACCTATACCAAAACAATAATCTATATTGACAAATAAAGAAATAGTATTGATAAATGAAAGAGATGATAATGTCAATAAGTTCAAGCAATCAAATATTATTTATGGGAAATTTATGGAAATTGACATACAATAGAGATGACAACATCAAAAAGTTTAAGTGGCCACCAATTTTGTCTAAATCATTTCCATGCTAGAAAGAGAACTCTCTAGCATTCATACAATGTTTATTGTGGCTCTAAATGTAGAGTCAATTATTTACATGTTTAGGCAAAATGTGATTTTTTAACAATCTATCTTCATTTTATTTAGGTAATATATGAGTTTGTGCATGATGATCGCATAGACATATTAAAGAGGTGGGAATTTGAAATTAAAATTTAATCGTTAACTTGCACAACTTGAGGTATATCTAAAATATCATTACATTAGTGAGTGAAGAGTAGTGAGTTACCCTTGCATGTTTAGAAAATTGATAGTCATGTATACATTTGGTATACAATTTTAGGTCATTCTTTAGCTTTGAAGAAATTTCCACCCATTACTAAATATAAAATAGGATGAATTCAGAAAGCTAATCAAAAATCATATGAGGCATATGTTAAGGAAAGGTATCAAGTCCCACGCAGAGGGAAAAGTGTAGATTTTAATCACACAAAAGACATTATCTTTGAGACAGTTTCCTCAACAAGTTAGAGAAACATATGTTCAAAAATAGAAGAGCTCAACTTAAACAAGGAGGCTCTTACTTCAACATTTGCAAACATTGTAATCATATTAATTCTAAGGTGATTATAGATAACTCTCAAATCCATCCATGTATTTGGCTAGTATTATATATCGAAGAGGCTTCAAGTATGAATTAAAAATAAGCCTCATGAAATTTACAATATTTGATTATCTTTATTGGGTGATTTCAAAACAAAATGAAAATGAAGAGTAAAGAAATGGAACCTCACATTATACAATTTCCTTGATGTTCATATAATTTTTGGCTTACAAAATGTTGTATGAGCTAGGTTGTTTAAATTACATTATGAATCCACTATAATTTTATGGTGAATTTTTATTGAATGCTAAAGACTATACTATAATATGTACTATTGTTGAGATCTATAACTCATAAACCATAAAATCTAACTTGTAAGATTAAATTTAACTTTGTAGATTTTAAAGATTGATTTTTGTTGGGTTTAATTTTTAGTTTTGTGAGGTGTGGTGGTATTTAAATGATAGGTCACTAAAGTAGTTAAAATTATGACACATCATTAAGAGTATCCAACCTAAAAGTATCTTGTAGCCTATAATCTTCTTCGTAACAACTATGTACTCTAAAATTAAATAAAGGTTATCTTTTATTACTAGTATTCATTCCAATACCTAAATACATATAGAAATACTCGAAGGACAATTTAAACTTTCTAGTCACTTGTGACAACATTGGTGTTGCTACCTGTGCCAAAGTGGGAGTTGGATTATTTAACTAAAATTATACTTGTAAGTATCTTGGTGATCATATATGCAAGGCGTTCAACAAGAGTTGTTTGACAAAACACATGAATAATTATTGTCTCATGGAATACTATGATTGCAGGACATGCACAAGATGGGTTTTTTGAAAAGGCCTTTGTGATTTTAAATAATGGATTTAACAGAGTTAATGCCAAACTCCTCAACCTTTGTAAAGGAAAGTAGTAAAAGTTTTAAAAGGTTTAGCTCATTTTTAAATCCTAATATTCTAAAGAAAAGCTAAGATATATGTTTAGTGATTTGAATACAATAAGAACATTGTGACTTATATGGTGGATATGTTATTAGGAATAGGGAATACAAAGTCATCTAAACATTGAAAACATGTTGTAGAGATTTTTGTATGATGAATTATAGATAATAATATTTGCTAATGCCAACCCACCCCATTACTTGCATCATACTAATTCCTATCAAAACTTCATTGAATGTTATCAATGTTAAATGCAATTATTAGATCGGTCTACCTACTTGGTTTCTAATGTAGTTTGATGATGGAAATTCTAGTTGGTCCCTATGCCCACCTTGCAATAATCTCCTTCCTCTCTGTAGTCCTCTTTCTCTCATGCCTCTCCCTTTCTTCAAGATCCTCCATTTTACACGTCACATTATCCTTCCATTATGAGCTACCATGTACAAGACAACACTTGGTAAAGACACCTTCCTAATAAAAAAAGCCAAAACTCATAACAAGATTAATATGCTAACCTATAAATACAAAAATAATCGTAATAGAAATCAAGGCCACAAGAGCACTTTGATACTCTATTTGGCTATACATAAAGTCTTGAACACAAAAATGAATTAAAACTTGGATGGATACAAGCACATCTTAAAAAATAGACCTGAAATACGCATAGTACAATAAACTAGCATAAAGATCATGCATCCAAAGGCCTAGGCAATACCCATAGCCCAATACTTTTGTAATTTAAAGAATTTCTCATTTGATCACAATAACAACTATGGGTTAGAAGAGTATGCATGTATCATACCCCATTTCTTCTTAGGAGTTATAACAAATTTGAGATATGGGTGTCATTAAATTTGAACCATGTGCGAGAAGTGTTGTTTAAGATTGTGGCAAACTAATGTCTAGATTTCACAATCTCTCTGCTATGAGTAATTATAGTGTACACCTCATACCTAGCATTTTAAAAAGAAAATATAGAAGAAGTAGGGTTTTAATTCAAGGTTATTATGGGTGCATACCTAAAAACCTAGAAAATACTACAAGCAGTAGGAACACACACTTATCTTTAAAACAATAGACACCTATTCAAAATGTTACATGTTACACCCACAACCATTTTGTGATTTTTCTTTTGCAATGTTTAATATAAACAAATCTCTTTTACCAATAATTATAAAAGCCCATTTAATTTAAAGCCTTCTGTTTGCCTTGTAAGCCACACCTAACCTTGGAATTGTTATGCATGCCAATGGGTGTAGATGGTGTTGTGGCCACTCTCAATTTTTCTTAATTTTTTTTCTCATTTATGGTTTTTGATTATTTTCTCTAGAACATGAGGAATCAATTTTAATTTTTCTTTCTTGCAATTTATAATTGACTATTATTTTCTCATGTAATTCTAGAAATGAAATTCATATAGATAACTAGAGAAATTTACAATAGATGAATAAGAAAACTGCAAATAATAATTTTAACATAAATAAATAAGACATTAAAACTAAAGCATAAAGTAGATGATTAGAGAATTAATGCAAAGTATATTGTATTTTTTTAGTACTTTCAATATTAATAGTTTTATCAAAAAGTTGTATGATAGGAGTTGAGATGAAGGCGAAGAGGGGTGGTGATGCAGAGTGGCAGGGGAAGCACCCAACTTGACACACTTGTTCAACTATACCTTTCAATAAGACAATCTGATCATACAACTTGACTCACACAACCAAACATCACCATAGGAATTGGGGATGATTTGGACACTCTTAATATGACAAAACATGGACAACCAACTAGCGTTTGCTCATAGAAACTCTCATTCCCCCATTGTTGCCGTACTATCCATGCATTCCTTCTAGCACTCACCAATAGGACAGTCATGATAAAACTTTGTTAAAGGCCAATAATAGAGAAAGAAACCATGTTTTATACTTCTTACATATACCTTTACAGATCCCCAAAAGAATAGGACCAAACACCAAGAGCAAGTGTATCAAATAACTAATTTACAAGCCACCAAAAGGCTTCATTCAGCTTGTGCAAAGAAGGAATCAACTTGTCAAGGCACACCCCAACACCCATAATGCCTTTAAAATACTTCAATAGGTTCCCCAAGACCTGTTACATGCTTTCCATCCATTATATTTACTCAAATAATTAGAAATCAACAAATAATGTATTCAAATGCTCTCATTTTGGACTGTGCAAGGCAAAAACCAGACCTAGGGCATCACATAACTTTTGCAAACCTCCATATTTTGCTTTGAAACAAAATTGTATAATGTAAAGGAGTCCTAAATCTACCAATCCACCAAGTTTCAGATTTTTCCCATGGTGGAAATGGGAATTACATCCATTTTGGTGACCAAACCCTTGTTTTGAAAGGTTTCAGACCCACTTTCACTAAAATTGATATAACTTACTCAATACTTAATGAAAACGAGCCAAATCACCACAAAAAGAAAGTATACTCTACCCTCTTTCAAACCATGCCAATTGGGAGTCCATAAAATGATGTACCAGACCGTACCAAGCACGGGAACAGGAAAAATGCTGTAAAAAATAGAAAAAACAAAGTTTTTATTATATTTAATGCTTCAAAACTTCATCAACTCCCAGACTCGACCCAAGGGAGGCTTTTTAAACTTTGTACCATCACTTACAACTTCTCTCAACTGATTTACAAGGAGGGAACCCATCAATTGGTTAATGATAATTACATCATAAATGTTGAGTTTACTCCAAATTACATTATGAGAACTTTGCATTTTGAAGCAACCTTTCAATCCTAAAGACCTAAGACCTTAAAAACCATTCAAATGGCTTGGAATTAGCCTTATTAAATTATTAAGACCCCCACCCTTGCACATTCACATACAAATTCATGTTTTTGCCTTCAAAGGCTACAAGAGCATCTTTTAGTGCAAGAGTGCATTTGTGTACATTTTGACTCAAAACTCAAAAACTCACCCTAAATCTTGCTCAATGGTCTTGATTGACCTTATTAATGACAAAAAGACTCGAAAATACTCATTCTAACCTCCTAACCACATGTTTTCATCAAATGAGCAAAAATGGAGGATGAGGTGTAGGTGCTCTTGCACCAGGTGGAGTGGCGATAGGGGTTGGGTAAGGATAAAAAGATCCATTTTAATTTTAATTTAATTTAATTTTTTATATATAATTCTAAAGTATAATTTGACTCATTTTATATTTTAATTAATTTTAATTTTAAATTTAGTTTCTATTATGTATAATTATCATTGTAGATTAGAATATTAATGTTTTTAAATTTTTTTTTTATTAATTTATATTAGATAAATGTAGGTTTATGTGAAGGACATGATTACATTATGATATCATCTTTTTAATTCAAATCTCATGTATTACTTTTAAGTTGACTTTTATAGAGAATATTATCATTACTCACCTACTTGCATGTTAAAAAACTATAAACTAAACACATAAACTATTATATTTGAGAACAATATTTGATTATTATTTTTCATCAAATTATCTCATATTGAGACTCAAAGCTTGCACCAACATTTGCATCAACATGTACTACACATCGAGACTTATTAACTAGACATCTTTGCATGTTGTTCACTAATACTAGTGTTTGGCTAGTTATCAAGGAAGTTTGCACACTTTCCTTTACACACCAAGAGTCTCCTGAAAGTGCTTCTTAGCAACGCCTATCTTCAAAAAGACACATGGACAAGCTTTGTAGATTCACAATAGTAAGACATTTTTACACCAAAAGGATTAGGTTGCAAATATGGCCTCATTTAGGAACAAAGTAGACTTTCGAGACATATCTGTGATAATAGAACAATGCTAATTCAATAGTCAATCCTATATTTTGATTTTTGACTTCATTCTACAACCTAATCATTCATCATCGACTACCAAAAGTGATAAGAACAAAGCTTAATCTATCTAAACCCTTTTAATTTCATTTACATTTATTAGTTTTAAATTATAGTTAATTACATTTACATTTATTAGTTTTAAATTATAGTTAATTACATTTACATTTATTAGTTTTAAATTACAATTAATTACATTTACTGTCTTGTATCAATTAATTATGCCCAAAAAAATGTAGGGTGTTTTATTCATTTTAGTGTTGTAAACAAATTAAGTTATAGAAATTAAAGGAGTGGGAGATTTGTAAAGAAATTATACAATATAGATCAAATGAGATGAAGGGTTGTTAAGGAGTAATTATATAATTAAAATTCAAATATCTAGAAAAAGAGTTGCATAATAGAAATGGATGAAAAAGTGGTTATAATAATATTATTTATTTATTTGGTTTATCTTTCAAACTATAAAAAAAATAAGAATAATCTGATGGGGAAAATATCATAAAGGAGTGAACAATAGAAATAAGAGGAGGTGAGGGGTTGTAAATGAGTTATATACATTTGAAATTAAACAAGAAAGAGGATAGATAAAGAATTATATAAAAAAATGGATAATGAGTTATAGAATTATTATCTAGACATCTTTGCATGTTGTTCACCAATACTAGTGTTTGACTAGTTATCAAGGAAGTTTGCACACTTTCCTTTACACACCAAGAGTCTCCTTAAAGTGTTTCTTAACAACACCTATCTTCAAAAAGACACGTGGACAAGTTTTGTAGATTCACAATAGTGTAAGACATTTTTACACCAAAAGGATTAGGTTGCAAACATGGCCTCATTTAGGAACAAAGTAGACTTCCGAGACATATCTGTGATAATAGAACAATGCAAATTCAATAGTCAATTCTATATTTTGATTTTTGACTCCATTCTACAACCTAATCATTCATCATCCACTACCAAAAGTGATAAGAACAAAGCTTAAGCTATCTAAACCCTTTTAATTTCATTTACATTTAATAGTTTTAAATTATAGTTAATTACATTTACATTTATTAGTTTTAAATTATAGTTAATTACATTTACTGTCTTGTGTCAATTAATTATGCCCAAATAAATGTAGGCTGTTTTATTCATCTAGAGTTGTAAACAAATTAAGTTATATAAACTAAAGGAGTAGGAGATTTGTAAAGAAATTACACAATATAGATCAAAGGAGATGAAGGGTTGTTAAGGAGTACTTATATAATTAAAATCTAAAGATTGAGAAAAAGAGTTGCATAATAGAAATGGATGAAAAACTGGTTGTAATAATATTATTTATTTATTTGGTATATCTTTCAAACTATAAAAAATTATATAAGGATAATTTAATGGGAAAAAATATCATAAAGAAGTTTATGATAGAAATAAGAGAAGATAAGAGATTGTTAAACAAAAAAAAGGATAAATAAAAAATTATATAATTTTTTTTTAAACTTTTTTTTTTTTTAATAACAATATTATGTATCTTTTTGATAAAAGAATAATTAAAAGTGTCTTCTTAAAATTTTTAAACATTTTAAAATCATCTTTTTAAAAATGCTTAGTATATTCACCATTTAAAATAAAATTTAAATATTATAATAAGCGAGACTTAAAACCTCAGTTACTTGTGAAGTGCATGTTAATTCATAACTAAGTTCCAAATCATGCAATAAGTTCGTCAAGAAAAAGAAGGTTATATGCAATAGTTAGAGAGTTATCCATGCAAACATCTGTTGGAAGATGATTAGAATATCCAAAAACTGGCGAATCACAAGTTCCCACAGCATCCACACTTCCTCGGCAAATGTGATGACTGATGAGTAAAGCCTCACCCCTATAAATGCATTATCTCGTAAAAACATCATGCGTTGAATATGGACGCGAAAAGACATTTCCAATACAGTTAAGGAGTCGCGGACGCCAAATAAACTTAACCCCAATATAATATATTCCAGGTTCTCCTCTCTTCTCACCTAAAAATCGTCACTGAATCCAGCACAAATCAAGTCGACACCGGGAAAGTGGTGGCCAAAATATTGTTGGAAGAGGAGAAGAAGTGAGTAATTCGAGCCTTTGGGACTAGAACACTTGACCATGGAGGATACGGAACTTAAGACGCCGGAAAAGGACGCAGAGATAGAAGGCTCGCCGGAAATAGTTTCAGTCGAGCTTCCCGCGCCACCAGGGTGGAAGAAACAGGTCACAAACTACCTATTTCCTGTCATTTGGTTCTAATTATGTATGCGTGTTTGTTTAGTTTGGTTATAGTAGAATTTTGTGAATGCCTTGTTGTTTTGCCTTTAATTTTTTAAATTCTATTTGAGCTGTGTTTTACTGTTAGGGTTTTGTGGGAATTCCCCTAGAATTTTTGGAGCTTTTAGGCTTGGGGCTTGTTATTTTTTTTACGGCCGGAAAATTCTATTTGAAAAGCGCTTATTTATCCAAAAAAAGTGCTTATTTTGCGAAAGGAATAATTTTGGAAGAGAAGAGTTCAATTTGTGTTTTGTGTAGGTGCAGTGAATGTTGTAATTTGTCTACTTTGTTGACTGTAAGAGTGTCTTGTGCTTACAGTTGAGAAGAGTGAAATTCATGGAGGCTAGCTGGCGAATTAAGTCAAATTTATGTAGCATTACCGTTAGCGCGGGCTATTTGACGAATAAAGACAAATTGTGTTGAGTACTGGATTTTAACAGTGTATTCTTTCGTCAAGCATCTATTAGTGGACTTCAGCTAGTCATTTTATCTTTAGCGCATACTTCGCAGATACTTTTTTAGGTTTCTTTTGTCCTTGTGTTATTTTACTAATTACTCAAAATGGTAGAGAAAAATACGAATTCCAGTTCGTCATATTTGGTGCATACTTCGCAGATACTTGTTTAGGTTTCTTTTGCCCTTGAGTTGTTTTACGAATTACTCAAAACGGTAGAGAAAAATACGAATTCAGGTCTAGCTGTTCTCCAATTTCTATTAACAGAGAGCTTTGAGGTCTTTAAGGTCCACGTCTCACACACGTAGGATACCCCACATGCGCCTCACTGTGGGGGAGTAGATACCATATCCAACTTTGGAGCATCCAGGAAGGACGGAAACGAAATATAGGAAGTTGATTATAGAGCCCAAATTAAATAAATTATGTGGATGCAGCGATGGCTCATGGTCTGGAAGAGTAAAAGCCAGCACGTTTTCACTGATTTAGTT
Organism: Sequoia sempervirens; assembly: GCA_007258455.2. Lineage (NCBI taxonomy): Eukaryota > Viridiplantae > Streptophyta > Pinopsida > Cupressales > Cupressaceae > Sequoia > Sequoia sempervirens. Next base: position 13,176,162 of record VDFB02047230.1, on the reverse strand, counting down.
ACTGATTGATTGTAACCAGTGAACACATTCGCGACTATAACATGTATATGTATTTTTCGTTGTGCTTCCATAGAGGAAGCCTTCTTAGTTTTCTCAGTATATTGCTTCATAGATTGTCTGTGACTTTACTGCAGTATGGCGTAACCCGCTGTTTCTATGAGTGGGGGGCGAGGGTGAGGGAGGTGCATTTGGCTGGCAGATTTTTCTCAGTACATGCTACATAGAGGATTCAGGATTGTTCTGCACAATAATTGAACACATTCAGTTTTTCAATTTTCCCTATCTGTTGCTGCACAGAGAAAGTAGGAGGTTTGAAATCACATGTGCGGAAGAAGTATGAAAATTATAATTAATCACACATAATAAGCTGCTCTGGGGAATCTTGCTTAATAGTATCCTGCCATGAAAAATTATGCTTCAAGCTTCTTGACCAAGTTTTTTGTTTATTATATCTGCACCAGAAAGCTTACATGGAACTGCCTAAAATGTGGGACAGGGACTGTTGCTGCGTTAAGCTTGTGCCAAGTCATTAAGATTTGAAACCTGCTTCACACTTGAAAAGTTGAATGTACCACATTTTTCATACTCCACAACCTAGCTACATCAGGTTGCCTTATTGTGATAATTTAATCAGCAAGCATTGCCGAGAGAATTTAAGAGCTTGTTGCAGTCAAAAAGTCTATAATTTAATCACCAAGCGTTTCTGAGTAAATTTTAGAGCACTTTGCAATCAAATGGTCTCATGGATATATATCGTTTTTTCATAACATTATAAACTTTATTACTTGCTATTCATTAACTTCTTTTCCTCAGAAGAAATCTTCAGTGCTGCTGCTTGGCCATGGAAATCTTAAATTGTGTCTGCAATCTCTCAGCTTCTATTAGCGTCCCTATGTTACCCTGGAAGATTCTATTTGTTGCGTTTCCTTGTTGAGTACAACACAGGGGAACACCTGCCCACAACTTAAAAACTGCAGCAGTCGCCTCTCTCCTTGGGACCATCGCTTGGCTTAAGTGCCAAGGGAGATTGGTTCTAGACATTATTGTAAAACTATGTGAGTACTTGTGTAACTCGTGAGCCAAAAGTCTTGGTAACTTATATGCCAAAAAACTATCTATCTAGCAGAATTTCAACTGTTTCTCAAATTTTTTTAACATTTAAAAAAAAAATATTTTCCTTGCTATGAATTTGAAGTTATTTTTGAATGTTTTTCCTAGCTAAGTGTTTGACTAACTTATTTCTTATGCTTTTAAACAGTAAATTGCAAGTTTTTTGAATTATATATAATTTATAATTTGCCGAGTTTCTGCAAATGAGTCAGAATTTTGATATGCAAAAAAAAGAAAAGTTATTAGATGGAAGTTTTAGTATTTGTTATTAGTTCATGTGAGCAATTCATTAAGTATTTGCTCCAAGAAAGTAATAAATTTGTAGTCAACTTCGTTGTCACATATGATTATTGTATTGGGATGTAGATAAAATTTTAAATGCTGCAAAGATTTTTATGAGACATTCTATTTGTTTACCTCATTTATCTGCCAGTTAAAAGTGCCTTTTAGACATATACATATATTATATTTTGCAAACTTGAATTCTCGACGGGGTAGTTTTGGTCACACTTGAATGTACCCATTGTTTATTATACCACAATCTGGAATCATCTTCACTGGGGTTATGAGCTGCCTTGTTGTAGTAAGGGAGATTTAAAATGCTCACATCTAGGAAGTTGCATGTATCATCTTAATACGCATTTTTAGAGCAATTTTTAATCAACGAAGTCTATGAAGTATGTATGTTTTCCCTGAAACAGACATGGAACATTGAAAACTTTTGGCTTTGCGAGGAACTAGTTTTGTATTAATATTTTTAAGAAAGCAATTTCAGATGCATGTTATCTGAAAATTTTATATAATGTTAAATTGCAGAGATAAGTCTCAAGCTCACTTGCTATCTCATGCATACTCTTTTTTTTTTTTTTGTCTTTTTATATATGATGGAGGTCATCCACAAATTATTTGTAGCTACCCGATACCGGAGCACAAGCCTTCTTGGGCTGAACCTCTTTGGCTAAGTGCCAAGGACTGAGGGGTATCTATTCTGCCAAATTTTCCCAGGGCACGATCCCAGCCTCATCCCTTTTGATGTCGGAGCCTTGCACTCAATAAGACTTGATCCCTGGTGGGCTCATTAAGAACCATTCAACTTCACCAACAGATCAAGGGCCCATTGACTTTTATTTATTTTTCATTCTGGTCCATTTTGTTGGATGGCAAGAATATAGTCTAGCTAATCATTGAAGGGTCACAAACAATAGACAGGTATATAAGGCACTAGAAATGTTTGTGGAAAAAACTGCTCCAACATTTCAGATGAACAATACAGTAATTGAGAAATACTAAGATATCATAATGCAAGGAATTGAAGTTTGCTATTCATCATATTTTGGTTGAAAAAGAATCAAGTTAATACCTGTAGGACATTTTTTTGACACATTTTGGCTCCTTTGCCAGTCATCAACTGTCTGGGAATAAAGTTGCAACTTGAGCTGTTATTCTGTTGAAATAAAGAGTAGTCCCCGAGGGTACATTGTCATTGCCAGTACTATAATTAGGCTTATGTACAGATAATATTCTTAACAAAGTTTTTGCAGGAGTGAGCCAAATTTTAAGAGTCATTTACTTTTTACATCAATCAGATTTAGAATATATGCACTGATTTTAAAGATTTGAATGCTGGCAAATTCTTTAGAGGTAATTTTCCATAAACTTGTAAAGTGATTTAAATTCTACAATGATTTGTAATGATTCTCCTGATCTTAAAAAGGTTGTTGAATTTAACAAAAGTTGAGTATGATCTATGTTTTTTTGTAGTGCTTTGAGTTTCTTCGGAATCATAAATGAATCAGGTCAGTCATAATTTCTGTAGTTGTTCCTCCATAGAATTTCATTTTTCCATTAAAGGTCTTTATAGAGTACGATGAGATCTGCAAAGCTTTGTTTATATTTTAAAGATTTAGTTAAATTCTTGAGAAATTTCATTAGATATTAGTAAGTGGGGTCAAAAGCAGAGTTGATGTTGGTTGTCGATTCTACTGTTAATGATATTGTGCAGCATCGAAGTAACTTCCAGCGATATTATTTATGGATAAATTAAATGATAGCCCTAAAGCTATTTAATTTATTATGAGTCAAGGGGCACAATTTCAAAAGACACCACCATTTGTTAAAAGAAAGATATTTCTAAATGGCGCGATTCTCAAGAGGGATGTCTTTTCCTTGTGGCCGACCAGTTTGGGAAGAGACATGTCTTTCCTCTCCAAGATGTATATATACTAGATGTTGCTATTCATTGTCATCATCAGTTTTTAGGGAAGTTCGATTATATTCTATTTAAGTCTAAGTGCGAATTTATTCAAGACAGTGCTATTCTCTTTGAAGGTCGAAGTTCTTCATCAGCGAATTGTGTTATCTTATTGCAGTGCAGCATCAACTCTTGGTGCATGTATTTGGGCCTGTATCTTGCCCTCTTGTAAAGAAGATCATTCTAGAGATTTTTCAATATATAAGTGATATATTGTTGCTGGGTTTTTCTCCCTCAAGAGGAGGGTTTTCCCAGGGTATCTGCTGTGTTATTGTCTGATTTTGAACTAATTTTCTGTGCATTAATTCTGATCATTAAAAATTACATCTACGACTAGTAAAATTTTCAATTTCTCGAAAGTGGTTATTCTAGGAGCTTGCCTGAAGATTGAATTTGTTGATTGAAGATTATTGTCAAACAAAGTCTACAAGGAACAACGTAAACTATTGACATGTTGCTTTATATTTTAAAGATGCAGTTAAATTGAGAAATTTCATTAGATATTAGTAAGTGGGGTCAAAAGCAGAGTTGATGTTGGTTGTCGATTCTACGACTAGTAAAATTTGCAATTTCTCGAAAGTGGTTATTCTAGGAGCTTGCCTGAAGATTGAATTTTTTGATTGAAGATTATTGTCAAACAAAGTCTACAAGGAACAACGTAAACTATTGACATGTTGCCTTATTAGATGTAAAACTGAGCTGAGTTAGGCATCAAAGTATCAAGTTGCCAAATTGGAATCGAAATTGGAATCGAAATTGGAATCGTGGGTACAATACAACATTTTTTTTGGGAGGGGGTGCATATGTCCATACAAAGAACATATTTAAATCATAAATATATATATATATATATTAAAAATTAGATATATTAATTATAAATTTATATATATATATAAAATTAAATATATTAATTTATTATTAGTTTTTTGCTACATAAGTCGTAGCTAGGGCTGCTCCATTATATTACTTAAAAAGGGAAATTACATTGTTTGGCTAGTATTCTGGCGTTGTTCGCAAGTTGCTATTACATATGGCTCTTGGAGCAAAAACAAGCTCTTCAAAGGTATCTATGCTATGTCCAGCTTACAAAAAGAGGCTTTTTACAAAACATTTAAAACTATTAACTGCCTCCTATTGGCGTGCTATCGAATTCACGGAGCCACTCCAAGTCATACATAGGTTCCAAGTTCACCTTTTTTAGGAATTGACAACTCTTCATTGTGAGTGCCTTGTGTTGCATTAATGTCTTGGTTATGAAATTATCAAGAAAAGGGAACCATTCTACCATTGCCACCTCTTCTAGCACCAAGGGGCTGTCATTTGGCCGTGGCAACCCCACACCATACCTTGCTACCTGTATGACTTCGTGTAGTCCCCCTAGATTGTGCTTTTTGAATAGGGTGATGGCAATGACCTTTATCATCTCCTTCGACTCCCTTGGTTTGAGAAGCCACACAATGAAATGGGAGGTGATGTCTATTCACCATGTATTAGCTCTCGTCCTCTAGGAAATCCACACCCAAAATCCATTTTACTACCTTCAGGGTTTACCACAATGATCCTTCAGTATTACCTTTAGTTGTTGATCCAAAATTGCTCCCAGGTTCGCCATTTGGTGTCATTGGTTGGTTAAGCATACTTGTGTGTCCATGCCTAATGAGCCCCTATAATGGTTGCTATTTTAACTTTGCCTATGATTTGTTTGGAGTTGGATGATATAGGCCGTGATTGGGTCAAGTTCTTGCCATAATCCAGCTTGAGTCCTCATGCATTGTTGTTGTAAAACTTTGTTGCCACCTCCATGCCAATGTACTACTACATTTGGCCTAAGTTTCGTACTTTCTTTCCATTTGTCACTGTACCTTGGCGGGATATTGCCTGTGTCAGCTTGATCACCATTTATGCGCTTTTATTTAACCATGGTATCAATTTTTGCAATCACTCATGTGGGGAGCTTTAATTGTGGTGTTTGCTAATTTATCTGCTTCTTTGTTTCCCTTCTAATAGGTATGGGAGTTACTAAAATCTTCAAAACTTTCTAGGAACCCCACACAATCTGCTAGTAGGTTGTTTAATTTCCAGTTTGCCATTTGACGTTTGATTAGAGCATTAATAGTTAAGAGGGAGTCGCCTTCTATTTCCAATTTCTTAATGACGCTATTCACCCCTTCCTTCAGACCGTACCACAATGCCAACATCTCAACCTTGTTTGTCTCGGGTGGTAGTGGGATACTTATCTTAGCTATGGACTTTCCCTTGCTATTTCTAAAACTACAGCTTGCACTGGATGGGCCCGGGTTTCCCCTGGAGACCCCATCGAAGTTCATTTTTTCCCATCCTACTTTGGGCAAGTGCCATATCGTTTGATTTTTGATCGCAACTATAATCTAACACTAAAAGCCCCATTAACAGGGGAAATATATATATATTAAAAATTAAATATATTAATTTATTATTTTTTATATATTTATATGAAAAATTAAATATAAATGTTATAAATTAAAATTAAATATATTTATATTTAATAATATTGTATAAATATACAAGTTTTTAGTTATATTTTCAATTTAATATTATTTTAATTTTATAATTTTAATATTTCAATTTCATATTATTTTTAATTTTATTATATAATTATTAATATATAGTTTAATAAGTGATAAACTAATATTGTATATAATAGTTTAAATTTTTAAACTATTTTATAATATTAATTAATAAATTATTTTAAATTATATATATATATTTTTTGATAAGCAAGGTTATGATTTGTATTAAAGTTTAAAGAAAAGATACAATACGTTTGCATAGTAGGAGAAATCGCCAAACTTCCATGAAATCTAGACCTACCAACCCGGGAGCATGCTATGACTAGCACAAAATTGCAGTCCCACTGCATACCTTCAAAAATCAACACCGATTTATAACTTTTTTTAAAACAAAAAATTTATACACTGAGGCCGAGCCTCACAGGAAACCATTCAATTTTGCAAACGAGGTGAAATCTTCCTCCCATTCCATACCCTCCTTCTTTACCAACTCCAGTTTTCTTTTCATAAATTCGACCGCCATTGCCGAGGTCATCCTGTGCCTTCATGAGCTCTGGCCCCTTCAAGTCTAAAAGAAAAGGGTATACCTTTACTGCCTCATCCGTCTCCCAAAGGAGCTCCAAGTCCGAGTGGCGCGGGGTTCCTTTACCCATGAAGGCCACTTTCATTGTCTTCTCCAACCCTCCTAACAGGTCGCTGTGAAAAAGATTCACCATCAATTCCTTTGCCTCCACCTTAGGCACTTCCAGGTCCATAATGACGGCCAAGAATCGTGAAGAAATGTGTGCGTTATCCCTCGTGGATTCCTTTCTATCCAGGTGGCCCTTTCCTAGAATCATTTTGACCACTACCATGATCAAGGGATTATCCTCGAGCAAAATTCTTTTCAGCCTTTGATCAGTTATTTCCCTAAATGCTATTTGTCTCTTCGTCGCCACCAAGGAAACAGGAGTGTCGACGCCGAAACTTTCCAACCCCTCTGTTGAGATGGAGATGATGAATTTTGATATGCTCATCTTCGCCATTAGTTGCCCTCTGGTCGAAAGCTCCTTGCACAAAGACAACCAACAAAACAAATTTTGAAAACCATAAAGAGAAAAAGCCATCGTTCATCCACATTTAAAAGGCCCTCATACATCAAGGCCGAACCAGCGCACACGAGCCTAAAATGATGTCGAGGCAAGGCAATCCGTCCTTGCAAGAAAATTTTGTCCTACAACCACAAGCCTTAAGTCAGCTATCACCTTGTGAGGATCAACTTCTGCCACCCATGACCTTTGTGCTCATCCTTGATCCTGTACTTTAAGACATTCGATGACTGTGGTGGACTTATCATCGCTCTGTTTATCCTTGGCATCCTGTACTTTAAGACATTCGATGCCTCCAAGATCTCCCCAATTTTGGTGGACTTATCATTCTTTTAGGAGCTTGCTACCATCATTCCCCGAACACCTTGGATTAAAACTGGCAATAAGTGAGGTGATTTGGCCTTGCCACTATGCTGCCAACTTGCGCTCCCCCGCTGACACCCTAGTTTCCTCTCCCACTAACAACTATTGATTTTCCTTTTTTTTTTTTTTTCCATCGGGTTCGTGAATGGATGAGAGAAGGAACGTGACGGGGGGGATTTTAAATTATATATTAATATATACTAAATTCGAATATTAAAAAACAAAATTAGAATATTAAAAATACAAATCAGTTTATAAATATATTATATAAATTAAAAAGGTTTATAAATATTATTGTATTAAATTATAATATTAAGGAGTCGAAGAATCGTATTCTAGTTATCCAATTCTCCCAGTCATTCGTAGCTGCTATGGTGATGCTCATACCATGAGTGATAGTAGAAAGATACCGACCAAAGCATAGATATGCATAGATGGTTCATAGCTTCGGTGCTTATCACATGGTGTTACAACGATTCATTCCTCGCTTGGACTCATAGACAAATCCATCAACAATAAGAACAATACTTCTTCGTATTCATTTGTATTAGGCCTAAAATCAATTCATGTTGGTGCTAAGCGACCATGTGGTAGAATAGCTCAAGAAATTGTAACTTAGTCAGGAACTTGCAAAATTGCAATAGAGGCTTTATTCTAGATTCATTGCTTGGAAAAACCCAAACCCTACTCAATTTGGAGGTGATTCCAATTAGTACCCGATTCGAGTATGTCTCGCACTTGGAATGGGGCTATATTTTGACGATTAGGTAACTTAGCAAAATATTTTTGATGTCAGCATGTATTCCAAGGCAAAGAGCAGATGAAATAAATGACATGTTTGAAGTAGGTTCAATATACAAATGAAGTGATCAAAAGCATTTAAAACACTAATGTTGTGTGTAAATGTTTGGTCATCATCTCTTGTATTTAAGTTAATTGGACAAAGAAGTGATTTAGATCCACATTCTTCCATGTGGTTATCAATTCTTTGAGTATCAAAAGATTCCAATTCTAAATAATATTGAAGAGCTAAGTTACCGATTCGTTTTTGGATTCAAGTATGGGTACACGAATTTGGTATGGGATTCGGTCAAAATTTTTTTTGGGGTTGGGTATGTTTTGGGTACGTTAATACAAAAAAATATAAAAATCAGAAATATATACATGTTTGCACCAGTAATTAAGTTCAGAATACACCACCATATTAATAGTCAAATAACATAGCAAAAATACATCACCACTTTCATAGTCAAATATTAAAATATTAGTGATACTCGAATGTCATGATATTAAAGTTCAAACATAAAAATGTCAAGTGTTTACAATCAGCCATTATTGATCATTGATCAATCTGAATCATATGGGTCATCAAAAAAAGCAGCATCATTAGCATCATTAGATGCTACATTTTGTGTAGAACCACAAATAGCATTAGTGGCACTTGCACAAGCACTGACACTACCACTCTCATGCTTAGTAGCTGCTTTAGGCTCATACTCATCATCAATATCAAGTGCAGCTAAGTGACTTGTGGAAGCATCCAAGTCAAGCTGCTCTAGCTCAATATCCCACCTCCTTGTGTCTCCTCCTTTGTAGGAACTTTGCTTGAAATTGTGATAATTCTAGGGTATTTATCATTATAAAGTGAACAATGATCTAGCTTATATCAATTTGAATGTCAAATATTACAAATAAAATTGCATGATTTTAAGCTGGATGCTTTTAGCTAGAGATAAAGTTCCATATTGAGGGTTGTAGCATAGTATTGAGACTCGGTGAGTATCTATCAGATTGACAACATCCTGTGCCGAGCAACCTATTGTAGGTCTTACTGGCTTGGCTCAAGAGGACCTGTTAGTAAAAACTTTTTTTCTAATGCAGAAAACTATCAGAAAAAAATTTAAGCCTATAAAGCCTCCTTTCATTCTTTGCCTTCCATGCTTCATGGTTTGCAAAATATATGTTTGCATTGTTGTTGATCAAATTAATCTTTTTTTATTGGTCCACGTGTGTGGATTCGTGTCTAATTTGGGCTGGGCATATCCTAGACGAATCCACAGAGGCAAATCGTATCCTAGGCGTATCCGCAGGCGGAAATTCAAATCCTATCCGAATTTGAATCGTATCGAATCTGAATCGAATTGTATTGTATCTGAAGGCTCCCATGGACGAATCGGTAACTTAGTTGAAGAGAAAGTAACTGTTGAAGTTCTTGTGGATGGATCTTCAAAATACTTTAATAGATTAAGCCCACTAAGTTCAGAGAGTCATGTAGATGGCTAGTTGAGCCAAATTGCATTAGATATAATGCGACTATTGTAGGAGAGATGTATGATTGGGAACGACCTATGCAAACTTAACAGTTTGTTTCAACCCAACACAATTAGAACAATAGGAAGGAGTTAACAATTTAAAGTGTTAACTGATAGAGCAAAACATATTAGTAAGCATTTTCTTCAGTCTTGTTGTAGATTCATTAATTCTTTTTTCCAAGATTAGGAGACATGAGCCATAAATTTTTATGTGATCATAATAAACATGACATCACCACTATTATCATCTGAAATGGTAGATTATTACTTGTATCATTGGTTTCTTCTCAACCTAGAATGTTGGGGGAGAGGCTATTGGAGTCTCTTTGTCTTTCTACATGCCTAAATAATAATAAGCATTAAGTGACGGAGCAAAACACATTAGTAAACATTTTCTTCTATCTTGTTGTAGATTCATCAATACTTTCTTCCAACATTAGAAGACATGAGCCTTAACTTTTTATGTGATCGTAGTAAACATGACATCACCACTATTATCATCTGAAATGGTAGATTAGTACTTGTATCATTGGTTTCTTTTCAGTCTCTTTGTCTTTCGACATGCCTAAATAGAGTCAAACATCATGCAAATTGTTGTGCAATGATTTTAAAGATTTGAAGATAACTTAGGGCTGGGGTTCTTAGTTTTGTAGACTGCTCGGTCTCGTGGACGTTATTAAAATCTTTCATTCATTCATTCACCATTGTTGGCTATATAAGCAACATTGTTGAGTTATGATTCCTTGTCCTTTGCCTAGCATTATACACAATTTTTAGGTATTTTAGAACCGTTTATATGCTCTCAAGATTTGTCTTCCTTCCAAACCAATGTCTAACATTTAAAGCCTTTTTTCAATGCTTATAGTCTTCACTACCACTACCATTCATGTAGTTAAATTTTACTTTACCTCCGTTTCCAAATTTAGGAGAATTTAGGGATAATTTAGAAATGGGAGGAAAATCTATAGCTTTCTTTGCTAAGAATTTAGGAATATCAATATATGATAGCAATATTCAAATGATTAATTGTTGTGAAATACAAAAATCTAAAATATTGAGATTTTAAGGTTTGGAGGGAAAATTCTAAACAAAATTGTGATAGACTATAGTTCATTAATCATTGCACAAAAGTTTTCATTGGATTTTATCATAAAAATTCAAAATCCAGTGGACTTTAAATAAATCCTTGAAATTCATTTGAAATCGCCAACAAATTCATGCATACATGCTTGTACAATTTGCAATGGTAAAATACTAGGGTTTGTAACATATAAGTTTTGTAGGGTTTTTAATGGTAGCTATGGTGTCAAGACTTATCTTATTAGAAAAATATGAAGAAAAGAAGTTGAAAGTCTAAGCTGGACATAGTTGCATGACCCTTGTAGCATCATCGCAGTACTTAGGTGCTGTCCAAGGATTGGGGTGCAAGCCCTACACACCTTTTTAGAGTAAAACTTTTATTTTTGCTAGGGTATTGGTTGATCCTTGAATGGATGGGCTTGGTGTATGATCCTGAGAGAATAGTCCATTGGTTCTTCAATGTAACTATGGTAGAGGTAGCATATGGATGATTAGTTTGAATCAACTTCTTGAATAACCAAAGGTTTTGAAAGGCATGAATAATCTCTCATTCAAAAAAGCTCAACTTGGTGGCTCACACCTAGAATGAATAGAAGAAGAATGCTGGAATTCATAATGCTTCATTGTTTCTATTCATTGGTTAGGGAAATTTGTTACTTACCTCACCAAATACAATCCTCGAGGCCGAGTGTCTATCAAAAATCAAATGGATAGAAAAATAAGGCTTAGTTTTACCTTGGGTTTTTCTTGTTAAATTAAAAACATTTATTATATTAATATTCACAAACTTAGAAACTACTATTTATATTTAATATATTTAGGTAAAGTTATAATTATTATTTTTTTTCAAATTTTATATTTGAAATTTATTTAAGTTCTAACACTTAAAAAAAATATTGAAATTTTAATATAATATATTTAAATAAAAGTAAAAATTGGCGAGGCTCCTTGGTGTAGACTGAATGGTGAAGCTATTGAAAGATATGGATGATGGTCACATGTTGAACATTGCTTAACATGTGCCAAGTAGTGGGGGCTTTGTAGGTTGTGGTTGAGGAGTTATAGTAGCTTACTCACTTCTATTATTGTTAGGATTTACCGGCAGGAATGAGGAGATCAAATTACCAATTAAATGCAGATTTAAACAACAAAACATAGGAACAAGAATTACAGAGGCATTTTTAACGTGGTTCACCCTTTCCTGGGATACGTCCACAAACAAGTCCAATTTTATTCAATTTAAAGTCAAATTACAAATACATTAAACTTGCACCAAACAGCAGCAACATGCAACATAAATGTACACCATCCCTGACGAATTCCATTGCTGAAATCTTCATGCACTCTGCTATGTGTGCCACCATGAACCTGCAGTAATCTCTACATTTTGTGCACAACTTGCAGCAATAAAACTTCAACTTCACGTGGCTGTTCATTTCCCATGTGCGCCTTGCTGCTGGCTGTTCACAAATCAGCGACCCTTCATTCCATGCAGCAATTAAAACTCATAATTTCAGGCAGTTTTACAGCTGTTTCTAATTGAATTACATTGGGAATTGTTAATAAATTTCCTAAATAATATATGGAATTTTTGCTTCAGGGGCGTTGCCCCCAGCAGCCCCCGTTGGGGGCATGGCCCCCAGACCCCCACCATGGGCTCTGCCCCCAAGCCCTTGCCAGGGGGGTGGTCCCACTTGAACCCTACAGGAGGGGCTCTGCCCCCTGTGCACTTCCTCGTTAACTAATTTGGGGGGAAACCATGCCGGACAAAGTGGCCAAAATTTAAACTCCAAAGTCTGTTTAATTATGAATTATTTCTCAAATTTTATTAGTTGACAAACTTGTTTCAAGTTCTTTATTGATTGCAATCCTTGGGTTTTTAGTTCTTGATATGTAAATTCTTCATATTATTTGAATGTAATCCCAAATTCTTTATTGGTTGCAATCCTTGGGTTGTTAGTTCTTGATATGTAAATTCTTTATATTATTTGAATGTAATCCCGAATTCTTTGTTAGTTGCAATCCTTAGGTCATTAGTTTTTGATAATGCAAAACCTATAACTTTTGTGCTTAAGTTCTCTTAGTAGTTCCTTACTTTTTCTCATTTGGCATGGAATGTGTACACTGTAGAAATTAGTTTGTATGTTAGTTCAGCCACTCTATATAGAAGTGTGGTTTCTTTATTGTTTTAGCAATAGATCCCTATCTTTGTAGAAATCTCTTTAAAGTTTAGAATGAATTCTTACCATATCCTTCCCTCTCAATGCTTCTTTATGAACTAAAAAGACACCCTCTTCCCATTTTTTTAACTTGTGTTAACAAAATATGGATAATTTAAGTTCCTTTGTAATATCTTCACTTAATATGTGGATCATTTAAGTTACTTTGGATAAAGCTTGTATGAATGTAGTCAGCTTACTTCTCACCTTACATTAGAAGCTAAGTTATTGGTTCGCATTTGAGGGTTCGGTTCGCAGGTTCGGTCAAAATTTTTTTTGGGATTGGGTTTGTTTTGGGTTCGTCCATACAAAAACATATAAAAATCGGAAGTATATACATATTTACAACAGTAGTTAAGTTCCAAATACCACACATAGCATCATATATTGTATATTAAACAAAACCACCATAAAAATAAAAAATATTAGAATGTCAATTAGTCAAACTCAATGTCATGATATGTATTATATTTAAAAATTAACTACATTGTTGCATTTCTCCTTGTAGGTAAGCATCAAGTAACATCAAGGGAAGATTGTCCAATTGGATGACGATATTGTAGATGAAGACTTGTAGGCAAACTCAAATGAATTCAGTGGGGGTCGAGGGGTGCACTTCCTATTGAGATAAAGGGCGGGATTGAGGGGTGGAGCCCCTGCCACCAGGCCCAAATTAAGACCTCCAAAACCACACAAACCACACAACTTTATGGCATACATCATTTTGCATTCACAATGAGACCCAAATTAAGACCTTCAAAACCACAAACCGTCATGGCGCACATCATCTTAGGGCTTTGGGGGTGAATGGCACTTTTTAGAGTGTAAAAAAGAGTAAAAAATATTTAAATTGTTTTTGAAAAAGGTAAAATTCCTTTTTTTTCTGTGGAATCCACCCAAATTCCCCCCAGGTTCGCCTGGGATGGACCCACAAACTGTGGGCAGGACCCTGCCTGAACCCACCAGGGACCAGATCCAGACCTTGAACCTGGGCTGGTTAGACCAGGACCTGAGCTGTCTAGGGGCCGGACTGGTAACATAGATTAGAAGTAATAATAATAGCACATACACACAAAATCCACCTTATAATGTGATATAATGCTGTACATTATAAGGTGGGTTTTATAGGTCAATTTATTTTTATGAATTTTGTGGACAGAAGGGGATTGGAAATTATATTACATTTAATAGAAGAAAGTTATAGAACAAAATATTATATATCTTTACAATTATATGATTGAAAATTTTAATATCATCAAACATTCTGAAGAGCTGAAATTCAGATAACACTAAAGTTTATGATATTTTATAATTCCTGTATGAATTGGCCCAAATAATTTTAAGTTAATGACAAATCTTTTCCAATCACCACTAAGTCTATAACAGCCTAACAATTTAGGTGGGTCCAACTCCTTCAACTATCATAGCTAGAAGATAATATTTTAATATTTGGATGCTAGTTTGCACAATCTACTGTAATACAGTTGCATCCAGATGGATGTTTTGCAAATGGGAACCTGTGGACGCAGAAATCTAATATTGTATACACTTGCATATAAGTGCACATATTAATTTCTCCTTGGTAGGTGGATAATTTTTGTTTCTCGGTCTCATTGAAATAAACCCAGTATTATAGGCACATGCACACAAACCATTCATTTCTTGCTTCCGTAAGAGTAATTGCAACAAACATCATCAAGCTCAAAAGCAAAGGGAAGTCAAAGGTGAAGACTTTGACTCTAGAAAAGATGAAAGAAGAGAGTAAATACAGCAGAGATAAAGAAGACGTGGATGCATGAATCTGGAAATCCAGGTGACCAATTACAATCAAGTCCCATTTCAATTTGCCTGTCAGAATCTGTTGACAGATGCACTGTTGGTCTCACAAGTGTAGGATGCAAGGCTTCCAGTAACTGCAAAAAACTAAAATTCTATTTGTAATATATATAGAAAAAAATAGCCTACAAAATCCAAAGGGATGATGATTGAAGACAGGCCCAAAGACTAAAGAAAGAAAAAATGGAGCCCAAAAGAAGATTGCTCAAGTGTCTCGGAAGGAAAGATACACTGATTGCACAATTGTAATAAAGTGATTATTCAGAGGACAACACTGAGCTTTTCTTTTTTATTAGATTGTTCAATCTTAAGTTAATAACAGGGACCAAGACAGAAGTAAGATACATAATGTTTGATTATTAATGAAAGTATTAGAAAAGGATATTTAAGTAACAAGGTACAGGAGAAGATCACTGAAAGATCTGGTGAGATTTCAAGAGTCTTGAGCTGAGCTTTTAATTATGTACTAAAATTTATAAGGTGGAATTACCAAATCGCATTCGTGAAGAATTCCAGGTTCAGAAAAAAATTGGAAAGATAACTGCTAAAAAAGGTATATGTTTCATATATAGAGGAATACCACAACTAATGCTCAAGCAATAGTGAATTCCAAATGCTAACAAGTGTGGTTACATACATGTCAAATTAAATTCAATAAAAATATTAAGGATGGAGTTTAGCACATCATAGAGAAATGACAAAAAGCCATTGCAGTCAAATGGGAGAGGCTGATAACTTTAAAAAAGGGAGGAATTCTCGTAGAACATAGGGGTTTTCTAGTATGGAGATAAGCAAAGCATATACTTGCAACTTTGTGGGGATAAATCTGATCAACAAATTAAACTCACATTGTCAATAGAGTGAGGAAGGGGCAAAAATAAGAGTATCCATGTCTACACTTTTAACTTCCTTCATGTTTCTTCAGATAGCCTGCAGTAGTAGAGTTGACCACGCTTTGAAACCAACATCTATTAAGTTAAAATATTTGCAAACAGAGATAATTGTGATTTCAAGATAATATTAAAGTAAAGCACAATAGGCTTGAATGATGATTGAGAGTTTGCCAAAGGTCTGAGAAGCACTCTGCATAAAAGGCAAGTTGGGATAGACCCACGTTGTTTGAAATGGCTATCTGTAAATGGTCTCCACTGTCTGTAGATGTCTTCTGTATCACTGTGGTAATCCTCACTTTTTGAAGGAAGACGAATCCGAGCACTACTAACAAGGAGGGTGGCAGTCAATGAAAAAATTCACATGGTGTAAAATTGCGAGTCCTTGTAATAAAAAAGTTCCCTTGCATCAAGCTCCAATAATGATGGGAAGTAAGCACTTTAGGAGAGCAATGAGTTATAAGGAGAAGTATTTCTAAGGACCAAAGTGTGAGGGATAGATAATAAGTTGGAGTTTAGATAGAGAAGATATGCATCAAATTTGTTTGAAGGATACTCTTATGACAGATTGCTTATGTTAGATCACATGGCGATCAATTGGCTGAAGATTATGGAACCAAAACCTCAGATCCATATAAAATGGTGGGCTTAATACTGATGTCAAAGGGGAGAATTTTAGCATTTGGGTGAGATGCCTTGGAAATGAATCTAAAGAAGCATATCCCTTACAATATTTTGATCAAGAGGCAGGTTTAGAGTTAAAAGATACTGTAAATCATATGCCAAGGCAACTGTATGCTGTAGTGATTCAATAGGCTCCTTCCATATGGTGAAAGGAAGTTTGATAGGTCTTTTGTGAAAGTACTGAAGACACACTCTGAATCTTACTAGATGTTCACTAATCCATAAGGATGCAAGAAGTTGTCTAAAACGATTTCCATAAATTTGAAATTATCAAGTACTTGTTGTTTTGTCACAGTCAAAATTACTGGTTATGCATGGCTGGTGATTGCAAAAATGCTGGTTTAACAAAACTGGTAATTCTGTAATGCGGCAGTGAATATATAACCATCTCTCTGGTTTTGTTATGGCCTCTATGATTACCTAACTACCAAAACAGGGAAAGTGGTGGTTTTGTCATGACGCAGGGAATGAGTCTGGGAAACAAGCAGTCATGAGTTTTGGTGTTTCAGCTCGCACATGGAGGTTTCTCGTGCACGGGAAATCCTTCTGAGATGCTATTAACAGACATGAGGAGGACATTGGTGAGGTTCAGAGGCTGGAGAATTAGATAGTAAGCAATTAGACAAAGAAGAACTGCGTTGTTGTAACAGAGAAAGTTCGACAGTGCATGAAGAGCAACTGTATTGTTGTGATTACTCTCTGTAACTTGTTTTCCATCTAATATGTAAAGGTAGACTATCTGTTTGGCCACTACAAGCTGTTTTTCCCTTCATCTGGAGGTATGCAGGGTAAAATCTGAGTACTGTGCATGTGTATTCAGTTGGATGTTTATTTCCAATTTGCAACAACCAACTCCCTGCTAGGACAGTGTTCTAACATTCTAATAAGAGTAATAATAGAAATTCAGCGATTCTTAGTTTCTTTAAACTGTTTGATGAAATTACAGAGCATTTTGGTATTCGAGCAGGTTACTACCTGTGGGAAAATTGCGTGGAATTGAATCATATCACAGTGACAAGGTCTTTAGAGGATCATAATTTACTTCAATTGAGAGATTGGAACACACATTCTGGACATTGGAACCTACAATCCAGAGATTGTATCAAAGCAATAAGGTTGGAAAAAGATATAAATGCTCTGGTGTCTGCCTTGAAAAGCCACATGGAACAAGTAATGAAGACTCACCTATGGATAACTTAGCAATTAAGCATGACTTGGCAACAAGTCCAAATTTCTCCAGAACAATAATCCACAACCATATTGGTGTGTGCTCCAGCCAAGAAATTTTAATATTGGAGACGATGGAGAAAGAACAAGGGTGACAAGGAGAACTTTTGGGACAAAAAAGATGCTGTGAGGAGCAATTATAATCAGAAACTCTATCCAAGGTTGAAACTAAAGTAGAAATCAAAACTTTTGAGGTTCAAATAAATGCAAAAATATTATATTCTTGGTTAAAGCAAATGAAAGTATATTTAATGTTCTTATTGTGAGTGGGACACAGGATTTCCTTCACTTGACTCAAGATGACTGGTCATGGTCTTCTATGGTGGGGAAGCCTTGCTTCTTGTGATAAGAGAATAAAGCCAATAGTGTGTAGTTGGGAGGGTTTCAAAGATTTGTTTATGTTAGAAATTTCTATCCAATTGGACATAGAACTGGCCAAAAGATTAAGTAGTTGTGTTATAGACACGGTAGTAGGCAATCTGTGCAGGACTCCGCGACTGAATTTTGAAGAAAAGCCATTTTGTTTGGCATGGACTTGGAAGAGGAGGATATCCTTACCAAATATATTGGTGGGCTGCACTCGAATCATAGGAGAAGAGCCATCATCACAAAGTCAAAGGATCTAGATGAAGCATCTGCTTTGGTGTACTGCATGGAGGCTGAAAACAAGGGTTAAGGAGAGCCTTCCAAGCAAGCACTCCAAGAAAAGCAATTGATAAGTTAAAAAGATTTGATGCTGCTGTTCATAAATATAAGGACCCCAAAAATTGTTGTTCTCACTGTAATATTGATGGTCATACTAACAGTAAGTAATGGAGGTTGCATCTTGAGTTGCACCCAAAAAACAAAGCCAAGGAAGACTCCAAAAAGTCCATGGCCACCATCTAAGAAGAGGTGGAAATTGAGGATAACTCAGATGTAGAGGAAAGACTTGGATGCATAGCCACAAGGACCATAGTTTCAGACAGAATTAAAACCGAAAAAGTGATGAACCGACTATTCACTCTCAAAATTCAAGTGAAAAAAAACAAAGGCAAATGAACTTGTAGATCTCAGTTTCCAATGCAATTTGATTTCAGCCGATATATTTAAGAAACTGGGTTTGAAGACATATGATCATCTTCATCAATATCCATTGGGTTGGGTGGAAAAGGGTATTGAGATTTAAGTTACAAGAAGGATGTAAAATTTAGTTTGATATAAGCCCCCAACATTTTGATGTAGTACAGGCTGATGTGATTGAACTTGACACATTTGATATTGTTCTTGTGGGGCCATATTTGTATGTTAGTGATGTTATATTCATGAGAAGGGCTGACAATTATGGGCGGGCCAAGGATGAGATAAAATACATCATCAAAGGACTCGAAAACAAAGGGAAAATTGCCATGGTCAGTACTGGGAGTTCTTCAGTGTCTAATACTAACAAGCAAATGAAGGGTTTAGATAGGTTGTTACTTTTTAGGAGGATTTTCTTGAATCCAAGAGGCTGAGGTAAGGAGAACCTGAGATTCACTCTCTGTTGGGATCTCCTCTACCAAATATTGGATTGCACAGTTAAACTTCTAAATAAGAGTTGTTGGAACAAGAAGCGAATAGCCCAAGCACCTCACCATGTGGGTCAGCTATTGTCATTCATGGGGAAAAAGGATGGCTATTGGGAAATGTGTATAGATTATTTGGCTCTCTACAAGATCACCATTAAGAATGGCTATTCTCTCCTGTGGATAGATGACTTGTTGAACTCGTTGCAACATGTGAAATGTTTCACAAAATTGGATTTAAAATCAGGTTACCATTAAGTATGGATGGAGGAGGATGCATGGAAGATTACTTTTTAAACGAGGCTAGGTTTCTACGAAAGGTTAGTTCTTGCTGTTGCTTTTTGTAATGGACTTGTAACTTTTTTGTATTTGAGGATTGATGTTTTGAGAGGTCTCATAGATATGCCATACTTCTATCTACTAAATGGCTCACTGGTATGGTAACTGATGGTGTGATGACAGCTGATCAAGAATTGGACCTGCAAGGCCTATATATCTATGGCGGGTCTGATAACCTCATTTATCCCTTCTGTTCAATTTCTCTCTGTCAGTCAGGGTCTGAAGCAGCAATAGTTGTATCACAAGCTGGGGGAGTTGGCAGGTAGGATTGCTTCATGATTGAATGCTTCTCTATTCATTAGGATGTACGTAATATGCTCTGGATCAGGTTTGAATCAAGGATGAGTAACTATATGCTTTGACTCGAGGAATCACTCGCTTTTTAGTCCTACATGGGAGGAACACCAAAACCACTTAAAACAAGTTTTGCAAGTTTTCAAGGATAAATATTAAAGCTCTTGTGCAACATGAAGGAGTACAAGTTTGCAAAAGAATCTTGGTATATTTGGGTCATGTAGTTGGATGATTTGAGAGGAGAGTGGATCCCACAAAGGTGGAGACTATCAGAAATTGGTCAACACCAAAGAGTGCCATAGAGACGAGCAGTTTTGTAAGTGTTGTCCAATATATGCATAAGTTCATTCCATCTTTATCTTCTATGGTTGCTTCCTTAAAGTCAGTTGCAGCCATGGTTAAGAACTTTCAATGGGGTAAGATACATGATTGTTTGAATTGTTGAAGTAGAAGATTAACCATGGTCTGGTGTTAGTCCTACCTAACATTCTTCTGCTCTAATCATTGCCTGGTGTTGGTTGTACCTAACATGCATCTGCTCTAAGCATTGTCTAGTGTTAGTTCTACCTAACAATCATCCACCCTTTGAGGTTGAGACCATTGCTAGTGAATATGCTATGGATGCCATCTTGCTACATGTGAGGTAAACTTGTTTGTTATCATTAAAAGGCATTAACTTTAGCTGTTAGGAAATATCTAGTGTATGGTTGGGAGTTATATGCTCTAGTTCAACCTGTTAAATAACGGAGACATTATTTTTTTGGAAAAGAAGCTATTTTGCATATTGACTGTTAGCCATTATAGCATTTTTAAATCCCAGAGCCAGTTGCTACAAAGACACTAATTGGATGGGGATTTTGTAACAATTCTACTTAGCCACTGAGTATATGAAAGGAAATACTGATTTTTTGATAGAGATGTTATCTAAGCCACTAATCCGTGAGCCTATATTAGATTTCATCATGATGGCTCAATATGAGCATTTTACAAAAGAGGGCTATAGAGAAGAATATGAACACGACCCAAATTTTGTAGAGTAGAGGCAGCTACAAGGACAAGAGTTTCTCAAGAATGAAAGGGACTTATATCTCATGATGGACGGCTCTAGAGGTTGGGACAATTGTGTGTGCCAAGTGCACATAGGGTTGTACTCACGAGGGAGGGACATATCTCCAAAATGGCAAGTCAATTTGCTGTTGGTAAGATGGCAGCCATTTGCAAAGGTAGCATAAACGCAAGCAGAAGTGGCAGGATTTATTAGGGGATTCAAGTTCTGTTGCACCAGGAAATCTAAGGTTAGAAAAGAAGGATTGTACATGCCACTTTTCGTGCTTACTAGTCCATGGGAAAGCATTTCTATGGGTTCTGTTGATGGGTTACCAATAAGCGAGCATGGAAATGTTTCTTTCTTTATTGTTGTTGATAGATTTAGCAAGATGTGCTTGCCTAACTCCATGCAAAAGGACTATCATAGTGAGAGGGACAACTGATTTGTTCTTTGCTAATGTTGGGTGGTCTATGGGTTTTCGAAACCCCTACTTGGTTTGTCGGCAGGTTCTGGTTGGGCTTGTGGAAGAAAATGGATACCAAGCTCTAAAAGAGTACTGCTTTCTATCCCCAAATGGATGGACAAATGGAGTTTCTAAACAGGATGTTGGTGCAGCTCATAAGATGGTATAACAGATGACCAGAGGCATGGGATGAATCTTTACCATACATTCAACATTTGTACAATAGAGCTATCCATTCCTCTCCTGACTGGTCACCTTTCAAAGCATATTTGAATTATTTCTCTAGTGATCCACTTGAAATTGCATCAGGACAACAAGATGAATAAGAAGCACTAGATTCAGAGGTGGAAAAACCAAAGAAGTTTGTTGAGAGGATATTCTAAATCCAACTCAAGTTCAACTAACAACTGTGAGGTCAAAGGTGAACAAAGTAAGGCATGGCCAACATTGTGTAAAGAGCAGTTGCAAGGACAATCCTCGAAGACCAAACTTATAAGGTATGGACCATTCGCCATCTTAGTGGCAATTGGAGAGATTGCATTCAGATTAGACATACCTCCTTTTATGAAACTACACTCAGTGGTCATTTGTGAATACTTATAGTTGTACGAAGAAGAAGAAGATCTAATGCTACCCTTGCTAGATGACTTGGTCTATTTAAACAGGTGATTCTTTTAGTGGATGTAGTGCTACAATGGAAGAAGAGAGACTAGAAGGGAAGTCCAAGAATCTTGGCACTTGGGATTGAAGGACAAATGATAAAGCAAGCTTCATGACGTTCCAGGGAGAAAGTGGGGGAATTGTTTCCTCACTCACTGTTTTATTGAGATTTTGTGGGGGACCCAAAAGCCTCTCTATGAAGTGAGGTATGATCCATAAGGATCAATAAGCTGTCTAGAACAATAATTGAAGGTCTTCCAAAAATTTGAAATTGTACAGATGCTTGCGGTTTTGTCACAGTTGAAATTACCAGTTATGTGTAGGCAGCAATTGTAAAACTTCAGTGGTAGTTTCATATTTGTCCTGACAATTATGTAACTGCTAGAACAGGGAAAGCAGCTGTTTTGTCATGACAGAGGTGATGATTCTGGAAATGAACAATCATGATTTTTGGGCATCACACATCACACAAGAAGGCTTCCAATGCTCAGGAAAACTTCCATGACATTACTAACGGGCATGAGAAGGGCAATGGTCAGTTTCAAAGGTTAGAGAATTCAACTGCAAGTAATTGGACAAAGGAGAACTCAGTTGTTGTAACAGAGGAAGATTGGGAGAGAGCAAAGAGCAACTATACCATTGCAATCACTCTCAGTAACTTGTTTTCCATTTATAATACATCCAAGTAGATGAGCTATTTGGCTGCTACCTGGTTTTTCCTCTTTTTGGAGGTTTCCAGGGTAAAATCTGAATACTGTGTGTGGATGTTGAGTTGGATATTTATTTCTGTTTTGCACAATCAACTCACGTTCAGGACAGTGGTTTTAATCATTCTAATGAGTGCGAATAATAAAAAATCAGTGATCTTAGTTTTTACAAACTGTTCGGCAAAATTACCAAGCATTCACTATCAACTGAAAAGCCATTTTGCAAAGAAGGTAAAAGGATCACATGCCATCAACAAAAAGCATCACAACTCCATAATGTTGAAAATGAACATTATAACCATGTGTGGTTTCCCTCAAGATAGTAGAGTGAAGAGGGATGAGGAGGAATCTGAGGAAGATTATGAGAAAGGTAATTAAGCATGTAGCATGCCATCAACAAACAGCATCACAACTCCATGACATATAAAATGGTCATAGTGATCACACATAATTTCCTGCAAAATATCAGAGTGAAGAAAAGGATGAGGAGATAATTTGAGGAAGTATACAAAAAAGGTAACTAAGGATGTCAATGTTTGACAAACAGAGAGGATTTGTTTATTGTGAGATACCAAAAGGTTGAGATGAATGGGCAGCAAGTAAACCCTGATTGAATTTAATTGACATATTACAGATGTTCACATAAGGAAATCTATTTGAAGTTCTGTTTTGGAATTTATATCAAGCATTTGAGATTGTAAGGATTTCTTTCGGTTCATCATTGATTCAGTATGAGTGGATGATGCCATAATCACTCTCAATTTGAACCTGTAAAAGATTAGCCTATGATCTATCTACAAATTGTTATTTTGATTCCTGATATCTATAAAATTTTACCAGCAAGAATGTCAAAAGGTCCGTCAATACTTGTATCATAAAGCTTGGCAGTGTTTTAGTGGTAATGAACAATGCCAGGTGTTGAAACTCCGTTGAGACATAGTTGCTTATTTCAACTGTAGAATTTATTAGATTATGAGAAGTGGTTTGAGTAATTGTGCTTGGAGAGAACATAATATGAGTTCTCTGGTAGATGTGGTACCATCTATAAATTGTCTATTGGTTTTGTTGATTTCTGTGAAGAGCGTGATTCAAATTTTATTTTAGCATTATCTACCAGCACCATATGGATATCATTGCATTATTAGATTTGAATGATGATAGTTGTTACTTGGATAGAACATTATAGCTAATTTGGAGAGCTGGTTAAAGATACTGTGGGTTAAGTAAAATTCTAGGTCCAGTAGTTCTAGATTCTAGACTGCAGCTATGGGCAACTTATTTTTAGTTTCTATAGAAAATCTTAGCTAGGATGTGGTCAATAAGTTGATACTGACTTTGTGGATCAGTTACCCACTACAACGTCATCATGATGTGTGTGCCAAGATGTTAAAAGGCTATTGTTCTGTTAGAGCTCGAGGATCTTGGTTGATGCTGCTCTCATCTATGGTAAATAAACATTGTTGATTTTATATAACATTGATGTTTGGTTGTCTCTCTTGTGCAGTTTTTTCCAAAGAAGTGGGGAATTGTTTTCACTGCTCCTACAGGTGAAGAGATAAAGAATAAGCGTCAACTGTCACAATATTTGAAGTCCCATCCAGGAGGCCCTGGCATCAATGTGTTTGATTGGGGCACAGGTAGGTGTATGAATTTTCGATTCACTGATGCTGGCATTCTTTTTATTATGATATTTAGTTTAGCTGAAATTCATTTTTCAAGAGTATTGTATAAGTTTTATCAATTAGAAAGCGCAATCTTGACTACTATTTGTCTTTTTATGAAATAATAGGTGACACGCCTAGGAGATCTACAAGATTAAGTGAAAAGCCAAAGACAACCGAAACTCCAGAAAGTGACACCAAGAAGACCCCAAAGCGGTCTAGGAAGTCAGAGGGCACTTCAGATGAAAGGAAAGGAAAGAAAAAGAAAATGGCTGAAGATCCTTCAGAAGTTGAAGCCGATAAGGAAGAGGAAATGAAAGATGCTGATGATGTGGAGGATTCAGTAAAAGAAAAAGCTCATACTGCAGAAGAAGCAGATGATAAGAAAACTGAGGATGACAAGGACGAGATGCCAGACAATAAGTCTGGAGAAGAGAAAGAAAATGAAAAAGAGAAACAAGAAGCAGAGTCTGAAGTGAAAGTGGATGGATCTAAAGCTGAAGAAATAAAAGAGGCGGCAGTTGATAAAGTAGAAGATGTGCCAGTGGAGAATAAAGTTTATGTAGATGAAGAGATAAGAAATGACCAGGCAGGAGAGAAAAAGACCGAGGAAAAGAAAGAAGAGACTAAACCTGAGGAGATACCAATTGTGGTGCCAGAAATATCTCCAATTGTGGTGCCTGATGAACCACTGGACACAAAGGAAGATGGTAAAGAAAACTTTAAGCATGAGGAACCTGCAAAGAAAACAGAAATACCAAATGAATCAAACATAAATCATACCAGTCAAGAGGCTGGACAGCAATTTGAAATCAATTCTCTGCACTGTGAGCAGACACCTGCACCACCTTCAGTGAGCTGCTGAATCCCTCGGTTTTCTTGTTCTGTATTGTAATAGTTTAGTGCATGATTCGTCATTAGCTGTACTCCAGGTCTGGGGTTTGGCAGAGAATAAATTCTCACTGAGGTTTCTCTAGCATTGCAATGCAGTGGCAATGCCACATCTGAAATATAAACAAAGGAAACCTGGGGATGCAGTCACATTTTCCTTAGTGCAGCTGGGCGTAATTCAGATTTTTTGAAGCACACACTTTGCGTATCTGATATAATTCAATTTCTAACTTTGTAAGTTTATTTTGGTAATACTGTTATTTGAACTTGTAATCCACAGGCGTCAGTGCCTCCCTAAAGACTATTGACTATGCTGTAACCTTTTTAATTATATAGTTTTTAACTTTTGACAGCCTGTACTGTTACAAAGCTTTTTGAGTTTCTTATGCAGAGGTGGATTCAGGAAGTCAAATTACATCTTGCTCTGTATTCTGAAGCCTTTTGGGGTAAGTTTCAGGAAATCTTGAGACCCGTTAATTAGTCATTTAGTCCTTGAATATTCAGTGATGATCTGTATGACTACTTGTTGATATTTTGATAGCACCAACTTTTTAATATTACTGTCGAACAATATATTATGTGGCAACTTTGCTTCCAAGCATTGAGGTGTTGTATGATATTTTCTTGCATGCTCGTATAAACTCATTTTTCGTACAGTTAGGAAGAGGGTAGCTTTATCTGTCAGTGTCTACCAAGAGCAGAACTTGGTGTTTGGTCAGAAATCACCAAGCCTGTTATCTGATTCCTTTGCATTATGAGCTTAAATTGTGTACTCTTTGTTTTTTTTGAAAACTCTGTTAGTCTTTTGTTTGAGTTAGAATATTGCTGTATATGATGGTTTGTCAGGATGTTCTTTTTGTTAGTTTTTGTTGCTCTCTAATTTGCAAAATCTGTTTTTTAGGTTGTTATCGTGCATGATACTTCCTGCTTTGGTGGCTAGTATCTTAAATAAAATTCGTGCTTAATTATTTCTTTCCATTCTTATTATATCAAGTCTTAACAGAAAGATTATAAATTTACAGATGTCTAGTACTATCGTATTTAGGTCATTTCGTTTGAATAGAAATTGGTTTCTCCTCCAAGCCATTGACTGAAATTTTGATTACACTAATGAAGCATAATGCTTCATAAACGGAGAACAGGTATTCCAGCTTTTGATGCCATATTAGCATATAGATTCATAAATTTTACAGCTTGCTTGAATTTGCAATCTTGGTTGGGGAAACTATCCTCTAGGTAGTAATATCTATCTCTTATCTATAGTGGTACATTGATGGAATATGTGAGGCTTTGCAAAGATGGTATACAGAGTGGATGAGTAGAGTTTTTCAGGTCACTGCAAGGGATCAATTTGGTGCATGTGCCCATTGGGAAAGTGCACAAGGTTATTGTTTTTCCATTACCTTGTATATTGTTCAACGGGATTTATCTAACCTGTGGCTCCTCTATATAGTACGCACACCCCTTCACCATCAGGGCCACTCAACTGTTTCCTCACACTGAATCTTTGGAGGTCCATTGTTGTGCTTTAAGTTGAGGAAACAATATGATTAAGTTCCATAGTATGTAGTCAGTCATATCTGGGTGTTTTTTTGTTTTAAGAAGATGAGTATCTCCTGGTATTTGAAATGATCCAATCAATCAAACTTGTTTAAAAAAAGTCTGTTAATTTCACATCTGCCTCGAGTCAATGGATGACTGAAAACAAGGGGTGCCGGTATGCAGCTGCATTTGATAATTATTTGTGCCATGTATTTATTGTGTTTCTCTGCATCTATGAGAATGGCCCTAACAATCAGGTCATCTGAATGATTTGACAATTAAGAGATGTATTTCTGTATATAGAACTTCAATTATGATATGAATTTGATACACACTGTTCTGTATGAAGTTATTTTAAGTTTATATGTACAAAATATTAATTTTGTAAATTTACATGGTCCGACACATGGAACTGATTTGACATTAGAAAGAGTTGAAACAAATGGATGTCTTAGGTTGGTATATGGACTTGGTACAAAGACTAGGAATTCTTGTTATTATATGGTTTAATATTTGAGTTTTCAAAATGAAACAATTATTTTGATATTTTATGATATGTAGTTTGTCTCAATTCTTTGCTGCATTTGTTGTATTCAGCTTTAGATTAGCTTTTCATTGTTACTACTTGTTATGTTTGTGACATGCGTGGAAGATACTTTGTCAATTATATGCAGATGATCTCTTTCAGATGCAAAAGGTCATAAGTTGCATGCCTACTTTGCATAGAGTGACTTAGGATGTGAGAAGATTTTTTCTTTTACAGCTTTAGTCACGAAAATGGGCATGTTAGCAGCATTTAAGTGTTGAAAGTTGCTGAGATCTTTGCTTGGCTGTACATGGCATGTTGATTAAATTGGGAGAGAGATGAAGTAATGTTGGATTTCTGGCTGGTGAGCTGGCACTGAGCCGGGGCTTCCTTTTTCAAGTTCGTTATCTCAGTATGTTTCATTAATTCGAAAAGTATTGGTAAAACTCTTTATGATGATGGTAGAGCACCTAGTAATTTTTAATTTGAGAAGTTTCGACTCGTTGTCTGGTAGTGGTTGCTTTTTAATATTGAACTGGTCCTCGAGATGACTGAGGGTTACTCTCTAGTATTGCACTTGGGCCCTCCTTCAGTGAGTACTAAGCCACCCAACCTGAGTTTTCATGATGAATCATTTCACTAAGTAGTTTGTATGCATTTTTTCCTTTATACAGTGGAAGGCATCTTATGAATAATTCTATATTTTTCAGTTAGGAATTTAATAAATAGCAAATTTATATTTTTATTATGTGATTGGATCATCTGCATTATATTTACAGGTTTAGCAATTTTATGTAAATTCCAGAGACAATATGGTTCATTGGGAGACGAGGTGATTGAAATAAGTATCTTGGTTGGACAACAAACGCTTTCTCAGGTGGTATTCCAAGAACTAATGGAGAAGCTTTTTAAAAATAATAAGAATTGGGTGGGCAGCAGAGTAGATATATTTTACAAATTTGTAAGGAATTGAGTGAGCTTCAAAGGATTACTAAATTTGTAGGTAAAATGAACAAGACAACAATTCTATCCAATAAAATAATCAATTTTGCCTTTCATTAAAAAATAAAATGCTATCATTTTGCACCTATTTTTTTTTTTATCACATGCACTTATTCAACTTTTTGTCCAAATTGCTACTACATTTTCATCATAACTTTTCAATAAACAAGTAGATGATTATCCATACGGAAAGTTGGCAGGCAGCTGGCCAATATTCAAAGGGTGTATTGTGCTCTATTTGAAAGCCCCTTGCGAAATTTTTAGTAACAAAAAAAATCAGGCCTATAACAGCACCTTAAGATGTAATTGAGTGGTCGAAATTTCAGATTAAGAAAAAGATATTAGGGCTAGAAGCAGCAACCTTTAGTAGCAAGTTGCAACTGAATGGCTGATAGACAACTGATTTTCTTAGACCTCTCAGCCTGGCTCTGCACTTTCTTATGGGTACAGTATAAATTATTCTGAACTTCTTTTAAGTGAATTGGTCAATAAAATTTTGAGGCCTACTGCCCATTCAATTTTATCTTGAAGTTATAATTCTAGTAGGTGTGTAAATTGAAATAAATGTAGGCCATGAGTCTAAAACATCGGTATATGGATGTAAATAATCAATTTTTATGCAATATTTGCATTTGTAATTTAAGAATAAGAGTCACTGTGGTTATCATGTATATTTGACTGCTACAATTGTATTTTGAAGTGTGTTTATTTTCAAAGGAATATGAAATGGAAGCTTAATTACGACCATAAGACCAGGCAGTCTATTGGATCCAAGAGTTGAACTTTGCAGTAACCAATAAAGTTCCAACTAACAAAAAACAACTTATATTTTTGACTCTCCCTATTTTTTTTTGCCGATCATGGTTCTTCTATTATGGATTTTGATAAAGTAATCTGCTGTTTTTGCTATATCAACTATTCCTCGAACAAAATATGTTTCTACTTTTAGAGTATTGACATAATTGATTCATATGTCCTCGCATGTCAATATACCATGATATAGTGCCATTCTGTTTTCGCTGATTCTAATGTGAGGGATTGCAAACCCTGTCAGCCCATTCCTCTTTGGATGTTTTCAACTGCCCTATTCTACACCTAAGAGGGTGAGCTGATTTCTAGCTGTGCTATTAGCATTTTAGCTTTCTATTTTATATCAGCCCCAGTTTAAATGAGAATGGTATTCTCAGTTACCCACAATTACAGTGCAATGTCACATTTCTCTTGGCAGAAAACATTGCATTAGAGACATTATTTATTAGATTGTAGACGGTATGCTCATCATTTATGGTCCAGTTGTTATAACATGGTATATTCTGTAATATATATCCACGATAAGTTAAATTTACATTTGGAGTGTTTTTGTATATTTATATAACGCTTAAAATAACAAATTAGGTCAATAGAAACATTTCAAGAAGATTATTACACGTCCTAACATGTAAAAATCTGCACAATGTAGTTCTAAATATGAATGCTACACTGGTGACTGTTTATTTGCACATAATCATGTGATATTTTGCACTGGAAAGAGTAACATAATTTGCGAATACATAGAATTATGCCTGTTGTCTAGATTACACAACATTTGTAAGCATCCAGCTGTACATTTTAATATATGATACTTGTGCACCATTCACAATCGGAAGGCATTTTATTATTCCATTAAAATTATAATTTTTTGACCCTTTCAAGAAATAGGAATGAACATTCAAGCCTAACAACTTATAAGAACTAATTAACTATGGTGTTAATGTGGTACCCTTGGTTTGGTCAATGCAATTAACCTTCATTTATAATATTTTATTTTCAGAAGAGATTGTTTGCATGTATATGGTGGGTGATGCTATTCTTAAATTAAGAACTTTGTCGTTTATCAGTTGACAAGGTTCTTACTGTTTATTGTATTGTTATGTGAATGTATGTAATACAATTTTAATAATTTATCACAAACACGGCCTACATTTGGTATGGTTGTATATAACAATTTTGGTTATAAAATACATAATAATAAATAATAATAAAAAAACATATTTGATCTATCATATATTCTTATAAAGTTAAATATATTTTCACTCTGAATGGTTTACCTTTTTCATGCACTAAACATTGTGGTCCAACATTAAAAAGAAAACGAACTGTGCCACTGTCATAAAATTTGATGGCAATTGAGGTGTTCAAGCAGTTCGAAATTACCTACATATACAAAACAACATTTCGTAGGGCATTGCATGTATACTGCTCGTCTTCAAAAAGTCTATATTGCATCTTCGGCCAATTCAGTAATCAGAACCGACTTGTATATGATTAATAACTGTCTAATTAATGTGAACAGATGATAAATATAAGTTGTATTAGAATATGAGTGATGTTAATGAATTTAAGGTTAGGAAAACACTATATAAAGCTTTACTTGCACAATACGTACCAAATAATAATAATATTATGAGTTGTATTTTACATAACTTTTAGAAACACATTATATCGTACCTACAAATAATAAATACAAGTTGTATTGATATTTGGTAATGTTATATATTTTGGACATGCATTTTCGTACTTACTAACATGTCATCTAGTTGATAGCTCGGGATTTATTTGAAATTTCAAAGAATGTGGATTGTAAAGGGGAGTTAATACACCACAGAATGGAAAAGTGACACCGGTATGATTTTGAAGACGAATAAGACATTAATGGTCGAATCAATTAGCTAGTGCAAGTAAGTGCTACTATCAATTATTTACCATAAAAGTGAACTACTGTGAACGTTTAATGTAATTTGTGAATAGCAATAATGCAGTTATATACTATAAAAGTGAAGACTAATGTTGACATTACACGCAATATGTGAATAAGAATGATGCAATTACATGCCATGAAAGTCAAGATTAATGTGAATATTAAATGCAATTTGTGAATAGTAATGAACTTGATCATGGACAAATCCTATTATGATCATTGTACGTAATTATTTGCAGTAAGGGTATAACATGTGTTGTGCAAGTATTGGACATTCTCTTTAATTTCTTTGTGGATATACAATATAATTATGCACAATACAATGTAATAGTTCATATGTTTCTTTAGCCACACAAATGTATTCCAAACCCATGGTATGCAGTTCTAATTGTCAGACAAAATTTTCTACAATACATTTCGAATATAGTTAAGGTATAAATACAAACAACTATTAAATCGACATTATTAGTACCTTCTGCAATATTAATGCGAATTTAAGATAAAAATTTGGAGTTCAATAGAAATGTTTAAAGAAAATTATTTCATATTAAAAATGTAAGGGTGTGCACAAGGTATCATAATATATTATGAAATTTTGATTATCAAGGGTTCTCTTATTTTAAGTCCGATTTGTATTGGGTGGTAGTGACATATTTGATAAGTGAATACATACAATTATATTTGCTTCCTTGATCACACATTTAATAAGCATTCTATTGTCCTTGATATGTGCATGTAAATGCTTTATTATATATCAAAATTAATGTTCTGATGGATAAATTACATTTAAATATATGTGATGGTGTGAACACTGAAGTGTAACAAGATATTAATCAATGTAGTCTCAATTTAGCAATCTTGGTTGTTTTCATATAACATTTATCATAAGAAGTTATCACTATTAGCACATGTATAATAGGTGTTGTGTTTTTAGTATATTAAAAACATGACATTGCAAGCTATTGAGGTTCCTATTATTCATCACATTATTAAAAAAATCATCATCATAAGAAGTTCACTATTAGCACATGTATAATAGGTGTTGTGTTTTTAGTATATTAAAAACTTGACATTGCAAGCTATTGAGGTTCCTATTATTCATCACATTATTAAAAAAATCATCATCCAATGGTATACAAAGGTGTACACTTAAATTGGACCATATCCTACCATCATCCAATTTATTTAACATATATCCCTTTTCATCATTAATTAAATAAAATTAATTATTTAATTAATCAATCCAATCATCTTCCATGTATTAGTTAAATATATTTAAATTATAATTATAATTAATTAAATTTAATATTTATTTAATTAAGTACATCTCTCATATCACACTTCCTAAAATTAAATAAATATAGTTATGTATTTAATTCTTAGTTTTATTTTAAAATCATTAGTTGGTTAAAACTTAATTAGTTAACTAGTTAATCACTTGTACAACCGTATGCATTATTAGCCAAGTCGACCTTGCACATGGCTCAAGGTTGCACACTACCCCATGCATGTACAAGGCTCCGTAAAATCTTCTCATCAAAAATTGTCCATCCATTCAATCTAAAAAATTTGCACCATCCAAATCACTTGAATCTTAGACCTCCTTATATACACCAATCACAACATGACACTTGCAGGATTCTCATGTATCCAATCCTCTTAATCATTCTTAGCCATTGATCTCTCAAATCAATCTCATTTATTGATCCTCCCCATCAAAAGTCAATGAACGACTCCATAGAGTTCATTTTGAGAAGTCTTCTTGGAATGTGATGTTATGCTGTCCAATTGAGCATCCAAATTCAATCTTTCACACACCAATCCACTTTGAGCAAAACCACCATTGGTGTAACAAAGGGCTTGTGGGTAGAGCTTTTTTGTTTTTGTTTTTGTGTAAGCTCTTTAGCTTAATCTTAAGTTTACATTTAGGTTTCAAAAAGGGTTTAAATTTAATAGTTTGAATCCTTTGTTTATGTTTCACATTTATTTGCATAATTTTGGCACTTGGTGGGACTTATGTCCCTTTAACCATCTTATGTTGGATTTTGTTTGAGACTTTTTTTTAGTTGATAGTTTAGTGCATGCGACCTTGGTTTTGATGTGTTCATTCAACACATGCATCTTATATTTTAGTGTGTCCATTGGCATTCTATATATCCATTGACCTAATGGCCATAATGTGTTTCCTTGTTTGTTTTGTAGGATTTTGACCTTTTTCTAATTTATTTGTGCAAAGTTTTAGGTTTATAATATGTTCTGATGCTTTTCTAATAATTTGTGTATAAATTGACCCTTGTATTTATAGGTTTATATATATATTTTGGCCCCTATCATAGTTTGGCATGTCTATGTACTTTTTCGTGCATTTGTAAACCTACGACACATCCATTTATAAATCAATGCATTTTTGATTGACTCTAAACCCTTTATTTTGTTTTATTTTTGGGATTTGTCTATATGTATTTTCTAGTTTTTCTAGTCTATAGGGTTGCTAAAGTGTTATTTTTATCATTATTGATAGCCTTCTATTTTCATGTTCTTATTTTAAGGGTTTTGTACTAACTTGTACTTTTTCTATTATGGAGGTTTCACTTTTTTAACACATTTATTTTATTTTGACATCCACATCCATAGATCAATGTATATACTTTGAACATTAGTCAATAAATTGAAAGTAAGTGACTAGTAAACATCAAACTCATTCTTTAGCATTTTGGTGTATCTTTTAGTATTTATGTTTATATTTCTCTATTAGTGTGTGCACTTTGTTTTTATATTTTCATCATTTATTTATGTTTTTTTTATATTTAGCTAATTATTGTTATAGCTTGCTGGTGCTAACCCTCTACTTTTGTAGCATTTCACTAGTCCAAGACACCTTATGAAATTGATAACTTATTTGTGTGTAGCTTCACTTGTCAAAGGATATACTTTTTTTTATTATCACTAATCTAGTTGCACACTTGTATGTTTAGATTAATGAACCCTTGTATGATTTACCTGTGAGAAATGTTAGGTATGTATACTCTCACTTGACATTGAAAACACCTTCTTGTTCTCTCTCTCTCTGTCTCTCTGTCTCTCTCTCTCTCTTTTAGTCCCAATGAGACAAATGTGCATGCTCTTCCCTTACATTGCAAGATAACCTTAGGAATCAAAAGAATTTGATCTTCTTTCCTCTTAGTGAGTCAACCCTCAAATTTTATCACATTGGGAGATAACATAGACTGTGTTCTAATAGAGTATACAAAGGAACGAAAATTAAAAGACTTCCCTAAAAGGAAACTACCATGTTTGGCATGATTTTGTTGTCTACTTGAGGGGACAAGGTGAAGTGAGAAGGGATTTGACCTCAAACACATGCTTGTAGATAGCAATAAAATTCACAAATTTTGGCCTCACATACACTTGGGTATTTAGAGGACACCCCTAGCAACTTGTTCACCCTAGATAAGATCTTTGATTGTGCATAGTTGTGATGCAATAGTTAATAGTTAGCATTGAGAAGTTACTCACCATGTGTTCCTAGAAACTAATTTTTAGGCCATGTATCCTCTCCTCACACCATTAGGTGATCTTGAGTGATAAAAAATGGTTAGTGCCTCCTCATGGACCCTACATTCTATGAATAGACACAATATTAATGGTGGGATCACAATTGCATTCAATTCCACTTGAATAAAGTAGGATTGTTCATGTCCTTGGTGTGTCTTCTTTGTGAAAAAAATGAACACCCTTTGAATCCAAAAATATCAGATATTCCCAACCATCAAGCATCAAAAGTAAAATATCCAACCTTTGAAAAGACAAAAATCCTAAAATCCTCTTGAAAAATAAACATTAAAACCATTGTCATAATCAACCCTCAAAATTGAAATCCACTCCTCCACCTTACATTGAATCCAACCATCCTCCAATCAAAACTTTAAATCCTAATCCAAATTTTGAATCATAATTTAACCATCTCCTAAATCATCAAATCAAGCCAATTCCCATCTATCCAAGTTAAAATCATAATTGAAATTAAGAACTTAAACCCAATCATCATCCTCAAATCTTATCTTGCTTAAGAGATTATCATATCTTAAGTATAGTAATCCCAAACCCAATAATAATCAAGTTCGCTTAATAATCAAGCCTATCTTAAGTATAACAACCCAAAAAATCAATCACCGTCCAATAAATCCAATCCCATTCAACTATTTCTTAGGATCATTAGCCTATCTTAAGAATAAAGGTCAACCGCATCAATATCAAATAAAATCATCATCCCAATTCGATAAGGTATTGATCTCTAATTTATCATCAAAAATCAAACTCAAATCAATCCTAATCAACTCCAATCCCATCCAAATCATCCAAAACCCAAATATTAGGTAATCAAAGTTAGATCAAGTAAAATCTAAAACTCTAAGTAATCCTAGTCAAACTCTCTCAACATCCAAAACCTCGTCATATCCATCATTACTTTTTCCACATCAAATTTCCGAACCTTCCAAACTTAGATAAATTTAAAGATCTTAGGCCTTATCCTAATATAATCAAATCTATAACCATCTAAATTAGTCATATCTAATCTTGAAACCAAACTCATCCATCCATCTAAACATCTAATATTTTGTAAGTCAACTTGATCAAATCTAAATCCTAAAATATTTTGATATCAAAGGAAATATTGAGGTTCGAGCTTTCAAATATAAAAATCTAATCTAATTGTCCAAAATCTATCCATCATTCAAAATCCAAAGATAACATTGAAACAAAGAAAAAAAGAGAACCCTAGGTCTAATGTGTAAACCTAGGATTCAAATTTGGGTGTTTTGGGTTATTTTCGTTATGTTTCATTAAGATGGAGACCACAAGGTATTTAGATTGATTTTCAACCATGAAGGTGAGCCAATCAAACCTAGATCTGCATCTTGTAGGGTTTTGGAATGATTTGGAATTGATTTGATATGATTAACCTAATTTTACTATGTGACCTAATATATAAAATGTAATAACCCGACAAATACCAGACTGAAACAATAACTTGCAAGAAAATATGGGAAGTGTAGAGGATTGTGTACCTACCCAGAAAAGTTGGTTCTAATCACTGTAGAGGGACAAAGTCGCCCTAGGGCATATGGTCCTTGTATGCCACTTCTAATATGCTTTTGAGGTCCTTTGATGACAGATTTGAGCTTTTGATTCTTGGTTGCAAAGTTGTTAGAACATCATTGGATAATTCTGTAGGTGAGTTTTCGTGAGTTGACAAAATGTAGGGCTCCAAATGCAACAATGCACAATTTGTCTTCAAACTTCTTTCAATCTTCTCCAAACCTAAGATCTGCACATTCACAAAGAGAAGAGATGTTGTGCCATTTACGGGCTTGCCTCAGTCAAATCCCATGTAAGTGTTTCCATTTCCACAATGGCAATGTTAAGGATACAATGATAATGGATAGGAAGGAATGATGAAATCATAAAGTGTTGCAACTCACAACCCTTCAATGGCTTCCTTAAAGGATTGAATTTGTACAGATCACCTCAAGGTCTTGGATCTTGCTTGCTTGATTTTCTTGAATGCTTTGGAGACATACAAAAGTGTTAGCCTTCATAAAAAAATGATAACATGAACACACATAAACTTGTTAGATGCACAAGACAACTAAGAGGGGGGGGTGAGTTAGTTGTACATCAAAACATTCAAACCCTCAATATCTTTTCAAACCCTTATCATCCATTAAACCATTATCATGCATTAACAAAATGTAAACACATGAAACAATAATGTAAACACATCCAAACATATAAGAACACCAAATTTATGTGGAAAACCCAAGGGAAAAACAATGGTGAGGATTAGCTCACTATATAAATGAATTGAAACACCAAATATAATAGGCTCACTATCAAAGGGCTCACTACCCAAAAGAAAGAAGGGCTCACTACCAATGGCTCACTTCCGAATTAGAAAGAAGAATGAAAGGAACTGTTACAAAGAGAACTCCATCTCAAAGTGATAGGAAGATCCACCGCAACAACTCTTCACCATCAACAACCTTCAGCTCACTGCCTTCAGTAACTTCAGGTACACTAAAAATGTAGACACCTTCTACTCACTACTTCTAATAGCGTTAGCCATCAAATCTCACACTCACATCACAACTCTTGATCACATTTCACATAAAAACAAACCACACACCATTTTCCAGCATTCTACCTTGTATTTATACCATCCATAACCTTGAAAACATTCTCTAAGGTCAGTTATGCACCTCAAACGTACAATTATAAAATACGCTGACACCAAACACTTCCACGGTGGAAAGAAGTGAAGGACAGCCATACCAAGGTTTAAATAGGACCCAAATATACATCACCATGCTACTCAACACACCCATAATCCATGAGGTGCCTCCGCAAATAGTGCTAGCATGTTAGGTTGGCCAAACATGAACTGACACTATAAGCGAACACATACATGCTTCTTTAGGTCACAAAAAACACATAGCAAAACTCCACAACATCCATAAAACATCTTAAAATATTCTAACATCATCAAAATATTTTTCAACTCTACCACAACTACTTGAAACTGAGAACACCATCATTCTGTGCAACCAGACACACTGGAACAAACATCTAACTCAGTAACCAACTTCATAGAATACCTCAACACTTGAAACCTCAAGGGAAAGTAGATACAAACATTATAAGAATGCTCCCAAATCCTAAAGAAAAGAAACCTCAATGTGGAGAAATGTAGAGTAATCTCATTTCTCCTAGACAACCTTCTTCACATGAACACACACTAGTGAACACAAATTTCACTATCGTACAATCCAGAACTTGCAACTCTAGATATAACACCTTTGAATACCTCTAATCATCATGTCCAAAATGCACAAGCATATATTCAACCATGAAGAAATATGGAGCACAACACTAAACACCACTCTATCACACTGTAATATCTTTAATTCAAATTTTCTCAAAAGCACTTGGAAACCAAGTGAACCAACTACATCAACAACATTGCAAACACTTCTTCAACACATCTACATCATTTACAACACTTCGCATTAACCACAACAAATCCATACTACCAACAATCTCATCAACACATGCAGGCTCCAACAATCTCCATAGTTATACTGAAAGTTGACAGCAATGACAACACCAAAAACATTGTGTTGACAACACTAACAACTTCAGGCTTCCAATAAATCCAATACTAGGGGTTGACATCAATGACAAAACCAATAAGATTCCAAAAATATCCCCCTTTGTCATTTATGACATCGGTTTTAAAAAATCATCAACAACAAAATCATACCAACAATAACTCTGCAACAAGAAGTACCCCCCTTGACTAGGGAATCTCTCACTCCTCATATTCTCATTCTCCCCTTTTCCAAAAAACACTTTTGCACCCCCTTTGTTTCTTTTATTTTTTAGACAACACTCTCCCCCTTTGACATCAATGGCAAAGGGAAACACCAACACCTCTGACACATTACCTGCATAGGATTTTTCTTTTTTATTTTCCCCATTTGACATCCACATACATCACCAAATTTTTCTCTCCCCCTTTTTCAAAACTCCAAAGGGAAATACCTACATTCAACTGCTCTCTCCACTACACTCACTTTTCTGCACATTCCCCCTTAGGAGCATGAAATATGCTCCATTTGACTGCACCAATCAAGATCACTACTACCTACTCCCCTTGAGAGGTAGCCTTCAACATCAGTCTAGGACCAAGAATGTATCTTGAAATGCTTCCTGAACAGATGCACATACTTATGCATCTAATTGAAAGGAGGGGCATCAACCCCTAACTTCTACTAGAGATACTCAAAAGTATCTTTAGGAAGAGCCTTTGTAAAAATATCTGCAACTTGATCCTTTATAGGTACATACTCCAACTTTATTTCATTTTTTGTAACCTTCTCTCTTAGAAAGTGACACCAGATTGAGATATGCTTTGTCCTTGAATGCATCACTAGATTCTTTGATATATTGATAACACTTGTATTATCACACAATATAGAAATAGGTTAATTATATGATATTTTGATATCCTTCAATGTTTGCTTCATCCACAACATCTATGTACAACAAGATGTTGCAACAATATACTTTTCCTTTCTAGTCGATAAAGATACTGGATCCTATTTTTTGCTTAGCCAAGAAACCAATTTGCTTCCAAGAAAGAAAGCACCTCCACTTGTACTTATATCATCCACACAACTTTCCCAATCTGCATTAGTATAGGCACTTAAAGAGAAATTTGTATCCTTTGGATACCATATACCATAGTCCAGAGTGCCTTGCAAATATGTGAATATCTTCTTTACTACTGCCACATTCGATTCTCTGGGACCTTCTTAAAATCTGGTCACAAGACAAACTACATGCATGATATTTGATCTAGTAGCAGTTAGATATAACAGTCCACCAATGATTGATTTGTACTTGCTTTGATTAGTACAAGGAGATTCATCATTCTTGCTCAACTTGAAACCAATAACCATAGGAGTACATACCAATTTTGAGTCTTCCATTCCAAACATCTTCAACATTTCCTTGACATACTTTGACGATGAAATAAATATTCCTTTTTCTATCTGACTAATTTGTAGCCCAAGGAAGAAATTCATCTCCCCAATCATTGACATCTCAATTTCATTCTGCATCTCTTTTACAAAATTCTTGCACATTGCCTCATTTCCTTCAAAAATTATATCATCAACATACACAACCACAATCAAGATTTGATCCTTCTCAATTTTAAGTAAATATTGCTATCTATGGTACCTTTATTGAATTCTTGCTGCAACAAGTACCTATCCAATCTTGCATACCAAGCTTTAGGAGCTTGCTTGATTCCATACAATGCCTTCTCTAATCTACAAATCATATTAGGATTGCATGATAACTGAAAGCCTTCCGGTTGTTCAATGTATACCTCTTCTTCCAACTCACCATTCAAGAATGCAGACTTCACATCCATTTGATAAACCTTGAAGTCCTTATGTGTTGAAAAGGCCAAAAACATCCTAATAGCCTCCATTCTTGCCACATGAGAAAATGTCTCCTCAAAATTTATTCCTTCCACTTGTGAGTAGCCCTTACACACAAGTCTAGCCTTATTTCTGGCAACTCCATTCCCATTCAGTTTGTTTTAGAATACCCATTTAATTCTTATTACATTCTTGTTTGCTGGTCTTGGGACTAATTCTCAAGTCTGATTCTTCTTAATTTGCATCAGTTTTTCTTTCATAGCTTTGGTCCAATTCTCATATTTACATGCCTCAATCACTGTCTTAGGTTCTACTTTGGAAGTAGACACAAATTTACATATTCTTCTATCATAACATCTTTTCTTCTTGTCAACATGCCTTTGCTCTTATCACCAATGATCTAATCTTTAGAGTGATTCTTCTACACATACTTAGGAGTCTTAGGAATCCTTTCCAGAGCTTCTTCCTCTTCAACCTGCATCTCCTTTTCCTTTTCTTCTTCTTTGCAAGAGGACTCATCATATTCATATCATTCTATCAGTACTAAGCTTTTATGTGGTTCTTCATCTACTTTGATACTTGCACTATCAACTATCTTCTTTAGCCTCTTGTTGTAGCATCGATAAGCATTGCTTCTTGTAGAATATCCAAGAAAGATTCCTTCATTGGATCTTGCATCAAAATTTCCCAAGTTTTCTTCATCTCTCCTGATATAACATTTTCTTCCAAACACTTTGAAATATGTGACAGTAGGAGTTCTTACATACCATAGTTCATAGGGAGTATTTGAACTGTTTACTCTTGCTTGTACTCTGTTGATTATGTATATTGCAGTGTGAATAACTTCTCTCCAATAGACATCTGATATATTTTCTATCTTCATCATTGTCCTTCCTGCTTCTTGAATTGTCCTATTCTTTCTTTCCACAACTCCATTTTGTTGTCGAGTTCTAGGATTTGATAAATGTCTCTTTATTCCATGATCTTCACAAAAAATATTAAACTCATTGGAGGTGAACTCTCCACCTCTGTGAGACCTTAAGCACTTGATTTCATATCCATTTCATTCTCAACCATAGCTTTAAATGCTTTAAACTTGTCTAGAGCTTCTATTTTTTTTAAGAAAAGTTACCCAAGTCATTCTAGAGTAATCATCAATTAACAAAATGAAATACCTGTCACCTTGAAAGATTCCTATTCTTTTAGGTCCACATAGGTTTGTATGCACCAACTCCAAAGGTCCTGCGGTAGAATATTCTTTAATTTTGAACCTCTTTCATGTTTGCTTCCCAACCTATGATTCCTTGCAAACTGCATTAATAGGCTTTGTAATTCTTGGTAGATCTCTCACAATTTGAGTAGAGATGATGCTCACTAGACTACCAAAATTGATGTGACATATTCTTCTATTTTATAACCAAATCTCATTGGTTTGAGTCATAAAGCACTTACCATAATTAGCACCTTTGAGCTGATAAACATTCCCATATGTCCTTGTTCCTATAGCAACCAGAGTTCTAGAGCTTCCTTTTTTTGATTTCACAACCACTACCCTAAAATACAAGATTATATCCTTTGATACACATCTATCCTACACTTAGAATATTATGTCGGAGACCCTTGACATAAAAAAATCATCTGTATTATGTTTTCCATCAAAACTAATTGAACCTTTTCCACACATATTAGCAGATGTGTTATCACCAAACTTAACAAGACCACCTTCAAACTTATCAAGTTTAGAAAAATTACTCTT
This sequence comes from Sequoia sempervirens, assembly GCA_007258455.2. Lineage (NCBI taxonomy): Eukaryota > Viridiplantae > Streptophyta > Pinopsida > Cupressales > Cupressaceae > Sequoia > Sequoia sempervirens. Next base: position 13,134,372 of record VDFB02047230.1, on the reverse strand, counting down.
ATCACCCGTCATATGATTTGAGCATCTGTTGTCAATTATCCAATGTTTTTTCTCCTCTCTAGCATGAAAAATAGTCACCATAGTCCCTTTGATGTTGTGACCTATTTTCGGGACAATTTTCTTCATACATCTTTCAGAGTCAGTAGAATTAGTTCCAACATTTAGAGCCATGAACAAGCATTCATCATTCGTGTAGTTAGATTCATCATCAGATATGCTAGAATCTTATTTAACATAATAAATTCTCTTAAAAAATTTACCTTTATTATCCTTATATTTTTCATTTGAAACTTTGGCTGGACATCTTGAAGCATAATGACCTATCTTTCCACAGTTAAAACATTTGAGAGGTAACTTACCTTTGTATTTTAAAGTACCATTTTTCAATCTTCTAACAAAATTTGCTTCTATTTTATCAAGATCATCCAGATCTGATTCATCATTCTTATCTGTCTTGCTAGCTTTAAAGTAGTCTCTTTCCTTGAATTATTTTAACCAAACTCTCTCAATTAAAAGGTAGTTAAAGCACCAAACAACTGATCTCTAGAATAATGATATAAATCTCGAGCTTCCTCAATAGCATAAACTTTAGAACTATAAGATTTAAGAAGAGTCCTTAATACCTTCTTTACTACCTCATTTTCTTCTAGTTTTCCACTAAGGCCATTGATGGAATTGAAAATTTCATCCAATTTATGCATGTAGCTTGATATATCTTCATCCTCTATCATCCTTAGAGTTTCAAACTTAGTCTTCAAATTTTACATCTTTACTTGCTTGACTTTATCATCTCCTTCATAGATACTTTCCAGCTTCTTCCAAATTTCTTTAACACATTTGTAGCCCATAACCTTCAGAAGTTCTAAATCAACAAGACCACTCAAAAGAGCATTCCTTACTTTTCCATTATTCTCATATGCTTTGATCTCATCATCAATTTTTAGAACATTAGTAGGCATGGTATATCCATCTTCAATTGACTTCCAAACTCCAAACCCCAGGGAAATAAGGAAACCTTCCATCTTGGTTTTCCAAAATGCATAATTTATCCCATCAAACAAGGGAGCCTCCTTCCTATGCGCCATCTGGATCTACCTCAAGCGGTTAAGCTTCTTCCAAGGAACCTTTCTGTAATACCAATTTTTAGATGCACATGACAACTAAGAGGGGGGGTGAATCAATTGTACATCAAAACATTCAAATCCTCAATATATTCTCAAACCCTTATCAACCATTAAACCCTTATCATGCATTAGCAAAATGTAAACACATGAAATAGTAATGCAAACACATCCAAACACATAAGAACACCAAATTTATGTGGAAAACCCAGGAAAGGAAAAACCATGGTGAGGATTAGCTCACTATATAAATGAATTGCAACATTGAATACAATAGGCTGACTACTGAAGGGATCACTGCGGAATTAGAAAGAAGAAAGAAAGGAACTATTAGAAAGATAACTCCATCTCAAAGCAACAAGAAGATCCACCACAACAACTCTTCACCACCCACAACCTTCAGCTCACTAGCTTCAATAACTTCAAGTACATTGAAATTGTAGATACCTTCTACTCACTGCTTGAGGTAGCCTTAGTCGTCAAAACTCACACTCACATCACAACTCTTGATCACACTTCACTCCACAACACACCACACACCATTCTCCAACATTATACCTCGTATTTATACCATCCACAACCTTGAAAACATTCTCCAAGGTCGGCTATGCACCTCAAATGTGCAATCACAAAATAGGTTGGCACCAAACACTTTCACAATGGAAATAAGTGAAGGATGACCACACCAAGGGTTAACTAGGACCCAAATATACACCACCACACTACTTAACAAATCCACAATCCATGAGGTGCCTCTACAAATAGTGCTAGCATGCTAGGTCGACCAAACTTGAACTAACATACAAGTGACCATATACACACTTCTTTAGGTCACACAAACCACATAGAAACACTCCATAAAATCCATATAACCTCTCAGATTATTCCAACATCATCAAAATATTCTGCAACTCTGCCACAACTACCTGAAACTGAGAACACCATCATTCTATGCAACTAGACACACTATCACATACATCCAACTCACTGAAAAACTTCACAGAATACCTAAACACCTGAAACCTCGAAGGAAAGTCGATACATACATTGTAAGCATGCCCTCAAATCTGCAAGACAAGAAACCTCAAGGTGGAGAAATGTAGAGCAATCTCATTTCTCCCAGAAAACCTTCTTCATAGGCACACACAATGGTGAACACAACTTTCACTGCCGTACAATCCAAAACCTGTAACTCTAGATATAACACCTTTGAATACCTTTGATCATTACATCCAATCCGCACAATCGTATCTTCAACCATGAAGAAATACGAAGCACAACACTAAACACCACTCTATCACATTGTAATATCTTTTATTCAAATTTTCTCAAAAGCACTTGGAAACCAAGTGAACCAATTGCATTAGCAACACTACAAACACTTCTTCAACACATCAACAACATCTGCAACACTTCATATTAAACACAACACATCCATACTACCAATAATCTCATCAACACATGCAAGCTCCAACAATCTCCACAACTATATTGAAAGTTGACAACAATGACACCAACAACAACATTGTGTTGAAAAAACTAACAACTTCAGGCTTCCAATAACTCCAAGGCTAGGGGTTGACATCAATGAAAACACCAGAAAACTTCCAACAAAACTCACATAGGATTTGAAATGGTGTTAGGATCTTGAATTACTGCAATAAAGCTCTTGACTTGCTTGATAGTACTCTTGATCATAAGTTCGCCAATAGTTTTTCTTATTTTTACTAGATGGATTTCAAATGATGCAATAACTAGGTATTTATAAGGATTTCTCTAATTTTCTGAAAATTAAATCCTAATAGCCGACATTTGCAACTTGAATTTTGAATGTTAAAATACCGATACCGATACCGATATTTCCAAAATTGTTCCCCAACAAAATAGGGGGATCCATATGCCCTAGGGTGAATGGGTCCTGGCCCTATTTTCTAGGACATTAACTTTTGAGGGAAAAATACTAATTAAATGCATTTGTTCAATACTTTCAATTTATTGGAAAGTGGTACAAATGGGCTATAGAATGCATAATTTAGGAAATTAGGCACCGAATTAGGCTCAATAATTTAGGGGGAGCAAAACATAGTGTGAAATTGTCAAGGGTGACAATTTACGATGGTATATTTAGCCCTCACTTTAGTGAGGGTATGACCTTATGCTTAGACTCACACTAAAGTAAAAAATCTTTCAAGAGGGGTCCAATTGTCCAAATGTTGAAGATAGGATGAATAAGGATCTAGAGAGGTAATCAAGCCCCTAGGATCCAAGATCACATGGCAAACCAACATAAGCACAAAGGAACACACATACACATGAAATGTAGCAAGAAAACATACACAAACATACAATGTCAATATGAAAGCAAGAGGAGGGTATGGACTAGCAAGCTATGTTATGCTAAGATCCCCACCAAAGGCGTTCATGACTCACACAATAGAAAAGTTCAATAGTTTCTAGGTGAATCACAAACAGGAAGGCACACAACCTAGTGAAGTTTGATATTCACTAGGTGAGCCCCCAAGATAAGGTAGCAAAAATGAGAAACACACAAGGTATAGTGAAGTATTTTATTCACTAGGTGTGCACCCATGTCAACCATACTAAAAGTTATACTCCCTAATAACTTTGATAAGGTGCTACAAAATGATCCAAATGCTATGCCAACACAACACTAAGTTCAATGCATGTGAAAAAAGTGAAGCAAAAAATGCCAATGTCAATGTCAACACATTACTAAGTCCAATGCTTGTGAACAAAGTGAAGCAAATAATGCCAATGTATGGCCCCACCTTAAAGAAATCGCTAAACACCCTGATGTGAGCAATTACTTTAAGGGAGAAAAATAATAAATGTCATGCAATAAAAGGTCACACAAGCTTATTTGGAAAGCCCTATTCCAATGATATGTTTCCAAATGAAGCTACATCATGATAAGGGGTTTCCCCTAAATACAATATAATAAACAACATATAACATGAACACAGGAGGGATCCACGAATCCAGGGCTAGTATATGTCTTTGCTACAGTGATATAATAGAGCTCCAAACTGACATCATTCCCCAAATACTCATGGAACAATTAAAATAATGGAGGAATGAAACATAGAGAGAGAAGAAAAACAATCCTTTGGGTCAACATGGAAGATACCTAAATGTCTCAACACCTTGCATCGTCCCCAAAAGGAAAACACAAGACAAAAGTAAAGAAAAAGTTTACTACATATAGAAGAATGAAGATACAAATAGAAGAGTGTCACGACAGGTTCATTTCCTTTGTATGTTTGTACCAACAAAGCTACAAGGGTCATCCAAATAAAACTCACAAAAAAAAAAGGCACACCAATCAACACAACACATGATATCACATCACGTGCAAGAAAACACAAAGAGCACATGAAAAAAACATAAAAGAGTACCACACATGTGAGTCGACCTAAATCAAGTCGTCCACATCCCATTATTGCTCATCATATAGGGAGGTTGGAAAACTAGCTAAAGGGACTACAACAAGTGTCGTACTAGGAGCATCTTTAGGTTCAACATGTGGTGAGTCACTCTCATTAGGAGGATCATATCGATTGCCCCCATCTAAATTCATTTTCTTTGAAAATAACACTTTAAGCTCATTATGGACTTGTTCATCGATTTTAGCAATGCCATGTTCATTGTCCAAATTAATCACAATGGGAGGTTTTATGGCAATGTCTGTTGTATATTTTTGTTTCACATCTTATTTTGGTTCCATGTCTTGTTTTGGTGAAAGTTGTAATTCTTCTTTATTTTTTTGCATAGGTTTTGGATTATCATGCACTATGTTATTCCTTTCTTCTAATTGATGAGAAAGAGCATGACACCTATACCTACACTCTTTAGCATTTCATTTTCTTATTGCATGATTTTCAATTTGTGATGGGGTAGGAGTGGGTTTCTCAACCATTGGTCTCTTTTCTTCCCTTAGGGGAGGAATTGAAGGAACCATCGAGGGTTGGGAAACCACTGTCTCTTTAGGTCTATACACTTATTTTTATCTTTGGAGGTATGAAAGGAATCATTCGATTATATTTTGGTCTTTTATAGAAGATGGATGGAAGAATTGCGACATACTTACCTTGGTTACTTGGAAGTGTCTTTTCTTGAGACATAAGTTCATTTATAACTGGTGGAGGATGAGGAACAATCATAGTCTTATCATTTTTAGGAATATTAGTAAGAGATAATTTTATTATGTGCTTTTCCTTAAAAATTTCGTATGACCTAAAAAGGAAATCCTCACGAGGCTTAATAGGTTCCATGGGTTGAGGCCAAAATAAATCTACTGAAAAGTTCCCATGGGAGGAAAAAGGGTTAAACCCACTATGATGCACTATAAAGATTTGTTTTTCATATGGAAACTTTATCCACTCATGAATAATTGATGAGATGACATTCATGGAGCGTAGCCATGGGTAGCTTAGCTTCACATGGAATTGGTTTGATGTCAGGATGATATAAAATGACACATATAATTATTTTGGTCCAACTTTAAGAGGAAGAGTGATCAAACCTATCGTAGGGTGAGAAAAACCTTCATGATTTTTCAACCATGCTTTTGATTATTCATAAGAATATTGATAAAGTTCATGCAAAAACAAGAATTACTTAGTGATCACATTCTCTACACACACAAGATCAATGAGTATCCCCATTGTAGGATTGTCATTAATATGTCCGATGATATAGAGAGGACCATCAGGTGCATGTATGGATGTGTCAATATGGGTGAAAGCAATGTCGGGTAACAAAGTGGTTTGACCCTTATGAGGTTGAACATCTATGAGTGTGACCATATCTTGTAGACCATCCTCATCATCACTCTTATCATTATTAGCATCACTCATGTCATTAGTACTATCAATATTCATCTCATCATTCTTAACATCACAAGCTTACACAAATTTAGATGAGTGATTTGGCATTGGATTAGTAAAAATCTATAGGTTTTGGTTAGGTGGGGCAATAGACTTATTCCCTTGATCATTAACATCACCTAACTGGATTCCATTAGAATCAATGAGGTCTTGAACTTGATGTCTAAGATGCATGCATCATTCTGTATCATGTCTACTTATGCAATGATATTGATAAAATAAATTTGGATTGTAACTTGGAGGTAGAGGTTTGGTTGTATCCACAGGTCTAACCAAAACCAAGAAAATTAAGTTCTTATTCAAAATTTGCAACATGATTGAATGGAGGGTGTCAAGTAACTATGTAAATTGTCTATCTATCGATCTAAATTGGTATGGAGTTGAGCTTTTGACAGAAACTTGAGTGTCAATGTGGTTGGTTGATTGAGATGTATGTAACTTGATAAAGTTCTTTTTTTGTTTCTTGAATGGTTGATATTTTTTTGAGGTATGGATTTAGATTTATCATTAGGAGTGGACAAAGATATATCTTCATACTGAATGATCGAATTCTAGTAATCACAAAATTCCGTACACAAATACATAAAGGATGAATATTTCATCAATAATATTCTATCCCTTATGTCAGGTTGCAAGATTTCAATGAACACTCTTTGGACATCCGTATCACATAGAGTAAGATTTTTTTGTGAATAAAGCAATTGGTAGTGACATATGAAGTCTGTGACCTTTTCATTTTTCTTTTATTTACATCGCATTAAATAGGTTAGGGTAATCTTAGGACTAATGTTTAGTTGAAAATGATGGAGGAATGCATCAAAAAACTCATTAAATGAGTGGATTGAGTTATTCGACAATGAACAAAACCATTCCAAAGCCATATCTTTTAATAAACTAGGAAAGAGTTTAGCCAGGATTTTGTCCTAAAAAAAGAAGTCATTACATAATGCGCTATGCCGATATATGATTGCTAGGGTCTCCTTTACCATTGTGCTTCTCAAATCAAGGTATCTCTATGCTTTGTGGCATTGGTGTTTCAATATTTCTAGTGACAATGGGATCCTTTTGACATATTGTGATGATTTCCCATTTTGGTTTTGGCTCAAAGTTGATATTTGTTATTGAAGTGAAGTTACATTTTGCAAAAGTTGGTTAATGATGAAATCATTGGTTGACATGTTTTGAGAATGTGGTGGAAGTGTACATGTGCTTGGTGGACTACTATGTTGCAAATTTATGAGAGGGGATCAAACTTGAGGCGTGACATGTGAAGATCCAAAACCATAAGGATTTCCAGTGGAAAGGCCTAATGTTGGAGTTATACCGATGCTTTGTTGTATTGTTGAAGTGAGAGTTAGATTTGTGTATGTAGGGATAGAGATTATAGTTGTAGGGAGGGAGACTTGATTTCCTCTTTGGATTTGAGTGTATTCCAAATCTTGAGTGCAACTAGCCATTGTAGGTAAATTAGCATCAACTATATGGGATAGGCTACACAATACCTCTAATCCTTGATCATAATTAATCAATATCCTCATGTTATCTATTATAGGGACTATTGTACCAACAAAGTATTCAGTACTCATAAAGTCTTGAAGTTTTTCTAAATCTTTATCCAATTGTTTCAGTTTATCTTCGAGGACATGGGCAACCATAGTTTCAACATCTTTAAAAATGGGTGATTGTAAGGTTGTCATTGGTATGGTAGTGTTAGGTATAGAGTCCAAAATGGGCTGAGTATTGACAACACTGTGCATGAACAAGTTAGAATACTCGGGAGCCACAAAAGATGTAACAAAAACATGGGATTCCATAAGTCTAGAACTACATCTCAGTGAAGTATTGACAATAGGATACTAGGTCATGAAGCTCATGTGAGTTTCAAAACACTTAAGTGTACCCACTATGAACACTAAACTAACAAACACAGTAAAATAGCCAGAAATAGGATTTAGACAAAAAAAGTAGACAAAGGATATCACAATATAGGTCTATGCAAAAATTGGTTTAGTTGACAACAAGAGAATAGTGGCACCCAAGGGCGTCTATGTCATAGGCTAGTTTTTCAAAAATTTAAAATTTGACTATGTGTGATTTTGCTTAAGGATTTTGGGTCTGGTTGCAGGTGGTTTTGACAGTGAATATTGTTTTAGAATTTTCCTACTTTATGCCAATGTAAGTGTGTAAAGTATGTGAATAATAAATGATAATCCTAAATGCAATTTTCTGATCTAAAATGCACAAATTGACTAATTTTAAGATGCTTAAATATGAAATTGGTGATTTTGATGTAATTTTGAAACAAAACAATGCAATTTTTTTTACTTTTTATCACTTTTTTAGCTAAATGAAAGATGCCTAAATGAATGTAATTAAGAATGTCAAAACTGAGATCTGCAAGCACAAACAAATTGAAGACACAAATACAAAGATGTGTGAAAAAGTTTGCTGATGCAATTGTACAAGGATAGAGGCACTCAAGGATGTCTGAGTCCTTGATAGGGGTTCTCAAAATTCAAAAGTTGAATGTTTATTGTACTATCTAAAGGTTCTAATCTCTATGTAAATAGGTCTTCAATTGAGTATTTTTCTAGAATTTGCTCAAATTAAGGCAATGTGATGCAAATGCAAATGTGTAACAATGAAAATGAAAATTATGAATGGAATTCTCAACGTAGATTTGATCTAAGTGACTAAAATGAAGCTTAATTCAACCTATAATGTAAAATGATATGCAATTTTTTAAATTTTTATGACTTTTATGATGCAAAAGTGAGACCCTAGATAAGAAATACAAAACAATGTAATACAAAACTTAGATCTATAATGCCATTTCAAAAGGTATTTAATGTTAATAGGTTAGGTTAACCAAAATGAAACAAAGAAGAAAAGAGAACCCTAGGTCTAATGTGCAAACCTAGGATTCAAACTTGGGTGTTTTGGGTTATATTCCTTACGTTTCATTAAGATGGAGATCACAAGGTATTTAGATTGACTTTCAACCATGAAGGTAAGGAAATAAGACTTAGATTTGCATCTTTTAGGGTCTTGGAATGATTTGGAATTGATTTGCTATGATTAACCTAATTATACTATGTGACCTAATATGTAAAATGCAATAATCCGACAAACACCAGACTGAAACAATAACTTGTAGGAAGATTTGGGAAGTGTAGAGGATTGTGTACCTGCCCAGAAAAGTTTGTTATGATCACTATAGAGGGAAAGTGTCACCCTAGGGTGTATGGGACCTTATATGCCACTTCTACTCTACTTTTGAGGTCCTTTGATGATATATTTGAGCTTCTGATTCCCGATTGTAGAGTTGTTGAAACACCGTCAAAATTCTGTAGGTGAGTTTTTATGAGCTAACAAGATATAGGGATTCAAATGCAACAATAAAAAAATTGTCTTCAAAATTCTTTCAATCTTCTCCAAACCTAAGACATGCACATTCATAAAGAGAAGAGATGTGCCATTTAGGGGCTTGCCTCAGTCAAACTCTGTGTAAGTGTTTCCACTTCCACAATGGAAATGTCAAGGATAAAATGATAATGGATAGGAAGAAATGATTAAATCACAAAGTGCTGCTACTCACCAGTGCCCTTCAATGGCTTCCTTGAAGGACTGAGTAGTACTCATCACCTCAAGGTATTGGATCTTGCTTTCTTGATTTTCTTGAATGATTTGGAGACCTACAAAAGTATTAGCCTTCACGAAACAATGATAACATGAACACACATAAACTCACATAGAATTTGAAATGATGTTAGGATCTTGAATTGCTACAAAAAAGCTCTAAAATGCTGCTCTTGATTTGCTTCATAGTACTCTTGATCATAAGTTTGCCAATAGTTTTTCTTATTTTTGCTAGATGGATTTCAAATAATGCAATAACTAGGTATTTATAGGAATTTCTCTAATTTCCAAAAATTTAAATTATGATAGCCGACATTTGCAACTTGAATTTTGAATGTTAAAATATTGACATTGACATATCTAAAATTGGTCCCTGAAAGAATAGGGGAACCCATGTGCCCTAGGGTGAATGGGTCTTGGCCCTATTTTCTAGGAAATTAAGTGTTGGGGTAAAATATTAATGGAATTAATTTTTTTATTGCTTGCAATTTCTCAAAAAGTGGCACAAATGGGCTATAAAATGTATAATTTAAGAAATTAGGGACCTAATTAGGCTCAATAATTTAGGGGGAGAAAAACATAGTGCGAAATTGTCAAGGGTGATAATTTACGAAAGTACAAAAATGATAAGTCCATTTTATTTTGATGAGTTCCATCTCCATGATTGACACCAAAATCCTTTTAAACATAATGATGATGATAGTTTTGTGGATCAAGACAAACATACATCCAACAATCTTGATAAAATTGTATGGGAAAGCTTGATATAAGCTTCAATTAGCCAACCAAAAGCACTCTAGAAAAAAGAATCAACTAGTACTAGCCATTCTACAAATCCTAATCACATATCTATTAGTTATCCTTATGGTAACTTTGACAAGGGAAACACCTCTTTAGACCAAGGCTCTCATCACCAATCCATATCTTAAGTCCCCACCTTATGTGAGTGGCTTGTAGCCTCCACCTCCTATGCAAATATTTTATCCTCAAAACCTTGGTAATTCAACCCATCACATCAATCCAAACACCACTCATGTCAAATTTATCATCCCTAATCAAACCCTCCCTCATACAATGTTGCCTTAATGGATTTTATCCATAGACTACTAGAAAATAATCTCAACCAAAAAATCATAAGAAAAGTTGTGGAGTCTTAAAACATCATTAATCCAATGCCGTCCAAGTGTACAAATTCCATCCAATTGTACCATCGATAATGTACTCATCAACCGCAAGTCCATCAGGAATATAGAAGATCCTTCTAACACCATCATTCCTACAAGTCTATCTATGTGGGAAAATAAGTATCAACCTTTTCATAGCTCCATGAAAATCATAAAATATAAAATCCATTAATGTAAAATACCCCTCCTCCATCTATGTGCAAAAATTTATTAGTCTATCCATGCATTAATCACTAGTGTCATTGTTAAAGAAAATTGCCACTCCTCCCTTGTGTTATCCAAGAAAATCTAGATATGTAAAGAGTTTGTTTCAAAACATGACCAAACATATCTACACTTAAATCAAGATCCAAGAATCCAAGCTAATACTTTTCATGATCCCATTCCCTCTCAATATCAAAGCATCCATATTAATCCCATCCCCAAATCATAATCCTATCCCCTTAGTTTCACCACCTATATTCGATCCAATTTTCTCATCATTGAGGAAATTACAACTACCACCAATCCATACCCATCTAAAAATGGACTTGCACCTCATTTCCATGGCAACAAGTATCCTATTATAAATTAAAATTGTTTGATCATGAACTATCAAGGAAAAGGATTAGTTTTTCATGAGCAAGGAACCTTGGAGCTCATACATGTAAAATAAAAGCAAGTATTTTAGAGCCTTAGCTACAAATCTCACATAAAATACTCTAAAAGTGTTAGTGATACCTCGACAAATCCTAAGGAAATTTATTATAATATCTAAATGGCCACCTTTCATTTCTCCTATCAAGAGTTTTTTTCCACCAATACTTTCATACCACTATCCCTATCACTAACCTTAACCATCCATCACCTAAAAGCCCCAATCAGAATCAACAAACACATACATCATTATACTTATTCCAAAATGATGAATTTATAATAGATTCATGGGATTTCAAGATAATATCCCCCCATAGGACCATAACATCAATTTTGGAAATGATTTGGATGACCAAGCATATGAAGAAATTAATGTACAAGTATCCAAGGATACCCATGTATTAATGCATTGAAATATAATACCAAATCAAAATTATATCCAAATCAAAATAGATCAAAAGTGACACATAGGCCTAACAATAAAAAGAAAGCACAAAATTATTGTGGGTCGCAAAGAAAAAAGAAGCAATGAATCCATGTGGAACATCTAAATTTGTATCTCATAGAGCTTAATAGATCCTGAGATCCAAGAATTCCTATCTCCCTTTCTAACCATGAAACCCTAAATCTAAATCTGGACATCCTCATTCTAATGTTAAAACTCCTAAATATGTTTGGGTTCCTAAATCCAAAAAGCTCTTATCCCAATCCCAACATCTAAAATACCATACACCCAAAATCCAAATCCTAATCAAAAGCTTCAATATCCATCATGGTGTGTGCAATTGGTGGTCCTAGTTCCCCTTGGTCCCATAACATTTCCTCATGTCTCCACCACCTCATAATTTTCCATCCAAATTACCCACCATTTTACTTGGAAGAATCCTACAATGTTAGAGCTATGATGGTACAATGTTTATATTTTAGAGAAGTCAACTTAGTGATTTATTTTTTTCTACTAACACCCATGAGAATAAGGAAATTCAACATGGTCTATTTGAAGTAGTTATTTAACAAGGGATACTTTCAAATCATCATGAAAAAGACACTCAAGTTTGAGCATCTTGAATCTAAATCCCTATCCCCTATCCAAAATGTAATCTAGAAATATCAAATGCAAATATATCCAGCCCACCTTAGCATCCTAAAAGAAGAAAAATCATAAAAAAAAAAAATAGAAAAAGGAAAGAGAAATTTATCCAATAGTGAAAACCATTCTCATGGAACTATTGCCACTTTGTGCCTCCCCTTTTATTTCCCATTAGTTATAACCAATTTGAGATATATTAATGGGTTTATCATGCTCAAATATACCTCTGGTGGTTGTATTATCCCTTTGAAAAGCTTTAGTCAAATACCCATTTGAAAAATCTCAAATTTTTTGTTAAATCCTCCTCCTTCCTCTTTTGGTCTTGTTGGAGGGTCCCGAAAGGACATTTGGACCAAGTCCAAATATTCATTTTATTTTTTAATCTTTGCTTTCTCTTTTGATTCTATTGAAGTATTAGGATCTGAAAAGGATATTTGGTCCAAGTCCAAATGTCCATTTTCTTTCTAAGTTCATGCTTCCTCTTTCAGTCTTGTTAGAGTTTCGGGTCTCAAAATGAAATTTGGACAAAGTCTAAATTTTTGGTTTCTCTTCGAGTCTCTGCTTCATCTTTTGGTCCCATCAAAGTTTTGGGTTCGAAAAGGACATTTGGAACAAGTCCAAAAGTTTGTTTTCTTTTCGAGTCCCCACTTCCTCTTTCGATTCCATCGAAGTTTTGGGTCTCGAAAGGACATTTGGACCAAGTCCAAATGTCCATTTTCTTTCTGAGTTTCTGCTTCCTCTTTTGGTCTTGTTGGAGTTTTGGATCCCAAAAGGACATTTGGACCAACTCCAAATGCCCATTTTATTTCCTAGTTCGCGTTTCCTCTTTCGGTCATATCAGAGTTTCAGGTCTTGAAAGGACATTTGGACCAAGTCTAAATGTCTATTTTCTTTCCGAGTCCTCACTTCCTCTTTTAGTCTTGTCAGAGTTTCGGGTCTCGAAAGGACATTTGGACCAAGTCTAAATGTCTATTTTCTTTCTGAGTCCCTACTTCCTCTTTTGATCCAATCAAAGTTTTGGGTCTTGAAGGGACATTTGGAAAATTTCCAAATGTCCAAATTTGTTCTTGATTTCTATTCCCATCGCCTTTGTTCCTATCGGGACTTCAGATCCCATGAGGATTTTTGGACAAAATTACTGATTTTTCACGTTTCAACCTAGAAATCACCATTAATGTTGCAGTGACTTCCCCAACTGCCAAATTTGATTCTTGGAGCTATAAGAATGATTTTAATTTTTTGTCACCAAATCCAAGTGGAAAATGATGCCTATTCTTCATTTATCATTTGTAGACTACTTTTTTGTTAGAGGGTCACCCCTAGCTACAATTTTACTGTAAATTTTGTGGGGGTTTCTACTCTCTATCCACAACTTCATCAATATGGAAGCATGGCTATGGTGTGAGGGCCTTTATGGAAGAATTTGAGCCTGGGATTTGAAGCACACATGTCTACACCTAATTTGCATGGGTTTTAGCTATGGTTTCCTACCTAGTCACATGCCTTATCTCTCTCCTATGGCCTACAAATGAATATAAGGAACTTTTATGCTCATTGAAGGCTTCTTCCCTAGTTTATCTTGTAGATACATGTATGCTCTAAATATTTTCAATTGTAACATTGTTCTATGCCTCTCTATCAATGAAATCTATATCTTACCCTCTCTCACCTTGAATGTGTTGTGTAAATATTCTTGTCTCCATATTTGAATGAATTTTCCTATGTTTCCTAAGATTAAATGTTGTGTTAAATATGGTATAATAAGCTAATTTTGGATAAATATCTTCCCTCTTAGTGTATGTTAAATCCTAACCTTCGTGTGACTTCTTAGGAAATGGCATAATAGAGAGTTGTGTGAATTTATCTAGTGGTTTTATTGATACTCTATATAATCACAAGTAGGAAGAAACATATTTAACTTTGGTGCATCACCATATTTTCAAATTTAATCATTCACTGCTCCCTTTTCCTTATGCAACTTGATAGATTAGTATTAGTGTAGAGTTATCTAGTGTTGGATTGGGCTAGTATTGTTGCATCTAGTTTTTGAGAGGAAGTTGACCTAAACTAGAGATTTGAATTCATTTGAAATGTTCCACACCTTGAGGTTAGTTCCATTGTGTTATTGGAATGCTAAACATGTTTAATAGGGTGCAATTGCATGTGACAATAGTTTTTGGCACACCCGACGAGATATTCTGATGGAGTTTTTTCTATCATGCTAAGAAAGTGGTGTTGTTCTTAGTATTTTTAGCTTTAAGGAGGCATTCAACAAAGTATCTAGTGACTCTGTAATCAAATTTTGGTGACTACAACAATTAAGTAATATTGGTTCCAGATTAGACCTAAAAATTCATGCCAAAAAATTCAAATAAGTGCATCTTTCAGAGGTAATTTTTAGTACATTGAACTATCATTTTTTTCTTCTAGAACAAGAAATAGACATTCTTTATCATTGATAAGGATAAGTAGGGGTTCCATAAATCCATCTCTTAGAGCTCAGTCTACACCTCCATTTAGTAGATTACTTTAACCTTGAACTCTTACCACCTAGATAAACAAACCATTATTTCATATGGCTGTCCCTAGAAATGAAGTGTTTGTTACTTTTAATGGTGGTATCCCTCATGTGTTAGCCCAAAGGGATGACATACCATTAAATTATTTGAAAAATATTCCTTATTTCTCTGGTGAAACAACTACTACAACAAACACATTGAAGATGTGGCCAATATATGTTCCATATATAATATCATAGAAGAGAATGTGACTGTTATACTCCTATCCACATCCTTGAAGGGAAACAAATTACAATGGTACAAAGGTTTGCAAGCTAAATCCATTCACAACTAGGATGAGTTAGGTGAAAATTTATGTGAACAATTTGAAGACAAGAGTGATCACTTGTCCTTTGTGGAGTAGTTGACAATAATTAAGAAGACACCCCATGAATTCATGGGAGATTTTAACTTCAAATTTTAGTAGACTTGGGATAAAATCCTTGCCTTGGTGAAGCCTTCTCCAAATCAGGCCTTCCTATACTATTTAAGGGATCTTAACAATGATGTGGCTGTTATGATATAGTCTATGGGTGGAGTGACTCTACTGAATGAATCTGACATTGCCATTAGGGTAGAAAATTATCTAATGCAAGTTGGGAAAATAGATCCAAGGCTTCCAATGCCTCTATTCCTAGAGTTTCTTCCTCAACAACTGACATTGGCTCCTATTCCAATTGGATCTACTAGTCAACCATCTATTTCTCTTGCACCTTCAAATGAATTGCATCAAATTACAACCTTATTGAAAATTTTTGGTAATGAATTAGTGACAATAAAGAGGAAAAAATCTCAAAGCAACAAATCTTACCAGCTTCAAAGTCAAAATTATCAGAAAAATAGACCATCATATCGAGGGAAAATCAATGGAATTATGCCAAACCCTTGAATAGTGTAAATCCAACCACTACTATCACTTTAAAGACTCTTGTTACAATTCAAAAAAACTTATCTCAAGAACATGACTAGTGTTACCCATGCAATCAACCACATAACAAAAATTCTTGTCAAAATGGAGAGCTTTTGCAAACTCTAGTGGTTCAAAATTAACCCTTAACTTTAGGACAACAATCTAATGCAAACTAAATAGATGCCGATAGGTATGATCACATATTAGGAGAATCTACATTGGTAAATTAGCATGAAGAAGATATTTGTGGCCTAAAACAATTAAGGATTAATGCAGTGGCCCATAACACATGCATTGCAAGTTATGGAGGATCACAAAGGATAAAATGTGGTTGTTATAAGCTCTTTGTTTCACCTGGGAAGAGTTGTATAATGGAGAAATGACAGTTGAAGGCATTGTTCCAGTTTTATTATAAGTCCGCATGCATTTCCTCCCAGATAAACATTTAGATAGATAAACATTTAGATAGCTTTTGAATGTGCCTTATCAAATATAATTGTATCAAGTGGCAGTGTTGCGGATGCTGCACCTTTTAGTCTTATCACCATTGAATCCATTAGTAAGAAAATTCATAGTCATATTGCAGATTAGTGTTCTACCATAGTCATTGTAATGGGAAATCTCACAGAACCGTTGAAACAGGTAAATGATGCCATATTGTAAAAATCTAAATGTGCTCATTATTAGATCTTGGCTATATTTTCATTTTAATAACTGTATTTTCATTTTAATAAATGTATTCTAAAACCCTCATTGAAATCTTATTTTCAGGTTGTAGCTCATCAAATTAGAGAGGTGAACATGCACTCTTTACTTTCATCCGACCATGACCAATGAGATTTCTAGATAGGAAGTTGCCATCCTTCTCATTCAAATCCTTCCAATCTTCCCTCAAGGGTTGTCCAGTTGGAATGGGAGGGCAAGGTTGCTCTGAATTGGGCAATATATGCACCACAAATAATATAACTACATTTATTATATATTTTCATGTCTTTTCTCCCTTCAATTTTTGTAGCATTTGTTCGTATCTTGGATTTGTATTCCATGAAAACCAAGAGTGCAGTGAAGGATATATTTCTTGGATCTTTGTTTATGCAGTTGTATGTTGTTTGTAATTCCTTTGGTTATACAGTTGTTTGTTGTTTGTATATTCTTTTTTTCTCATGCAATACAATTTTTTTTTTGAATATCTATGATATTTGAGCTTTATATGGATAAAGTTGTTTGTTGATTGTATATTTTTTTTCATGTTAATCCAATAAAAAAAAACATTTGAATATCTATGATATTTGAAGTTTATATGCATAAATTTGTGAGAATTAATTAAGTTAGATTTGATTTATAACTTGAATCATTGATTCACTCAAATAAATGACTAAACCATGACTAAATAAATGACTACTATGACTAAAATAAATGAATACAATGACCAAATATATAACTGCAATGACTAAATATATGACTACAATGGCTAAATATATGACTAACATGACTAAAATAATGATTAAATATATGACTAAAGTAATGACTAAATTAATGATTAAATATGTGACTAAATTAATGACTAAATATATGACTAAAGTAATAACTAAATAAATGACCACCATGACTAAATAAATGACCAGTTAACAACAATCGATGACTAGATTAATGACTAAATATATGACTGAATTAATGACTAAATATATGACTAAATAAATCACTACCATGACTAAATAAATGACCAGTTAACAACAATAAATGACTAAATTAATGACTAAATCAATGACCAAATTAATGACTAGATAAATGACTAAAATAGTTTAGTCATAAATTTGGTCGCGTTATAAATGACCGACAATAAACTACTAATGGTCACGTGACCAAAATTAGTCATTTATATGCAATTTTTAGTAGTTTATTTGGTCATATATTGTTGTTTTTGTACTAGTGAAGGTCAAAGAAAAGATCAATGGATAATGGTATATCTTCCATAGTTGGCCAGACATCAACTTGCCAACCACCCCAATCCACTACATTTTTTGGTAAAATAGGTAGGACAATTTTTCTACAACCAATTCAAACTATTGGTAAGAGTAACAAAGCACAAGAGCAATCATAAGTCATCCAATCAAAAAAGTTGGATCTTGCTATTCCAAGAGTTTCATCTAAGGTTATTCAACCTCGTTTCAATATAGTTGATCAAATGAAGAAGGATAAATTGAATGTCACCATGTGGTCCAAGAACTATCCGTCCATCTCAAAAGGATTTTTTGTAACAAGATTTGGAAGGGCTCAAAACAACTAAATGATATGACAACAAAAGAAGGAACTAATCCACCAACCAACCTAGTGCAACCCAAGGAAGAGGGTAATTCAAGTAAAATAAGTAAGCCACCCCCTTCTATTTTTCCTTAATTATTAGATATTATATAGTGCATAATTGTATGATCAATTTGAGGGCTAGCAACTTTGTTATGCCAAAAAGGGTAGCTGATATTCTTGGAATTAAGTATGAACCTATGGCTAGGGGAGTTGTCTAATTGGATGGAACTGCTATCAAGATAGTGGGGGTCATGAAGCATCTAAATTTGACCTTACATACATTCCTTGGTTGCATTGTATTACAAGACATTTAAGTGATAGACCTCCTTGCCTTCTTTTTCATCTGTTTGTCTAGAGAGTTTACTGCTAAGATAGGTGGATATCTATCTTCTAATTGGTCACACATATCATTCAGAACAAGATATGGTACCAAAGTGACCATCAAAGCTAAACCCGTTACAAAATATCATAGCAAACCCTACACTCCTAGCCCTATAAATATGAATTACACATTGTATGATCAAAAGGAAGAGTGTATTGTTCATGTTCTTGCTACTCTTTTGGAGGAGATTCCTAATTGTTTGTTAGATGAATAGGGTAATGCATTTTTTTTGACCCACTTAATGAAATAGAGGATACTAGTCTTGACACTTACTATATTCATGAAGAGAATACTCCTATCCCCAATCTCATGAAAAATCAAGGAGATCTAGAGGGGTTGTGGAAGTTGTTTTTTATGGCTACAAAAATAAGAATGGTGTAGGTGTTGGTGTAATGCTGGTATCCCCAAGTAAGGAGAACTATTGCTTCTCTTTTAGACTTTATTTTAGCTCCACTAACAATGTGGTTGAGTATGAAGCCCTCATCCAAGGTCTCCAACTTACACAAAAGAGGAAGATCAAAATTGTTACATGTCTTTGGAGATGATGAATTAGTTGTCAACCAAATTAGAACTCAGAGCATAACCAAGAATAACCTGCTAAAATCCTACAAACACAAGGTTTGGGCTTTGGTTGAGGGTTTTGATGGCTTTGACATTCAGACTACCCCTAGAGGTAAGAATAAACATGTTGACATAGTTGCAATAGTTGGTGCTAAATTTGATATACAAAAAAATATTGTAAACAAGAGGGAGAAGCATATCAAGATTGTTGTAAGACCTATTGTTCTAGACAACCAGGTAAATTGGAAAGTCTTTGAAAATGATCAACAAATTATCAATTTTATTCAAGAAGAGGCATTTTTTTGCTAAAATCATTGTAAGTTGTAAGGCCAATATGAATATAAGATTATGTAGCTAAATAAAAATAAGTTGCCAAAAGGTCTCATCACTTTTGAGGGTATATTAAATTCAGATGACCAATTGAAGCGAAATAAAATGAACTTAGCTGCAAAGAATGGTGTCTACAAGTCAATCACAATTGCAAAAGGAAGATCTTTGAAATTGGGTAAGGTATGATATGAAACTTTCATTAAGCTTTATTAGGTTTATGATGATGTGTTTTCATGGACCTATGATGATTTAAAAGGTTTTGATCATAACCTAGACCATCAAACCATTGAGTTATACCTAGATGCTAAGCCTGCAAGACAAAAAAAGACTTGTCAATCCTAAGATTGAGCCTTTGATGACGAAAGAGTTGACTAAACTAATAAAGAATAAAATCATATTTCTCATCAAACATGCTTCATGGGTGGAAAAATTAGTCCCTGTTAGAAAGAAGAATGGGGAAATAAGGCTTTATTTTTACTTCTAAGACTTGAATAGATCCTCCCTAAAGGATCATTATCCTCTCCCATCCATGGAGAAAATTCTACAAAAGGTTAGTGGTTCAAAAAAAATTTCTTTCTTGGATGGCTACTTAGGCTACAATCAAATTATAGTCCAAGAATCTAACCAACATAAGATAAAATTTACTACCAAATGAGGTACCTATGCTTATTGCAAGATGCCTTTTGGGTTGACCAATGCTAACGCCACCTTTCAGTGGGCCATGGACATGTAATTTCAAGGTGTATTTAATTTTTTTGTGTTGGTCTACTTGGATGACCTAACAATATTTTAAAAACATGTAGGTGATCACTTCAGCCACCTTGAACAAGTCTTCAAGAAGAGCATGGAGTATGGAATTTCCTTGAATCCACAAAATTATGTCCTTTCCATTGACCAAGGAAAATTACTTGGACACATTGTTTCCAATTATGGTTTGGCCATTGATCTAGTGAGAGTGGAGTCCATATACTCCATTCCATTCCCTGGCCACAAGAAAGGATTACAAAGCTTCCTAGGAAGAATTAATTTTATGAGAATATTCATTCCCAACCTTCTTTCTTTGATAAAACCTCTCACCTCAATGCTAAAGAAAACTATGGTCTTCAATTAGATCAAATAAGGGAAGGATAACTATGAGGCTATCTAAAAAGAAATTACTCAGGCTCTCATCCTTGTCAATCCCAACTATGACAACAACAATTATTTACACTGTTAGAGGAGAAGAAATAATATCAACTATCTTGACACAAATAAATAATGAAAATATTGAGTATCATATTTCCTTCTTCAATGAACGACTTAAATATTAGGAGGTCACGTATAGCTATGTTGAGAAACAAGTCATTACTGTTAGGAAATTGGAAAAATTTAGGCACATGTTGTCTTATGATAAGATCTAGTTGATGGTCCCTCATGCTAACATCAAATAATTTCTGTTGAGTAGAGATATCAGTGAAAAAAGAATTGGGTTGGTCACTAGGGTGATGGATTATGATGTTGATATTAATATCAAAAATCTTGTGAGAGGTAAGGGGTTGTGTGAGTAGCTTGTATCAACACTTGAGACTCATATAGAGGCTACCCTCATGTTACAAGAACATCAAATACTCAAATTTTGCACTCAGAACATCTTGGTGAATGATATGACTACCTTTTTGGAGGAAGGCAGGTATCCTCCAAGTTTGAATAGGGAAAAAAGAAGAAATTTAGATTGTAATCCATCCCTTATGTCTTAGTAGATGACATAATTTTAGAAAGGATCTCAATGGAGCTTTGTTAAGGTGCATTGAAAAAAGTAGGTCAACAATTTTTTTGAAGAATTCCTTGATGGCTCCTCATTTTTTTTGTGAGGAACACTACTACTAAAATAATGAGGGCTGGATATTATTTTTCAACTCTATTTAATGATGCTCATAGATGGGTGAATAATTTCAAGAAGTGTTCTTTCTTTTTTGGAAAATAAAGGTTAGCTGCCCTTCCTCTTCAACACATTCAAGTGGATTGGCCATTTACATAGTGGGGGTTGGATTTTATTGGTACGATAAATCCACCATCTAGCACTGGTTATAAATGGTTTCTAGCAGCCACAAACTACTTCACTAGGTGGACATAGACAGTCGCATTAAAGGATGCTACTAAGACTTTAATTATAGAATTCCTTGATGGAATTGTGACTAGGTTTGGTGTCCATTCCACCATCATCTCCGAGAATGTCAAATATTTTTTTGGTACCCAAATATATGATTAGGTAGTTAGGAATGGTATATACTTGAAAACCTCATCAATATATTAAAAGGACTAGTGAAGATAATAAAAGGTTTTGGCATAGAGAATTGAAGATAACCCTTTGGGCTAAAAAAATCACTCCCAAGAGAGCGATTGGAAATTCCACTTTCATGCTATTTTATGGAAGGGAAGAAATGTTACCATTGTCACTAGAGTTACCTTCTCTTGAGTTAGCACAACAATTATAATTAGCAGAAAATTATGCCATGACAGTAAGGTTGATAGAACTAATGGAGTTAGAAGATACTAGGAACAAGGCTATGAATACCTTAGATACTAACCAAGCACAATTCAAAATAAATTTTAATAATAAATCTATCCACAGTGTTCCAAGAGAGAGACTTGGTGCGAAAATGAGATGCAGAGAGAGCCAAAGAAGGAAGGTGTACCAAATTTGACACCATTTGGAGTGGCCCATATGTCATCATCAGCTATAAGGAGGCCAATGCATTACATCTCTCTAGGTTGGATGGTGAGGCTCTTCCAATACCAATTAATGGGATTCAACTCAAACCTTAGTTCTGAGGGGTTTTGAGAAGTCATGTACATATTAGCTTAGTTGTCGCTTTCCAGAAAGTGTTGCTACATTCTCCTTAAGGGAACTTGTGATCCAAGTGTTTTATTTTTTCTCCAAGTGCAAGCCTACACATGATTTTTTGTCATGTTTATTTCAAGGAAGGCTAGCGGTTGCAAGTTCTCTCATGACTCTATTCCCAACAGATTGACAAGGCCTTTGGATTCCATGATTAGCATGCAATCATCCCACATAAATCACCAAAATGTTACCACTTTGTGTCTCCCCTTTTATTTCCCATAAGTTATAATTGATTTGAGAGATCTTAATGGGTTTATAATAATCAAATATGCCTCTAGTAGTTGTATTATCCCTTTTCCAAGATTTAGTCAAATACCCATTTGAAAAATCTCAAAAAAGTGGCTAAATCCCCCTCCTTTCTCTTTTGGTCTTGTTGGAGTTTCAGATCTCGAAAGGACATTTGGACCAAGTCCAAGTGTCCATTTTTTTTGAGTCCTTGCTTCCTCTTTTAGTACCATCAAAGTATCGAGACCCAAAAGGGGCATTTGGACCAAGTCCAAATGTTCATTTTATTTTTGAGTTCCCACTTCCTCTTTTGGTCTTATTGGAGTTTCAAGTTCTCAAGGAACATTTGGACCAAGTCCAAATTTCCATTTTCTCTTTGAGTTCCAGCTTCCTCTTTTAGTTATGTCAATGTTTTGGGTCCTGAAAGGACATTTGGACCAAGTCCAAATGATCATTTTCTTTTTGAGTCCATGCTTCCTCTTTCGGTATCATTGTAGTTTTGGGTCCTTAAAGGACATTTGGAACAAGTCCAAATGTTCATTTTCTTTCCAGGTTCCTGCTTCCTCTTTTAGTCCATTTGAGTTTTAGGTCCCGAAAGGTTATTTGGACCAATTCCAAATGTCTATTTTCTTTTTGAGTCTCAACTTCCTCTTTCATTCTTGTTAGAGTTTTGAGCACTAAAAATATATTTGGACGAAGTCCAAATGTCCGTTTTCTTTCCAAATATTCCTCACTTTCGCTTTCAGTTTTGCCAAAGTTTCGGGTCCCAAAAGGACATTTGGACCAAGTCCAAATATCCATTTTCTTTTTGAGTCCCCTCTTCCCCTTTTGATCTTGTCAGAGTTTCGAGTCCCAAAGGGACATTTGCAAAAAGTCCAAAGTCCAAATCCATTCCCGATTCCTTGTTTCCATCACCTTTGTTTCTGTTAGGACTCTGGACCCCATGGGGAATTTTGGATATTTTTTTTGAATTTTCACATTGTAATGGCATGAATTCACACCCTATTCAAATTCCCCATTTAGTTTCCCGTACCTTAGAAAATGTAAAGTCGATGATGTAAAATCCACCGCCACCACCTTGTCCCTTCTACTTGGCTGCATCTTTTTGTGTCGGTGGAGGAATTTTTGTTGAGGATGCGCACACATCGCATGGATGTCCACGCATCACGCTACCATCCTGACAAGATTCTTGTCCCTAGGATTTGTAGAAACATTATGTTTAGTAGAAATTATGGATGCACAATCATCCTATGAAGTTGCAGCCTCCAAAGGATCTTTGCCAAGAAAAAAATCACCCACACGAAAGTGTTGAAACTTAGGCATGCACATTGAGATTCTAAATTAAGAATATTTATATGTTACAATGTACAAATTCCTTGCTTAAATAGGAAAGAGTGAGATGTAGTATGCTATATGACATTACCATGTTTCTTGATCTAACAACATGTGACAACTAACTACCTAGAATAATGTGAAGTCTTGGATAAGGCTTCTAGAAGGAATCTTATTTCCTATGCAAACATGTGAAGGGGGATGGCCCCATTATAACTAAATGCCTAGTGAATGCAACCTAGGAATTAATTCAATATTCCTAAGTATACTTATGCAAGTGTAATTAAATATTAACTACACCAACACCCCCCCATAAATGCAACTTAGGGAGGAAATGATAATGCAATGATGGAATGATGGGTCTCGACTACATGGCCATTTTAGGTACCCATTTACAAATGAAAATGAATGCAACTAATCTCCCAAAAATGGAGCAAAGGGGAAAACCCAGTGGGAAGAAAACCCCTCTCCAAAAAGGAGATGCAATACAAAAGAGATCAAGTGAGGAAGGATAGAGGACTCCATGATACCCCCCAAGTACACCATTGGTCACATGGATATATTACAATCAATAGCCCCATCATAGGAGTGAAAGAGAGAGGCTATTTAGCCCCCCCACAATGTGTGATCACCTGCAAAAAAGGTAAGTGCCTGAAAACAAAACATGATCCAATTTCGACAAACAACTTGTCTCCCTTTCAGAAGAAAAAAAACCAAGTAGAAATGTAGGGATGCTTCCCACTTCAGATAGGAATTGAAAGAAGGAAGAATAAATATGTATGATGATGATATCTCTGAAAAGTGCTCATGTGTCTCCTTGCCCAAGGAAGATGAAGATGCCACAATCAAATTAGGTACATTCCCAATCAATGAAGAAGGTGATAAACTAGGACTATGCAAAAAATGATGTTGAACAAGAACCAGAGAATGAAATACAATGATGCCTCGATTGAAGGAATAGATGGAGACTAAATTTTTTC
Source organism: Sequoia sempervirens (assembly GCA_007258455.2). Lineage (NCBI taxonomy): Eukaryota > Viridiplantae > Streptophyta > Pinopsida > Cupressales > Cupressaceae > Sequoia > Sequoia sempervirens. The sequence goes on along the minus strand of VDFB02047230.1, from coordinate 13,109,332 downwards.
CCTACAATGAAGTGTCCTCAAAGCCACTAAAAGAAGTCTGAAGCCAAAAGAGTGTCCAGTGATGACAAACCTTATGTCTCCCGCTAGGAAGAAGCAAATCCAATGGTAGATGCAGAATAAAAGATAACTCCATAGTGAAATGGGAGGGAAGAATCCTCAGATATGAAATATATGAAGAGGAATTAAGTGCCTCCAAGATAGTCTCACCAAGATCAAGATCCCCAATCAAGGTCCAACCAAAGGAATGTAGAGACTCAAGAAAACCCTCCAAAGTACAATATGCATAAAGGAGAGATATCCCCTCAAGAATGTTCTCCAAACCTGTAGAAGTATCCAAGTTTGTAATACCTAAAACAAAGCCATCCTGGGATTCCAAGTCTAGAAAACTGAAAATGTCCTGATGAATAGAAATGATGAAAGCTTCAATCAATGACTCTGGACAAGGAATCACTGAAGGTGAAGGGATATCAATTGTCTCTATTGGAGAAGAAGGAGAATTTGAAGAAACCTTGTCATCCTCTTTAGAAGATTCAAGGTATTCCTTGAAGCAATCAAACTCCTGCACAACAATATCATCAGAGGGTCTCTTGTTTGAAGAATGAAGAAGTACATGAAATTATAAATCATGATCATCAGGGAATGGTGGAGTATCAGGATCTCCATATAACTCCCAAATATTAGTCCAAAGAAAGTGAGGACAATCACAATGATCAATAGCTTTCAAAACATCATTAGCAACATGCATTGCAATAACCCCTAAAACATCATATCCGTTGCAACTCCAAGAAAACTTTTGGATACAGTTATCAGGAGGGGAAACTAAACCATACAAATGTGGCAACAATTGAAGTGATTGAAGATGGCAGATGATGCAATCTCTCCATTGTCAATAGTTTCCCTTTTGCAACATTATGAATGAAGGTTAAATTGAAAACCCCATAAAAAATTATGACAAATCTCCAAAATAACAAAGGTATTGACCTTCAATAGCAAATAGAAACTTCCAAAGATGATATGCAACTGAAAAGATGCCTCCCAAAACAAGAAAAAAACCTTCTTCAAATTTCAGGATGTCCAAGTATTTGAACAAATGCACCAAATTGCAAAAATTCAATGCAAAGAACCTGGTGATGAAACTAAGCAAAAGGAATGGATTGATAAAAAAATCACTAAAATACCTTCTGAATGCCACTGGAATCATTGATTTTTGACAATATGATTGGAAGATATGAGCTTTTGATTCCAAATTATGGTTTTGAATTCAATTGACTATATTTTTTTTGGAAATAAAATTATAGAAAACATGGTGCACCACTAGATAGTGCTCTGAAATACCTTTCCAACGATATCCCGTTTACTGATTTTTGAGATTATGGTGAAAAGATATGCCCCTCGAAAGATTTCTTCCCTATTAGGGTGTGGTAGGCTAACTGGGTGCAAAATTTGAGCACCTGGGCCAAAAAATAATCCGCCCCTAGTCCTTTATGTAACCACGGGCTATACTGGCTAATGAAAAAACACACCCCCTCCTGGGAGCGGTGGCAGAGCTGAGAGACAGGGCAGAGTGGAGCTTTCTGGGTAGCGCCACCTGGATCAAGCAAGGCCTCAGTCATTGATGGAACTAAGGTTGGGACAAAGAGGGCTAGAAGTGTCTTCATCGGTGGTAGGAAGTTGATGGATGGGTTGGTACAAACGAGACCAATAGTCGGGTTGTGATTGTCGACTGTGAAGTAGATGAAACTAGTGGATGGGGCGTGAGCCCGATGTGACGACAATGACGGACGATGATGGGATGAGCCCCAAGTGGGCTGACAATTGTACCCTACCCCCCCCACAAAAAGGTTGGCCGCAAAAAAAAAATTGTTTGCATAATTCTTTAAATAGGTTGACAAACCAAAATTTTGAATGGTGCTAAGGCAATTCAAATTTTTGAAATGTCGATTATTATTATAGAATCTGCAATATATATATGTGCCAACACAAAATCTACAGTATCAACCCTAAAAATATGCCAAACAATGAATATTATATGCCACTGATTAAAAAATAAACCCCTATATAATATATGTCGCTCCAAACAAATATTTTTCCAAACACTATAATATGAACTATAGCCAAAAATTTTCAAATAAGCCTACACATTAATTTTTTTTTGCATAGAGTACGACTAAGGGAGATGATTTTTTTTTGCAGATCGTACGATCCGTATAGTACAAATAGAAAAACCTAGATGAAAATATCTCTAATGGCTCTCATTTAGATGTATCTGATTTTGATGATTTGGCAGGAATTCCTAGGGTTTTGAGGCCTTTTGAGCACAATGGTAAGGTCAGAGAGAGCCTAATCTACACCAGAAATCAGCTTAGTCCCTAGGTGGATCCAACTAGCCTGCAATGAAAACCTTCAAACTTGCAATGCGAATCTCTGTAGTGCAACTTTATAATCGAGATGAATCTTCAATGGAAAATATCTGATACCATGTAGAAATTATGGATGCACAATCATCCTATGAAGTTGTAGCCTCCAAAGGATCTTTCTCAAGAAGAAAATCACCCACACAAAAGTGTTGCAACTTAGGCATGCAAATTGAGATTCTATTAAGAGATATTGATATGTTATAATGTACAAATTCCTTAAATAGGAAAGAGTGAGATGTAGTATGATATATGATGTTGCCATGTTTCTTGATCTAACATGTGACCACTAACTAACTACCTAGAATGATGTGAAGTATTAGATAAGGCTTCTAGAAGGAATCTTATCCCTATGCAAACATGTGAAGGGGGATGGCCCCATTATAACTAATTTCCAAGTGAATGCAACCTAGGAATTAATCAAATATGCCTAAGTAAACTTATGCAAGTGAAATTAAATATTAATTACACCAACATGTTTTCCATTGGACGTGAAGAGTAATATTCCCTACCTCCTTTGACCGATGAAATTCGACCACTTGCCTCCATTTTTCTAATTCAAACTCAATTCATTCTAGTTCCTTCATTCTTGCACACTCTCTCTCACAATTTAACACTTTATTTTCTCTCATTCTCTCATTCTTTCTTCATTCTACACCATTGTTCTTCTTGCTACAAATATCCTCATTTGGCTCTGACAACGTACTCTCATTGCAACACCACTCTCATTGCAAGATCATCAAGCTTCATCTTCTCTACGTGGTGGTGGCACTCTATTCCTTCCACTATTGGCCTTGAGAGCTCGTAGTTGGGAAGGTAACTTTGTGTCTTTCTACTTGGTTGCATCATCATGCTTATTGGATAGTATTTCAATTGTCTTTTCTTTCTCTTTAGTTGTAATACTTCCTTTCTACTTTCTTTATCGATTTCCATAGCTTGTGGCATCTTGGTTGTTCGTGGAGGTGGAACACCAAAACAAGGGTCTAACTAAGGAAAACCTCAAACACAACTCAATATTTTTCTTGTTTTGTGTATGTAGGCACGTCCGAGTGGAGCTAATTGAAGAACCAAGTTGTGGGAAGCATGACACTCTTTCCTATCCTCTCTTCATCATTTCTAGAATAGTTCATTTTGAATAATTTCCTTTCAAGTATTTTGTTTTCTGCATTTTTCGTACTTTCTGTCAAACTGCAAAACGTTACTAGTCAGATACTTAGTAGGTTTATAGTGTTTTCCATTTGTTTTCTGGACCCTTGTCCATACAAGATGCCAACGTGTCGTTCTGGAGTCCGAGCACTAGTATAGAAACAACAATAAACTACTAAAAATTGCTTATAAATGACTATAGTTGGTCATGTGACCACTAGTAGTTTATTGCCAGTCATATATAATGTGACCAAATTGATGACTAAACCATTTTTAGTCATTTATTGGTTGTTTTGATGGATCAATTTGGTAGTATATTTAGTCATTGATTTAGTCTTGCATTGCTACAATCTGGTCACTTATTTAGTCACTTTTTTCCACTGTTATATTTAGTCATTGATTGCTGTAATTTGGTCACTTATTTAGTCATTTTTTATTCACTGATATATTTAACTGGTCACTTATTTATTTGTTGAGTTAGTCATTGATTGCTGTAATTTGGTTGCTTATTTAGTCATTTTTTTATTCACTAATATATTTAGTCATTGATTGTTGTTAACTGGTCACTTATTTAGTCATTTTTATTCACTGTTTACTGATTTCTATCAATTGGTAGTATATTTAGTTAGTTTAATTATTAATTGATGTCAATTAGTAGTATAGTTAGTCATTTTAATTGACTGATATTTGAGGATTTAAGCATAAAACACATAAATACACATCAATCATCAATTGCACACAAGAAAACAACCATTGAGAAGGCAAAATTAGTGAACTTTATTAATAAAAGAAAGGTGTTCTAATTACAACTTAGAAATAGATTATTACAATTATTATTTTCAGTCACAAGACTCAAAATATGAGTTACAATATTGCACATAAATGACTGCAAGAAAGAAACTTCTCCAAAAAACTTCTGCAATGATGGAAATGCATGCTTGAAGCCCTTCAATGCGAGAACATGTCCCTTTCATCTCTTAAAACTTCTACAACGATGTGGGAAATCTTCTTGGAGCAAGCTGTAACGTGTAGAATCCAAGAAGGAGAGTGATGATCGTGTCCCATATATGAAGCTCTCTCCTTCAATGCAGTCAACAATAACCCAACTAGAATCTTTCCTCCTTTATATGCAACGTGCCATTTGATATGAGAAACAAGGTGCTGCCTTTTCTGCCATGAATGAAGCTGTGCCTCAATACAACCAAAAAAATTACTATTAGTCTCAATTCAGAAAGAATAAAAGTGTATTGTATATTGCAAGTTTACAAAAACACAACAGAAAGATAAATCAATTAAAAAACTATAGCCTTGTCAACAAATGCCTTATACAAAGTGTTCAACATAGGCCTAAAATATGCATATTGAACCCTTGATTTCAGAACCTTGTTCAAAGTTTAAGAAATGTGATATACTCAGATTATAGAATGAAGGCTATCAACACTAACCAGACTGGAACAACATTATCAACAAAAATTTCCTAGAAACCAAGCCCAAGAATGCCATCAGGCTTAATTAGACAACAAAAATGTCAACCCTGGTTCATGTGTTGTCTGAGTAAAGACTTGCACCATGGAAGAATCCATTTATACATAAATTCCAAATTAAGTTGATGAGAAAAGATCTTTGATATCCAACTGGGACTTGCCTTAACATCCAAAAATTACTAACTTGATGTTTCACAACGAGTTTCCCAACTGTGACATCATCTTTACTTAAGAAACTAGATATCGATCCACTACCATATTGAATCTCATAGGATTCTCCTTCACAAAAAAAAAATGATATATATTAATTTTTTACCAACTTCCTTAATACCCCCATGTAAGTAGACTAAAGTAAGTGAGGTTGAGGGTTTGAAGTAGAGTACCATCTTCTTGGTATGTGCTTGACTCTGATGACTTGTATCTTGAATGAAAATAGCAAGCTAGTTGTACTGTAAAATCACTGTTACAAAAATAACCACAAAATCCTCTTTAATTAAAATAATCCTTCTAGATATTTCAGTTAATTTCTAAGAGAGCTATTTTTACTATCCAAACAACCATCAATCTATTTACTATATATAATTTCCCAAAATTCAGAATTTGAATGTAATGAAACTAACCATAATTACCAAAGATTTGACACCAAAATGTAGTACAAAATGAATTTTTTGACAGAATGCCTCAAAGAGATGCCATCTCATGGAATAAAATGATATGATTGCAGTGCACAAAATGGATTTTACAAGGTAGCTCTCAAAACCTTTGAATTAATGAAGCACTTTGGAACATTAACATTTTAAGCTTTGCTTGTGTTCTAGATGCATGCAGTCATGTAGGTTTAGTAGATGAGGGCTACACATACTTCACATGTCAGTAACCCTTATTGTATTACATATATAGTTGATCATTTGGTGTGCATGGTTGACCTTCATGCCCGTGCTGGCTATCTTGAGGACACCCTAAACATTATTATTGAGATGCCAATTAAACCTTTGGTTCCTGCGGATCATATATGAATATAGGTTGAGTATTCCAACAACACTGCTTTTTTAGTTGGATCCTAAAAATGCTGCAACTTATGTTCTTCTCTAAAACATCTGTGCAAAAGCGGGCAAGAGTAATGAGGTTCAAATAGTAAGGAGATTGATGAAAGATAGAGGAATTAAAAAGATACTTGCATGTAGTTGGATTGAAGGGCATAAAATGGTACATGCTTTTTTGTGTAGGAGACATATCACATCCACAAACATGGGAGATCTATGCAAAATTGGAGAAATTAGCTTGGCAAATGAATGTAGCAAGGTATTTCTAGATTCAAGACTTTTATTCAATGTTGTGGAATAGAAGAAAAAAGAATCATTTATCTGCCACCATAGTGAAAAGTTAACAATTGCATTTGGTTTGTTAAACATGGCCCCTGGTACAACTACTAGAGTTGTTAAGAACCTTCAAGTATGTTCTAATTTTCACACTGCATCTAAATTCATCTCCAAGATTGTTGCAAGAGAAATTGTTCTAAGAGATGTGAACCATTTCCATCATTTTAAATAGGGACAATGTTCTTGTGGAGAATATTTGTGATGCTAAATGAAACAATATGAAAAATAGGTGTACACTATAATAATGTGCACTACATCAGATATCTAGTAATAACGAAGGGACATCCATCAAAGCATAACAATAGGGATTTTTTTTTCATATGTTGTAGTTACAAGTGCCCTACTAGACATACATGAAAATGTGGAAGCAATATACACAAGGAAAGCAAACTGTTTCAAAAAAATGCCTCAAAGAAATGTGATATTTCTTTTTATAGTTTAACCGTGATAGCACATTGTTTTGACATGACCCTTGTGGTGATGCGGGATGCTGTCGCTACACCACACCTTGTCTTCTTGGCTCTTGCAGGGATGCAGGAGAAGTATTTGAGTTACCACCATGCCACACATTTATTTCTCGACCTTTATGGTAATGCAGGATGTTACCGCTACACCACACCATGTCTTCTTGGCTCTTGCGGTATGGCGGTATTATGAAATTTGTCACAACAGTCTTATGAAACTTGTCACGACCATCTACTACCTTGACACAACAGTCTTATGAAACTTGTCAATATTTATGGGCACCTTTTAAATTACATTCAAATCTATAAGGAAACTATCCTGTAGGGATGACAGTCCCAAGAAACATGGCAATGGTTACACCAAAAAATAGTTAACTAGAAACCATGAATTTTCAATGCATAATGGAGAATATACAAAGAGTTAAGTCAGTGAGCAAACATCCTTGGAGAATTTTCATCAAAAGTATGACAATCTAAGAGTTCATAGTAGAAAATCATATACCCTCAAAGACCTAACAATCATAATAGACCTAGTGATAGCTTTCAGAGTCATAAGAATAAATTCATAAGAGAATAGATGCAAGAGCATGAAAAGACATTGAGATGGAAAGGCAGTTGGTAGAGTTGAAGAATCAGACTTGTAGTGAGAAGGTAGGGAGAACAAAGTAATTTACAGTTAAGGGCATCATGGTAGTTCCTCAGGTGACTATATTTGGGCAAGGAGAGAACTTAGTGACAACATTACCATCAAAACAATAAGGATACTCAAAACCCTACCAAACCCTAGGGACTTTTTCATCACCTTGTAGAGATCTCAAACATTCATGAAAATATTTCACAGAGACTAAAATCATCTCTATTTTTTATGATCACAAAAAGTAACAAAAATTTAGATTTACAAGTGATGAAAATAAGTACATGGAAAGTATATTATACTGATTTTTTTAAATTTTTTTAAACTTAACCATTAACTATCCAATACAATCTAACAAAATACAAATATACAATGAAATATTATGATTAAAAAAATGATAATTTTAATGGTTATCTTAAGGTAGAAAAAAAAATTGTGCAAGTGAAAAATACTACTCATAGATTATTCTGAACAAATAACATTTACATTTACATCATTTTCAAGCAACAATTTTTTAGATCCGTCCAGTTGTACAAAAAACAAATCAAATCTGCAACGATGTCAAAGATTTAAAGGTTTAAAAATATGATATTTTTAGATCTATTCTTGGATGTATCATGCAAATTTCATCATAGAAGGATGGGTCATCACCTCATTTAAACCTGGATGTGGAACTGCCTTTGCTATTTCCATACAATCCAAAATGGGCCTAACAAATACTGGAAGAAATAACCCTGTAAACACGCAAAAGGAAAAACTAAATTAGTAGTAATTTACTAATTTTCATTCAACTTCTATGTAATCATTTTAAGTACTTGATTCTATTGTACTTTAAAGATTTATAATATGAAGTTTGGCTATTTAAATAGCTTAAATAATTTTAGGTTATAATAACTGATAAATAGGCTTTAGCAATTCAAAAAAAAATCCACTTCTAAAAATTTAAATATCTTTATTGTATCTATTTACCGTTGTTAGAGAGTTGAAAATTGTGAATTTTCCTTTATCCTATAGGATTGAGAAAGGAAGAACACTGTCAAATAGTGATTGAATCATAACAAACAGTCCAAAAATAATGAAAGTTACTGTCAAATGGTGACAAAGATCTGTCCTCTAAGTCATTTGCACATGGTGATTGAGAACACAGTGAGTAAGAAGTAAAAGAGCACTGGATTATAGCACTGCAAAATGGTCATGAGTTATGCAATGAACTTCACTATTCTTTTGATCACAAAACACAATGAGTAAGAAGTAAAAGAGCACTAGATCATAGCACCGCAAAATGGTCATGAGTTATGCAATGAAATTCACTATTCTTTTGATCACAAAGGAGATCGAGATAATAACCGACATACTAGTGTGCACAAAGAATGTTCATGGAGTGCAAACTTCCTTGCAAAGCAATTACCACAACAGAGTTTAAAGTAAATTGCACTTGCTATTTTATGTTGATATGGATATGTTCTAACCTGTAGTTAATTGTTGTAGCATAACAGATAGGCTAAATAGTTGTTCATATACCATTATTTCAAATTCTAAATTGCTATACCTTATTCTAGGAGCAAATCACAGGGGGATTCTATACATAAGACACCATTGTTTCAAATTCAAAATTGTTGGCTCTTTCACAATTGTTTGCTTCATTTATTTGATCTAAGACAACTTGCTATATAGAAGATGCTATCAAAATCACATTAAAATATTTTATTCCGGGATGACTGTTCAAAATATTTCCCATCATAACAATGAACAAAAGCATCAGTCATTAACCTGAACTTTGCAAGAGTTTCATCAAATTCTACTTTTCCACTCTCTTCTTGATTCTGAATTTTATTCCCAATTTCATCCATGAAGAACTTCCTCAGCTTGTAGATCCTTTTGTTACCCATAACTTTATCAGGTGTCGAGGATAGGTTCGATTTTTTACCCAAGTAGCAATTGACAAAATTTGGCCTTACCAGATTTTTGATCTGGTAAGGCTGAATTTCGTCAATTGTTGCTTGGGTAAAAAACTTGAAGCTATCCTCAACACCTGGTAAAGTTATGGCTAATAGAAGGATCTACAGGCTGAGGAAGTTCTTCATGGATGAAATTGGGAATAAAATTCAGAATGGAAAAGAGAGTGGAAAAGTAGAATTTGATGAAACTCTTGCAATGTTTAGGTTAATGAATGATGCTTTTGTTCATTGTTATGATGGGAAATATTTTGAACAGTCATCTCAGAATAAAGGATTTTACTGTGATTTTGAGAGCATCTTCTATACATCAGGTTGTCTTAGATCAAATAAATGAAGCAAACAATTGTGAAAGAGCCAAAAATTTAGAATTTCAAACAATGGTGTCTTATGTATAGACTCCCCCTATGATTTGCTCCTAGAATAAGGTATAGCAATTTAGAATTTGAAACTATGGTATATGAACAACTATTTAGCCTACCTGTTATGCTACAAAAATTAACTACAGGCTAGAACATATCCATTTCAACATAAAATACTAAGTGCAATTCACCTCAAACGTTGTTGTGCCTGAATATGACAGTACCCGAGCTTCTAGTGTTTCTAGATGGAACCTATAGCGGAAAAGTGTAGTCTCCATTTGAAGGAACCATCTTTGGAGATCTTCCCTAAAATGAGGGTTGAAAACATTAGAAGAAAAGCAATACCATAATTCTAAAGTAACAATTTATATCAAGCCAAATGTCAGAAAGTATAATTAAAAAGAGAAATCCTTACAATTGGACCTCAAATTGGACCAAGCAGATTTATCTTTAGAATGTAGGAACTTTCTCTATCAAAGCTACACGACCTCAAATTGGATCTCAAATTGGACTGATTAAATTTATGATTTTATCTTTAAAATGTAGGAACTTCCTTTGTTGGAGCTTCACTACCTCAAATCGGATATGAAATTGATCCAACAGATTTATGATTTTATCTTTACAATGTACAAACTTTCTCTATTGGATATTAAAGATCTTAGGTTGGATCTCCAATTGGACCAGCAAATTTATGATTTTATCTTTAGAATAAAGAAACTTCCTCTGACGGATATTCAGAAACTCCTACAGTTAGGTTCCACTTCCAACTGAAAACATCCGGAAGTGTTTCACACCGACTCAAGGTACTCTCCAACCTAGTTATGACACCGATAGCAATCCAATTTTGCCCGAACCATCCATACCCAAAGATTACATCACAATCTATTCTTCCTGCACATAAAAATGCCACATATTAACCCCTTCTAAATAAAACTCAAAATCATCATAAAACCATAATTAATAAATCATTTCAGCTTCAAAAAGAATCCAATGTCATTTACTATCAAAACAAAAGCTGTATAAATCAAAAAATTTCCATGAAGCAATCCATCCAAAGAGAAAATAAGCAATGTAGGGATTTGAGCAATATAAGTCCAAAGGGTTATGCTGTAACGACAATGGAATCACCATAAGAGCACAACCGAGGAACACATTTTTGTGACTGTAATTATGTGATCCATAACTCTATTGGTCATGTGGCACAATTGTGCTATAACAAATATAGGATGCATTCATGTGTGACCCAAGCTTAATGTGGCTATGTTGTGATAGAAATGGAGGCACTCATATGAGCATAATTCATGTACAAATCACTGTCATCACAATTAGGTGTCAATCATCATTGGGTGCATTCAGGTTGACTCAAGTTTAACAGGTTACGATGTAATGATAGCATGATCCAAGAGCAATTACCTCTTGCTGCAATAAAGAGCCTATAACTCTGGTTGATATGCAGAGTGGTTGTGTTATATCAATTATGTAGTGCATTCAAGCACAACCCATGTTTAATGGGCTATTCTAGAGAGATCAAGATTTTCTAAACCTTATGAATGTTACTTAAAAGTGTACAACTTAAACTACAAACCAAGTTTGTTACATACTTGAGTGTAATCTTGGGTTACCACAGACTATAATAATGTGATATGCTAATAACCATTATGGAAAGTATTAAAGCAAGACCCACGCTATATAGGATACATTTCCCTGATCAAGTTTACATACTTTAATGATCAAACACAAGCTTCCCACACACTCTAGGATACAATCCAAGATCATACCACAACCTTGTCAAGACAACTTATTTTTTGACCCAAGATTTAAGGTTGTTTTTTAATACCAACATAAGCATTGGTAAGAGCATGAATAGGGTACAAACCTTAGGCCTCCGTAGAAACATAAACAATAACTCTACCTGATTAGTGAGGTTCCAATACCAGAAAGATTGAGACATTGTAGCCAATAACAAAATCTTGCAATCTAAAGATTGTAGCCAATAACAAGCACACTATGTAGCTCAGTGACATTTGTAAATGCAATCTATGGTAAGAATAATGATAGTCACTTGAGGTGTGACAATCAAAAAGAAGATGAGCAGTGACAAGATAATAAAGCTCAAACCTTGCATAGTAAAGTGCATATTTTAAAAGTGACTTTCCTTACCCCCTTGCTGACCTTAAGGGTTTTTCAAATGCTTTTGGCAGTTTTAGACAAGGAAAATGCAATCAAGGAATGTCTGTCCAAATGGAGTAATAGTGGTAATCATAGGTTCAATGTTTCTTCTTAGCCATTGTATAATGGAGGTAGTGGATTGCATGTTTGAGCAATGTTTTGAGACTCATCAAAGATGGGAGAATAGTGAATAATACCTTGTGGATTGTGAAGTAGTCAAAATAAGGTTGAAGGATCTTAAGACCCACAATACCATGAAACAATGAGTCCCCTATAGTAAGTAAGTAGGCAGTCTATAGGGCATAGTTTGATTTTATAAAAAAATGCTCATGAAAGGAATCTTCAAGTGATAGTGAGTGAGTTGTTTGAGATTGCAGCTGGGGGTGTAATATCTAGTCTTAGCGGAATTTAGCAAAGCAGTAAATGTGCAAGAAAATAAAATCATACACAACAAACAATTCACAATGTTATCTTGCATAATGCCTTGAGTTTGAAGACAAAAATATCATTGTATCTTGATGAAAGTAGTGACCTTAATGATCAATCATTGGCAACCATGATTTTAAAACATGCTATTGTGCTTATGGAGGCAAAATTTTAAGCAAGGCAGTGAGTGGTGGTTTAGAACAATGGCAGGTATGAAGGACTTACTTTATATGCATACTATGCAATCTATCTTAAGACAATGTTCTTAGAAGAGATTGAAGGTGGATTATGGAACTCAAGGGTAACTATGATAAGGATTAAATAAAAGAATGAGATCTATTTAAAAGCCACGGTCATGAATATATTAAAGATGTCACATGCAAAATGCTAGCAACTGGAGTAATGAATACAGTGCCAAAGAGGACAGTGTGCTGGGGCAGATTTAAGAAATCTCCACATTATCTAATCATAGGAAAATACATCATTTATTTATTCTTTTAAATTAAAAGAAATCATTCTAAACCCTATATAGGATATGTTGGAACATTCAAATTTTGGCAAAATTTGAAGGTGCCATGATGAAAAGTTTGATTGCAGTGCTCAGAAACTCAGTTATAAAAGCAACCCAAAGAGCACATTTTGAAAAGTCATAACTTGGGATCCATTCATTTTCATGCAAAACCGTTTTGCAGGAGTATTTATCTATCATATGTGAGTGTGTGTGCTAGTTTTCAGCTCCATACGATTTGATTTGACAAAGTTTCAAAGTGACAAGTTGAAGGGATTTTGAGAAAATCTACTATCAGTACATTAAAAATTCTGTTAAAATGGTCAACTTTGAGGATAAATATTAAGCAAATGGGTGATGATCATAACAAACTGATTGGTGCCTTTGATTCTCTACACCAAATTCTACCTCCATGCCAATTTTTAGGGCGTTTAGACATCATTTGGTATTTTTTCGAAGACAAAACCGAATGAATTTTACGCAGTTTGACAAGCACAGTTTTGCAGAGAATCACTGAGTAAGCTACTTTGACCATTGACAGTTTTCAATTTTGACAATTTCATGCCAAACCATTTTACAAACATACTCCCCTACCTTCAAATAACACTCAGGTGTATTTTCATAGCTTTTGGAGACTGTTTTATCAGTTTTCCAAAATAATTTTGGAGGCTACTTCATTCATTTTATCACAGTAAAAAGGGTTGAAAAAGCAAAATCTGTTTCATTTTAAGATGCATTTTGATGGAATAATTAAAAAGGATAAAGTGTCATGAAGTCCAATTATTGGGGTTTATGCTCTCAATACATCAATTTGACTAGAGGATTATGTGAGAAAAGCATAACAGATCTTGAAACTCTTAACAGGGTTATATGGGTGCAATTCTACCACACTATTATTTATGCTCTCTACAGGAGGATAATGCGAAACATGTGAAATAATTGTTAAGTGAAATTTTTTGGAAATAAAAGGACAAAAGCTTTACCCCAAGTATCCTAACTTGAAAGGTCATAATTCAAGGCCTCTGTGAAATGGTGAATTAGGCAAAGCTATGCGAATTAGGGAATCAGGGGAATAATGTTATTGTGGCTAATGGTAGTCCCGAGGAAGAATAAATGAAAATAAAATTTGAAGTTGCCTCCTAGCCTTGTCACTCACAAAAAGGTTTTTTATAGAGTAAGCAAGGCATTTTGACAAGAGAACAATAGAAGAGGATAGGCATGTGAAATTAGAGACTCTTTTTGCATGATGGAGAAAGATACCAAGAAGCTATCTATAATGATTCTTCAATACAAGAAATCTTCAACACAACAGTGCTATGAAAACTATACGCAGTTGGGAACATTACATGATGTTCCAAATCAAGATGGGAGGAAGCACCATGTTGAACGATGATAACACAACCAATAAAGCATGGAGAATATCGGGGATAAAGGACTCGAAGGAGCTATGCAAAAGGATTATAATATTATATCAGGCCAGAGGGTGCATTATACAATTCAAATCGAGAAGGAAATATGTGTATAGTACATGAGCAAAGAAAAATCGTCGAAGGGATGGTGAACACTAACACTTATCACTGTAGTGTAACGGTCTGCAACATCATTTATGCGACATATCTTTAAAGGAAATACTCTCACAGAGCCCGATAGGAGTCATTTGAATTAGTTCTGTAGGATTTACTGTCATATGTGGACCATGATTGTTTATGCGGTTGGGGAGGTCAGGTTTATGTTGTGTCACCAGATCAAGTGATTGTACGTACATTGAAGGGCCACACGGGTTGAGATGATCTATTGAGTAACAAAAGATTTTCACATGGGCTGGCTCGATAAACATCTATGGACAAAACTCTAGACAGAGGGACGCTTCTCTCACTCAGGGTTCATGGACTTAACTTTTTACTCGCTGATAAAGAACAGTAGCCCCCAAAGAAAAAACGTGGACGCGATGAAGATGATCACAAATGTGCAAAAAATGCTAGAATATCTCCCAGAAAGAGATCAAGATGAAGTCTTAAAAGCCTGTCAGGAAGCTGAAAGTGACGTTGAACAGGCTTGGTCATTTCTTCTTGAAGAGGAAAAAAATTTGAATGCCATTAGAACAACATTTGATTGAAATAGGCAATGGATTGGTATGGGAGAGGCTCAAAATGCTGAATACAGTATGAAGGCTACATGCCTAAAACTATATAATAAAGGAATAACAGGTTTGTTGGCACTAGATGCGTTCCCCAGACCCTATGATGATAAATCCAAAGAAGCCGATTGTTCTGACTGAATATGATATGGGCAGAGTGTTTGGAAGTGGATCTGTCAATGATACAATGAATAGGCAACTGCATAAGATCGGAGCATGTTAGTTTCTTCTTCCCAAAAGGACATGATACAAAGAAATACTACCATACTTCGCAGAAGGAAAAAACCCTAATTGCATTGACAAGATCAAGGAGATCAGAGTAAAATTTTAAATCATACCAAGCATACATGTCACACCGATGGAGACTTCATCGGAAAGATAATCAAAGTCAGTGGGAAAAATGAAAGTCTTCTCGATGCACCAAGTCACAACGATGGCCCAAAAGGGATAGGTAACGATGGAAAGGAAAATTAATATTTTGTTTAAGAGTTCAAATTCCTGTGTTGTAGTAAAGAAGATATAATATTATATGATAAATATTGCCATATTTATCTTAAGGAATTTGTTGTTGGTGAAAATATTTTTCACTCAATAGGGGGGAGTAGTTTTATCGGAAAGATTAAATAATGAGCAATTGTTTTACCAAAGGATGTTTTTCAAATGGGTAAAAATATAGGGAAAATACAAGATGACATATTTTTGCCAAAGGGAAAGATAATTATTTTACGTGATAGAATTCTTCACGGAGGAATTGAAAGATAATTTAATGTCTTGTAATGGGTAATTCTTTGTATTCAAGAAGTATTTTGATATCAGGTGAAGATGCAAAAGTTAAATATAAAGTAAAATGCTTTCATCATGAGGGAAAACTTTTTTCACCAAAAGGAGTTATAAAGCGGGTAATTATTTAATTGGTGAAGGGTGAAGATTGCCAACAAAGGGAAGATTTGATAATCACTAAAATTAATTTCATGGAGATGGTGATGATTAAAATATTTAATTTGCCAAAAGGACAACTAATTAAATATTTTATATTTCCGAGAATAATTAAACGAAGCGCTGCATCGAAAAGGAGAGTTGCACCAGATGGATATTGCGAAGAATCATAACCCTAATGTAATGTATTTATACCAGATGAAATCAAATCAAGGAAGATTAGAATTAGGATTTAGGTAGGAAATATACAAAAAATACTTTAAAAATGTTTTATACAGTGAAGACCATGATGCATGTATAAATTTTTAAAAAGTTAATGAATATATATGATTTTGCGGCCTAATCTTGGTATCAACTATTTGTTGGAATTATTCAATTATTTGGTTGTCTCCACTTTAATGCTTCTCTATTATTTAAATTGATATATCAAGTATATTCAGTTTATCAATGCACATTTGTTGTACTTGTGTGATATGATTAATTGGTTCTTTCAAGTAAAGATTAAATCCTTCTAGTCAATCACAGTAATTTGGAAGTGTTAATTGGATCAATAAGAAGAACCATATAATTAGGGTTGTCAATCTGTCTCAAGTAGAGTTTGTCAACTATTTACCTGCATGTTTATACAAGCTATAAACCCATATTAGTGTGCCAAATAGTTTGAGTTATTGCCATTACAGGTCACATCTTCTAGGTCTTCATTGGACTCCATTCACCCAACAAGGCACCGGTCTTATCCTTTTAATCATTTAGTTTTAACCAATTTATTATCAAAGTTTTACATCTGTTAACTGAACATATTCATAAAATCCACCTTAATATTGCTTATACAATTCATACCAAATAGGTCTGCATCTCTCCACTTCGAATTTCCATTGTGGAAAGATTGCTTGAGTAGGAAACACAATGCTTAAGTTTTCTCTACTTGCATAGGTATACCCACCTAGGTTTAGCAGAGCCTGAAGAGAAGAAGGTTCAAATTCATCATTTGGCCTTGTACATTAGCCAAAAACGTTGTGAGAGCTTGGCAACCTCTCTTGGTTCAAACCTGCGTTTTTGAGACCTAACAAGATACATTGATACTTCAAAAGCATCTGAGTTATTTTTTAAAATTAGAAGAAATCATTCTAAACGCTATATAGGATACATTGAAACTTCAAAAGCATCTGAAGGAATTTGAGATTATGTAAATATATGTCAATTAAATACTTGGATTACAAACAATAGCGCAAACAATGTAACCCTTGTTGAGCAGAGCTGGAATGAGATAAGTAGCAATGAATTCTATGCCTCCTATCACACACATCTCCTTACCATTCTATGTCATTCTTTACTAAAACACTTCTCCATTTTGGCGGGCTATGCTTGAAAATAATGTTTTTACGAAGGTTTTAGAGTATGTTTATTAAAATGAAAACTCCATTCTGGTGGGCTATGCCTGAAAATAAGATTTTGACGAAAGTTTTAGGGTATGTTTATTAAATTTTTAGAGTATTTTGGTGGGCTATATTCTTGATTCCTTAAATGATTTATTGAAATAGATTGTGACTAAATAAATGACTAACTATTTAGTAATTTTTATTTGTGTGACTAAATTATTTTTAGTCAATGACCAAATTAGTCATTTATTTACTCATTTATAGCTGAGTTGCAAAAAATGAGTAGAATTTAGTCATTTTTAGTTGTTGTGACTAATTTTTTTAGTCATGTAGTAATTTATTTTCCAAATTCTCCTAGTGGAGATCTATGTTGTCATCCTTAGATAGTGACTTGTCTAGGAAATAGATTGAAACCTTTGTAGATGGCTCTTCTGATTCTATAAACACCTAATTTAGTAGAAGGAAAGTGGTGCGCTGCTTGCCCTTCCTTTTCAGCCTCATTCTTTCATCCTTTCAAACCTATTTAGTCAGCGTGAGGTAGTTTAGGGAGGTTTGTTCCTTAGGGCTCTCTTGTGACTTGGAGTCCCGAGGGTGACAGATCCCCCTACTCTACATTTTTGGTGAACTCGATGTGAATATCTTTGTTTCGTTTCTTAATATGAAACCTTCTCTTGTGTCCTAGGTGTGCTGTAGATTCACATGTTGTAGGGTGTGCAATCTTGCAACCCAATCGATGACCTCTAGTTATGTAGGTAGAAGGGCTCTTGGATATTTAGAAGCAGAATTTAGATAGATCACTGTCTATTTTCTCAATCCTCTAAGTCCTATGAGTTCATCCCATCAAGATATGTGAATATGGTCTCATTCTCGTGTATTCCTCCAACTCAATCTACGAGCGCATCACTTGACATAACTTTTACCTTGTAGGACTTTCCTCTAAATAAGGAGCCTTCTCCCTTATACACTCCTTCTCTAATCAATGGAAAAATTGTGATTGGTGTCCTAGTTGACCCAACGAGCCGAGTGAATGTTATAATTGAAGAAGCCCTATTTATAAACACTTTGCACAGGGAGGAATACAAAGAATCGAAGGATACTATTCCTACACATGATGGAATTTTGGTCCCTCCTCTTGGCTCTATTTCTCTTTCGATCTTGGTAGGACCCAAGGCCGTTTGATACTTCCTTTGTCATAAGCCTAGAGTCAGACTTATTCAGAGTGAGGCTAGGAATCCCTTGGTTGATCTCCATGAATGGCATTGCTTCAGTGGTTTATAAGTGTCTCAAATTATTACATGAGAGCTGTGTGCACGTAGTGCATGGCACCGATTACAAACCGTTGGTGTCCCATGGGGGATTTTCATTAGACCATTTTTGGCCTGCTCCAGTTGGACCTCTCCCTCCCAAAGGGGATTTGTTGTACCTTACTTATGTTAAGTATAATACTAGGGGAAAGGCACCAAAAATGAACTATCTAGTGTCTCCCTACGCTATTTCTATGAAAGGTTCCATGATTGTGCAAGAGCAAGCTGCCTCCTCCCAACAAAAGGGGAAGGGGAAGCTTGCTCATGCCCAAGGGATTTCCTCTTCTGTGTCCTCTACTCCATCCACTTCTTCTTTGCACCCTATTGTGACATCTTCAACTCCTACTATCATGGCCCACATGGGAAGCTCGGTGGTGCTTGCTTGGCGAAAAGTAGAAGTGTTAGGTTTTTGAACTTCTTGTCTTGCCCACGCTTCCTATATCCGTTGTCTACAGCAAGGGAAAATTTCCTCGTGGGGCTTCTCCTATGTCTCAACCTCCATGACCTCCTACTACTCTTCCTCCTACCCCTCTGATGGTGAATGGGAAGAGGCCTGTTGTCGAGGCACTTGCATCTGCTTCTCCACCTACCGTTGTCTCTACTCCCGTGCTCCTTGCTCTTGCTCTTGTCCAAGAGGCTATCCTTCCACTAGACATGATTGTGGAGGACACTCCTATGATAGAACAAGAACCTCCCATCTCTTCTCAGGCTGCAAATTATAGTGCTCGAAGCTAACGTAACCGGCTTGTGCATGAGCGCAAGTGTAGGAGAAAAGCTCTAGCCAC
This sequence comes from Sequoia sempervirens, assembly GCA_007258455.2. Classification (NCBI taxonomy): domain Eukaryota; kingdom Viridiplantae; phylum Streptophyta; class Pinopsida; order Cupressales; family Cupressaceae; genus Sequoia; species Sequoia sempervirens. The sequence goes on along the minus strand of VDFB02047230.1, from coordinate 13,089,850 downwards.
AGAACAAGTTGCCTCAGAGAAGATAGAGGGAGAGCTAGTAGCTTCTATTTTTGCATCTTCTTCTGCTATATCACTTCCTTCCACTCCTTCTACCTCAATTCCAATCACCTCATTCTACTTCTGGCTCCCTCGGTGGGTGCTGATGGTCCACACCCCAAAAGGGTGTAGGTCTTCATCGCTCCTTCCATAGAGCCTCCTCTTTTGATGTCCCTCCCAAAAATCCCTCCCTTTTCTCAACCCATAGACATGTGGAACACCACAGTGGTGTTTGTTGCGGCTCTATCTTCTCCCTCCTCCACCTCTGCTTCTTTTGTGGGGATCCAACATCCTCTGTTGAAGTGCAAGTTGGAGGATGACCTCACTTCGAGTGGTGGTCAGAAGAAAGGTTCACCTTCTTCGAGAGCTACTCCTATTTTGGCATGCACCGTCCTTGTGATGGAGGTGGCTCCTGCATCCCCTAAGTTTGTCACTGTCCCTCTTAACAAAGTCATTTGTGGATCTCAACTGCCACCTTCTTCTCCCACCTGGCTAACACATGGAAATCCAGTGAAGTGCATGTTTAACTCGGTGGATGATGTCTAGGCTTTGTCCTCGATCTTTGCAAGATCGATGACCCTTACCTCACAAGAGCTCAGCAAAGAAGAACTTGAGGGGTCTTCTTCCTTGGCCCTTGTTGTAGGAGAGTTGGAGGGTCCTACCCTCACTATCCCACCCTTGTAGGCCTGCCCTCCCTCCCCCTATAATGATATAGATTGGGAGTAGGACAACCTGCTAGTCGATGAGGAGTACAATGGTACCTCTTCTTTATCTGTAGATTAGATCTATGTGTGTGTTTGTATTCCCCAGTGCTTATTTTTATGTGTTTTTGATCTCCCTGGAGGACCCTTTCTACCCTTGTAGATGCTTGGATATAGGCCTAGAAAATTTGTCATAAACTTCTTCCATGTGTATCACCATTCTTCTATTTTTTGTATATTTTCTTTTCGACAATTGGGGATGATGCAAAGCATTGGGGGAATTTAGGCCCTCTTCCATGACCCAATTTTTATTTTCATTTTATCTTCATGTGCTCTTCTTCATGATCTAGGAAATTTGGGGATTGATGGATCGTTCGTTCATACATCATGTGATACCTATTTATTTGTATGAATATATTTTACCCCGAACTCTTAGATCCCCCTGTCTCTTGAATTCTTTGTTTGTTTCTCATTTTCTTTGTTTTTGTTTGTCTCTCTCTATCTTCTTAGTGATGTTGTGATGCTTATGTGTTTTCCCTCGCGTGTCTAACAACATTCCATGGTTATATCTTGCTATGTCTCATGGGCCACAACATATTTTCCTCTTCTTTCTCTCCTTAGGATGTAACACACTCCTCTGTGTAGCATCCACCATCCTAAGGGGGGGCTACCATGCTTTTTTGATTTTCAATAAGGTGAATTCGGTGGCCAAAAAATCCCTCACTAAAAATTATTCATTTTCCAAATGATGTACTTCTTCAACAAGGACCCCTTTGTGAAAATTTTCTCTTAGAAACAAATTCGTAACAAAAGAATCTGAAAAATTTCCTTCGAAAAAGGAGTACTTTTTTTGATGAAGTCTGAAAATTTTTCTTTGAGAAGGAGAATTCTTTCTACTGGATTCCTAAACAAGAGAGATCTTTTAAAAGGATTCATTTATGACATAATCATTTATGAAAAATGTCATGTCTTTCAAATCGGAGAGTCCCTTTGAGTGGGCCCCTTGTTGTCTTGAAGGGTTTCCAAAGGAACCCCTTTGAAAACTTCTCCTTCAATTGCATGCTCTGTGATGTGTCAGTCTATTTTGGTTTTTTCACCTAACATGTTTTGTCTACAACTTAACATGTTGCTTTGCAAGACCGAGAACTTGTAAAGCTCCTCTACTTCAAGCTTTCCTAGCAGGACTGAGCACCTCGCCAAGCTTTCCTTATAGAACTGAGAAATTGTAAGGATATTTCATATCAAGTTCTACAGGACCAAGAACCTGTAGAAGCATTTCATGTCAAGCCTTGCAAGACCAAAAAATTGTAGTGCTTCCCTTGTAGGACTGAAAACCTATAAAGCTTATGTCAAACTTCGCAGGACTGAGAACCTATGGAGCCATCTCTCTCTTTTACGCTAATGTTTCCCTATAGGACCAAGAACCTGTGGAGCTTCCTCATTTACATCCAGGTGTGCTGGATCAAAGACTTGCTTCCTCAATGGTTAAGGTATATTCTCTTTAATCTCTTTCTACTTTATGTCGCATTTGCATTGACATGTATGCTCGCTAAAGTGGGGGGAAAATGTAATGGTGCAAATTTGCACCCTAGGAAAATTGCCCATTTAATTTCCCCTACCTTAGAAAATGTAAACTCAATAATGTAAATCCATCGACACCACCTTGTCCCTTCCACCTAGCCACATATTTTTTGTGTAGGTGGAGGAGTTTTTATCGGTGATGCACATGCACTGCACAAATGTCCATGCATCGTACTCCTGTCCTGACAAGATTCTTTCCCCTGGGATCTACAAAAATGTTACGTTTTCCATTGGCTACAAAAAGTAATGTTCCCTACCTCCTTTGACCGATGAAATTTGACCTCTTGCCTCCATTTTGCTAATTCAAACTCAATTCATTACAATTCCTTCATTCTTGCTTCATTCTTGCATGCTCTCTCTCATAATCTAAAACTACATTTTCTCTCATTCTCTCATTCTCATAAATTCTTGTTTCATTCTACACCATTGTTCTTCTTGCTGTAAGGTTCCTCATTTGGCTTCAACAACACACTCTCATTGCAACACCACTCTCATTGTAGGATCATTAAGCTTCATCTTCTCTACGTGGTGGTGCCACTCTATTCCTTCTGCTATTGGCCTTGAGAGCTTGTAGTTGGGAAGGTAACTTTGTGTCTTTCTACTTGGTTGCATCATCATGCTTATTGGATATAATTTTAGTTGTCTTTGATTTTTATCTATTTTCAATACTTCCTTTCTACTTTCATAATCGATTTCCATATCTTGTGGCATCCTGGTTATCCATGGAGGTGGGAACACCAAAATGGGGTCTAACTGAGGCAGACCTCAAACAATCCCAACATTTTTATTGTTTCTGTGTGTGTATCCATGTTCGAGTGGAGCTAATTGAAGAATCAAGTCGTGGGAAGCACAATACTCTTTCCTATCCTCTCTTTGTCATTTCTAGAATAGTTCATTTCAAATAGTTTCCTTTCAAGTACTTTGTTTTTTGCATTTTTTCGTACTTTTTTTCAAACTATCAAAAGTTATTTGCCAAATAGTTAGTAGGTTTGTAGTGTTTTTTGTTTTCCTTCTAGACCCATATCCGTACAGGACGCTAGTGCATCATTGAGATGCCATCGTGCCATGCTGGAGTCTGAGATCCATGTTGTCATCCTCAGGCAGTGAAGTGTCTAGATAGCAAACCAAAACCTCTGTAGCCGGCTCTTCTAATTATATAAATGTTGTGCAGTCTTGCACACACGCCCCACTTGGAGTGGGGACCCTCTTTTCATGATGTCTTTTTGACCTTTGGTTTTATTGGATTTGTCCTTTCAAGGTCTTGGGATGTTGGTCTTGTTTGTCTTGGTCTTTCCCTGAAGGTTGAATTGATCAAACTTGGTTTTTAATGGAAGTTCGGGTTTTGACCTGGGTCCGGGATTTTCCGGTTCAGTCGGATTTTCCCGGGTCCTGGTCCATCGTCTGGTTATTATTGAATTTTCTGAAGTCTGGGTTTTTGCTTGAATCTGGGATTTTCCGGCTTGGGCGGATTTTCCCAAAATTCGTTAGAGTCTCGAAGGGTGCGTTATTCGTGGAATTCGTGTTTACCCGGATTATCCGTTCGGCTTGGTTTTTTTCGAAATTCTGTTCTGGGCTCAGGTTTCTCGATTTCCACAATACGTCTTATAAGCCAATAATGCTTGAGGTACGTCTTCTCTCACGCGATTGTGAGCGGATTTAAAGTCTTTTAGTGCTTTCATAATTTCTTTATTCATTTATCATCTGCTCTGGTGCTTGGAATTCTTCATTTTGAGCTTTGATTGTTGGATTCGAGCTGCTTGCGTGTGGATTGCTTGAGCGTTTGTGTTGAGTATTTTCGTCGCTAGGGCACCCTGTTTCGCAGTGACTTCCTCGAGTTCGAGCTTCATTCATAATTGATCCATGGTAAGTCGTTGCCGACTTCTCCTTTTTGTTTGCATTTTGATCGAGTCTTTCAGGTTGTTGATTGGTGGTCTTTTTAGGTCGGCCCTTGCTTTTTTCATGATTATGTATTTAGCGAAATAGGGTTTGACCCACCTTTTCACAGGTTTTATCACCCGCACTGTGCATCCCTTCGTTTATCGATTGAATGTCGGGTATATTCCTATGGCTAGGTATTTCTGGTAGGGCCTTGCCTTCTGGGCGCGTAGTCTGCTATATATTGCGAGGTTAGGGTTTCGGTAGGTTTTCCCAAATTTGCTAAGATCGGTGGAGTTGTCGTGATCTTCATGTCTTGTGTTTAGCTCGACCCTTCTCATATCTTGAGAGATCCTGGTGTGCTTTAGCTTGATCATCTTGAGGGATGGTATTTGAAACTCCGAGCTTACCCTAGCTTTCATGGTGGAGGTTTGATTATTGAATTTAGGGCATCTTTGTTTTCGTCATCAGGATCAGTCCTTTGAGAGTTTTGGGAATTCAAATTCACGTGCAATCAAAATTTGACTTATTGGGATTGATTTTAGGACCATTGGAATCCGCATAGGGAAGTTTGCATGATCATTCGGTCAGTGGTTTGCGCGTTAGCGATCGTCGGGTTTCCGAGGTGTCTACGGAATTTCTGCGCACCCGGATTTTCCCAGATTTTGCCATTTCCTCGGAATATGATGAGTTCCAAAATTTCAAGCAGCCCGCGGAAATCCGACCTGTTCGGATTTTTCCGGTTTTCTACCTGGTTCCACTTCTTTTTGATTTTCGATGTTGGGGATAAGGAAGTAAATGTAAAATGATGATTTCTTGTTGCTAATGAATGGATTTCATGATAGTCACACAACTCTTTTGTCCGTATTAACGATTTATCTGATGAATGATGTCTTGATAGCAGGAGTCCGTCTGGGTCAGATTTCCCCGAATTCTGCCCCAACTGGATGTTCCCGGTTTACTTCATTTTCCCGGGTTACTTCTTTTTTCCAGATTTTCAAGATTGATGATTAGTGACGAATCTTAATTGTTTTATGTGGTTTCCAGGCTAACCTTTGATTGAAATATGGATGATAATTAGATGCTCATAAGGTTCTTTTGTGAATGCAGGCTGAATCGAGCAAAGCTGCGACGGGAAAGTCCAAAGGTGATACAAAAGGATCCTCAGTTACAGATGCAGAAAGGTTGATGCAAGATACGAAGAGTCAGTTTCCAGACAGTAAGCTAGCTTCAGTATGGTCTGAAGTCTTGGACACCAATGTAGGAGCATGGAGGTATGAAGAGTTCAAGGCAAGGACAACTCATAAAGCTCTATCGGCCCTGACTAAGGGAATGATGAAATCTGGACTAGTCCATGTAGCAGGATTCCCTCTTGCGGTTCAGTGCTATGAATTGATATTGGAGTGTGCCTGACAATATGAATTTGATACGTGGAGGGTCGTTAGCTCTGAAGGAAGAGACTTGGCGAACTTAAATCCAGTTTCTATTGCCCAAGCATTTGATATGCCAGATCTACCATGTGTGTGTGCCTTGGATATGGACTTGGCCAGAACTTACTATGAGGATGAGCCTACCAAAGCCCAGCAGATGATTAATTCCTGGTTGGAAAAACCAAAGTCTCATTTTTCCAAATTTCCCAAGCAATTACACAGGATCAAGTTTCGACAAGACATATATGATGCAATTACACTATTGAACAGACTGGCGGGCTTGAGGAGTGTCGGGGTATTGGAGAATTGGATGGTGCATGTGATTAACAAGATTGAGCAGGGTATTAATTACCATTGGGCGGGACTCATCAGTGCAATGATTGATAGGCAGCTGAGAGATGTGTTAGAAACAAAGAAATTCACCATGTCCTCTTATGTAATATATGTGTTGGCCAGATTCTACCCATACAGGGGTTTGAATCCAAAGGGAACATTTGGACAGGATATCGTCTATGAGATATACCCTGAATTACACTTAGGAAATCAGAATTATAGAAGAGCAAATGATGCATTCACAATGCATATTACTAGGTTGCTCCAAAATGTAGAGCATGTGAGAATATTTGATGGAGCCAAGGAGCTAATCAAAAAATATGGAGCTTGGTTTATACAATTCCCCACCTTCTCCTATATAAGAATTGATGAATGTCAAACTGCTCCATACAGATTGCCAAGATATCCTACTGACCACATTGTGCTATTGGAGGTTACGAGGCAGATATGTGACTTTGATGCTATTGTTAAAAGGGAAAAGCATAAGACAGGGTTTGGTGGAGATTTCCCTTTGAAAATTGGTATAAGTGAGGTTTGCCCTTCAATCCAATCAGCTCAGGCATCAGGGGATGAATTGAGTACTTATGGTTTCTCTTTCCATTCTAAGAGGACAAATTTTGACATTACTGGTGAAGCGCAAAAAAAGGCAACCAAAGAGTATCACCACAAGGATGATCTAGATGATTACTGGGCGAACATCAAAGATGACTTTGAGGCGAGAAAGAAAAGATACTCTAGGCTTCCAGTTGATGTGATCAGAATGTACAATGTCAAGTTGATCCCTGACCAGTTAGAAGATGACGGGAATTTAGTTCAAGATCATGCATATGAATCAGTCAAGGAAAGGTCTATTGGGGAGATAAATTGGTCTGAAAATGAGGTAACCGAGCTGGAAGAACTAATGGCTCTTGTCATGTAATTTACCAAGTCATGGTTGAAGCACAAAGTATGGGAATTAGAAAGCGAGAAAGTATCTTGTACCTTTAATTTAATGGGAAATCTGAATGCTCATTCCACCTCAGAGGGATCCGGTGAGGATGATTCTAAAGAAAAAACTAAAATGAGCTCACCTTTTAAGATCAAAATCAGAGGCCCTAAGGAAAGTGAGCCAGAACAGAAAAGGAAACCTAAGGGAAAAAAGAGAAGCCGAATTTTGAAAATAGGTAAGTCTGTAGAAGAGGGGGAACTTGAGGAAGCAGATAAAGAAGATATTCCTCCAGAGCCAAAAAGGACAAGGACAACTAGGGCTTCAAAGAAGAAAGATCAAGGAAATTCCAAGGATGAGGCAAACCCTCCAGTGGTTGATGTGGAAAGCTCGGGAGAGAAAACCAAGGTTTATTCGAGGAAATCAAGGACTCCATCTCCCAAGGAGACCATGCAAAAAATAGATCCTCTTCCAATGGCGTCCACTGTGGAGCAACAAAAGGCTACTTCTCCTTCATTGAGTATACCTGAGTAGACAACTCATGAAGAGCATGAGACCAGCGGGGAGGCATAACCATTCAAGGAAGGAGAACTCTTTGGTGCAGCAGCTGAACTTGAGGTTGAAGGTGTGGAAATGCACCCTTCTCCATTGGTACAGTATGAGGATTCTCCTGCGAGCAGCAGAGACAACAAATCCCCTGAGAAGGAGGATGTCCCTATTATAACCCCATCACCTCTGCAAGAAGAAGAACCTGAGTTGGGTAATCAAGGTGATCGGTCTCCTGAAAAAGAAAAGGATGAGACAGCGGAACAGCATGAGGAAGTCAAGAAAGATGAAGTTCGGGTGGATCCTGCTGTCCCGAATTGGTTAGATAAAGAGATAAGAAAGAAACAGGTCATTGTTGAGGACACCCCCCTTGATTGGGATGAAATTTTGGCCAAGATTGGTAAAGGTAAGAAAAAGAAGATGGCCAAGGTAGTTTCTAAGATAGAAAGAGATGAAGCGAGTAACAGGGTTATTCATATTGCCACCCCTGCTGCTGATAAAAGTAAAGATGAGGTCACTAGAAAAGATTACAATGTACAGACTATCAATTTTGGACCCGCTTCTATGGAGCAGGATATTGAAGAGTACGAAGGGTCCAGTGCAGTTATAATTGGGAGATTAAGGAGGGAAACACAGTCCAAGCATGAGCTTAAAAGGGAGAATGAAAGGCTTAGGAAATGTCTAGAAGATTTGATGAAGCCTTTGCAATCTCTTCACCCATCTTCTTCTGCTGCTACTGGTTTCTTTCCTAAAGAGACTATTTATGAAATAGAAAGGATGAAAGCTTCTACTCAGACTACAGTGGATTGGTTGAAGGATGTACAAGTGAAAGGAGATGATGCAATAAAGGAAATCCTTTGAATTGGAAAGGATGCAGTAAGAGCTAAAGATTTATTAGAGCATGTTTTATCTCAGGATAAGGAGGATATTGACCTTTTATTGCAGAAAGCTAAAGTGATCATGGAGTATGGTAGGGATCAGTTGGTTGTAGATAGAATCCTTTCTTCATCTGGAGTTAATGAGCCTTGGGAATGGTTTGAGGCCTTACAAATTTGACAGTAAGCCATCAGGAAGATTCATAAGCGAAAGAAACAGATAGATGGTGATCTGACTGGTGTTTATGATGGATGTATTGCATTCTTTTAAATAATGACTGGTAGGAGGAAGATTGCCCCTAAGTACTTGAGCTTAGAACAATTGAGGGAATGGTGGCATGATGTCTATGTCCCTGATTCTGAAAATGTTTTAACATGGCACCAATTGGATGATGCAACAACTTACTTGGCTGTGATGGACAAGTACCAAGCACATAGGGGTGAGTGGGATAAAATTGTTAAGCAGTGAAAGGAAGAAATTGGCTCCATTGAATGTCGGCTCAAAGTCCTACCTTTGCCACCTGTTGCTGAGTTGGATAGGGTATTTTTGAAGGTTCATGAATCGTTGGATCAAAACAAGGATAAGGGAGGCGGTAGTTAATGCCAATTTTGAGATTTGTGCTTCCCTATTATTATAGGGCATGTGTTGATCCGAGCTACATTGAGGAATTTTTTTGGGCCGACCTTGATGATGTATCGACATTTAATGTGTGCCTTATTTTGAAATTCTTGAGGCCGACTTGTTTTGGCTATTTTATTTTGTAAATGTTTGGCTAGGCCGACATGTTTTGAGGATTCTCTATAAAGGGCATTCTTGCCTCATTGTAAGGAGTTAGTTAGACAGTTAAAAGAGACAAGTTAGATTAAGAAGGAGCTAGAGCATTTTATAGTAGAGATAATAGTTAGTTCTTGAAGCAAATATTGTAACACATAACAGTGGAATTGTTGCTACATTTTGGTGATCTAATACAATTGAAGGCATTGTGGTTTCTTTGGTGAATTCTTTTGTGTTAGTTTATCTTGCATGGTTCCTATTGTTCCATCTTTGAAATTGCTTGAAGATATAAGATTTGATGTTAGATTTAGAGTTAGATTAGTTTGGTGAATAATGTTCATGGTTTTATGCTTGGAATGTTTGTAGCAATCTCTGGTCTATACTTCCAGTAACTATCTGATTGTAGTAGACTGGTGAAGTCAACCTGGACCATACATATATTTGTACTTAGTTTGATTGTCGATGAATATCTATGATTTGAAAATCTATATACCTTAGAAGATCGCACCGGTCTTGTTATATTGCATTGTGGGTTAAGCAAGAATTGGTTATTTGAGATTGGTCCATTCTAGATATCTGTCATTTGCATTGTTCATCCTAGAAATAGTTCAGATCTCATTATATCTTTCGCACCCTCATATTTTGCTGTTTCTTTATCATTTGGTTAGACTTAGGATCTAAGATCATCATATTGCAAGATTTGATAAATTGAAAAGATACAATTTGCTTGTAGTAAGGTCCGATTGTGATTACCAACATTTTCACATATTATCTGAGTTGTTTATGCATTGTCATGACCTAACACCCGAGAGACCTTGGGGTGATTTTCAGTAATTTATTGTTGAAGATTACCTTTCAAGAGAGATAGGATATTGTATTCTGTCTGAGTTGTTGCCGTGCAGAAAACACCATCAACAGATTGGCGCTAGAAGGAGGGCCTGAATGAGCACACTGGATCATTTCTTAAACGCCATCTCTCCTGAGAGATATAGGAGAAATACCAGATCTACCCTAGGAGAAGAAGATTTACAGGAATTGCAGTTCCCCACTAGGTCAAGAAGGACTTGAGAAAGGGGAGAATCATCATCACCCATCCCTTCACTCGTATCGTCTGCATCTTCACTTCCAAAAGTTGAGGCCATACCCATCCCTGAGGCAGTTCCCATCCAGCAACCCCAACCTATCATTAATCAACCACACCCACCACCCCCACTTTTGCCAATGGCTTTCCTTGCTAATAATCCATCTCCCTTGTTTTTCAACGCCTACAATGTTATGCCCAAGAACCCTGAGCATTTCTGTTCAAAATTTCATGTTAATGACCCAAACAGGACTGCAAAAGAACATATAAGGATCTTCCAAACCTATCTCAAGGACAGATGGATTGTTCATGAGGATGTTGCCTGTAGGTTGTTTCCTTATTCACTAGGAGAAGAGGCCTTTTACTGGTACAATCACCTCCCATCTGGTTCAATTCTTAACTGGAATGATCTTGAAACTACCTTTTTACAGAAGTTTATAATACCCATTAGTGCCAATGAATTGTATCTGCAATTCACTAGAGTCAAGAGAGAGGTTAATGAACCAATATCTAGTTTCAATAATAGGTTTCACCGAGCGTACACCAGACTTCAAGACCCTTATGTTTTAGACAATGATACAGCCCTGGGAGTCTATTATGAAGCCTTGGATAGCCTTACAACAACCTTTCTGAAGTGGAGACCCAACCGTCCAGCTAGCCTAACCGATGCCTATACAGAAGCTGTTAAGCTTAGCACAGATCTAAGGCAACATTTGACTGGACCGTTGCCTTCTTTAGGACTAATTGCACATCCAAATCAGATTCAGGCAGTAAATCAGACACTCGCCAATCATACTCCAATCCTGAATCTAGTACCTCAATTACCTTTGGTGCCGCATCCTGGTCCCCCCATGAACCAGGTCTCTCCTGTGATGAATTTCCCCCAGCAGTAGGTTAACCAGCCCCTGTATCAGCAGCAGCCAACTAGTTTCCCTACTTACTTGCAGAATTCTGAAGTGTTACATCAGTCTATAGAATCTGCTATAATGCCTGTTCCTCCTTAGAGTAATCCAAGCCAAACCCCTTATGGAGATCCAAATAAGGATAGGATTGATGAAATGGCTGAACAAATAAAGAAGTTGAACCTAGAGGTGACTTACCTCAGGAATCAAAACGGCCAATTACAAGCTGCTCAGAAGAATATACAATCAAGTCAGAATAGAGAATTTCCACAGGGGCAGAATTTTGACAGAGGACAGCGTAAAGAAAGGGGATTCAATAATGACAGGGGATATAATCAGGATAGGGGTTACAACAATGACAGAGGGTACAACAATGATAGGAGACAAAATTTTGATAGGGGACAAGGTGGTGGACTAGGATTTGATCGGAGGCAATCACAGGGACAGAGCAGGACATGGAATACATGATCTAACAATGGAGGAGTCCTCACTCCATTGGATCAACCAGTCAATCAAATTGTCAACCAATCTGCAAATCAGCTAGTCAGTCAAGACAAGCCTCCCAGTGGTGTATATCTGGCTGAAGCTGCCTTGCCAGGATGGTGTAGGCTCCATAAGACAGGCCAACATTCAGAGTTAGAATGTCCAGAGTTCCAGACTACGGCCTCTATTTTTCCAGTATGAGGTAGAAAATAATGCAAATGGTCAAGAGATTGTTCCCTCAAACCCATACGATTCTCCTGTGTTGGTATTAAACCATGCTCCTTTTCCAGCAGGCAAAGAAAATGTTCCGGAAGAGGAATATGATTCCCAGGAGGATAAGACAGACCAAATCTGCAATGGAGATGAGGTTGCTTAGTTGTTCAATGAGGAAGTAATAAATGATAATGGCCCCCTGGATAAGGAAGAAGCTTACGTCGAAGAAGTGCAGATGTTCCAGAGGAAGGGTTTAAGAGATATGCCCCATAGGCACCCACAGGCTGGGGGAACTTTCACCACCTCCATTCCTCCTATAATTTCAATATCCCTCCAGACCCTAATGCTAGTAATAATCCGTCCTTTCCACATGTTTCCAGACAGTACCTCTCAAAGGAAGGACAAGCTCTGACTGACCCACAGAAGGAAAAAGCTGTTCAAGCAAGTAAAGACAAGGCGGAGGAACATTCTAGGGAAGTCCCCTCTGATATGAGTGAGGAGAAAATGGATTTGTATGTTGCTGAGGAGTTCAATAAATTAAAGGTAAATCTTTCAGTATTCAAGTTATTGAGGTTCCCTGCAATTAGGAATGCAGTTCTAGGTACCTATGGTGCACACCCCGCGTCCTTGGATAAATCTTCCAGTGAGAGTATCAACAAGGTTTCTAGTTCTCAACCTGTGAAGACACAAAACCAGGCCCACAGTCGAACTAACTTGCCCCCTGGAGACAAAGGAAAGGAGAAGGAAAAAACTCAAGTTGCCCAGGTCGATACTCAGCCAACTTTATTTCAAGGGAAGACAGATACCCCACCATTCATGATCTCTGTGCGCATATTTGGTAAGAATCTACATAACTATTTACTAGATTCTAGTGCCTCTACTAATGTGATGCCATTCGGAGTATGTAGAGCTTTAGGGATTACACCTACTGACTCCCAGAAGAAGGTAACTCAGTTGGATAGAACTGAAGTAAATGTGGTGGGAGAACTAAACATGATTCACATGCAGATAGCTTCTTACCCAAGAATTTAGCAGGTTATCAATATTCAAGTAGCTGATATCCCTGATGCCTATGGCTTGATTCTAGAAAGATACTTTACTAAGGCCTTAAATGGATATGTATCTACTGATCACTCTCACATGTGGCTTCCCTAGAAAAGGGTACCGAATCAGATCAGAATTGAGAGAGAACCAAGAATGAAATATATGATCACGGAGTACCAAAATACTTCAAATAAAGTTCTGATATTGGAAGTAGGCATGGGAAATTATATGCTATCAACTCCTTATGAGGAGTCAGATTCAGAGGAGGTATTGATGCTACATTCAATGTCTATTGAAACAGATTGCAACAATGCTACTGTTCTAACAGAATCCATTAAGGAAGAGGAGGAATCCAGAGACAATCAGATTAGCCTACTAGATAGCTTCCAGGAATTCATCAGACAGTGTGTTGAAAATCAAATTCACTTAGGCAGAAGGGCAAGCTTTGAAGAATTACTCTTACCTAATTGGTGTAGAGTTCATAATGCTTCCCATTCGGAGTTGGAGTGTTGTCTATGCCAGACCACAGTGGAACGAGTACAAAAATGCATAAGCTCAACCCCGGTGGTCAAGATAGATATGCCAAACCCTCAGGAGGACTGTAAAGGAAAGAAAGCAATGCTGTCTGAGGAACCATCCAGTAGTAATGAGCCGAAGGATGTGATGAAGAGGACTGCAACTGCTGAATGCTGGACTCTCAGATTTGATGGATCCAAATCCAAGCATGGAGCCAGGGCAGGGTTCGAACTGATCAGTCCAAAAGGTAAAACCTTCTTTGCAGCCCATAGACTTCAATTTCATTATACTAATAACGTAGCAGAATATGAGGCATTAATTCATGGACTTCTTATGGCACTCAAGAAAAAGGTTAAGATTCTACAAGTTTTTGGTGATTCTGAGCTGGTAATTAAGCAAGTAAGGAAAAAATATTCATGCCATGATAGGAGAATGACTAATTATAGGCATAGAGTATGGGACCTCATTGAGGGATTTGATGCCTTCAATATTCAATTGATACCACGACAGAAGAATCAAACTGCAGATTCTCTGGCCCAGGCAGCAAGCACTCTGCAGCCCTTATCTTTGTTAGGTTTGAAGAAGTTTACGGTAGAATTGACCCCTGTGCCATCAGTTCTAGACAATGTTACTAACTTTTAGGTATTTGAAGATGACAAGCATATCCTGGACTTCATCACAAACACATATGTTTTTGCTTCTCAAATCATTGATGAAACAGAACTCCAGGAAGCATAATTGGATTTGGAAGGAGTGATAAATCTAAAGTCTAATACTATTCCAAAGGGGATGGTACAGTTAGAGAAAATTTTTGATATGGACAAGATCAGAGATCATGAGCAAGAGTCTAAGAAAAGGTCTATCAACGGATAGTGTGACACTTACAATTTGGGAACTGAGGATAATGCTAAGAACATTTTTATTGGCAAGGTATGCACTCCAGAGGAAAGACAAGGAATAATTGAAGCATTGCATAGCTTTCCGGATATAGTAGCCTGGAGTTATGAGGATCTAAAAACCTACGATACATCAATCATAACTCATACTATACCTCTGAAGCCAGGTGCTAAGCCTTTCAGGCAGAGGCAAAGACCAATTAACGCATTACTAGAACCGGTTATACAGAAAGAAGTTCAGAAATTACTATCTGCCAGAATTATATTTCCTGTCAGGCATTCAACATGGGTGGCTAACCTGGTCCCAGTAAGGAAAAAAAATGGGGAAATCAGGCTTTGCGTTGATTTCAAAAATCTAAACAGATCGTCAGAAAAGGACAATTATCCAGTCCCTTCATTGGATGAAGTACTTCAAGTAGTAAATGGTTCTCATATGATGTCTTTCTTGGACGGCTATTCAGGGTACAATCAAGTAATGGTTTAGTATGAAGACAGACACAAGACTGCTTTCACAACTAAATGGGGTACCTTTGCCTACAGGAGGATGCCCTTTGGTCTCATTAATGCAGGGGCTACATTTCAAAGGGCTATGGATATTTCCTTCAAGGATATCATAGGCAAATGAATCATTATTTATATGGATGACTTAACAGTCTTTTTCAAAAACAGAGGGGACCACATCTCTGACTTGTGCAAAGTGTTTCAAAGGTGCAAGGAATTCGACATATCCCTGAATACCAAAAAGTGTATTTTTGGAGTGACAGAAGGGAAGTTGCTGGGACATGTCATATCTGAAAAGGGAATTGCTATTGATCCAGAAAGAGTGGAGGCCATACTGAAGATTTAGCCACCTGCTAGCAAAAAAGAGATGAAGTCTTTCTTTGGCAAAATTAACTTCGTCAGGAAATTCATTACTGGATTTTCTGAAATTGTTAAACCACTGAATGCTATGTTGAAGCAAGACGCTAAGGTCGAATGGACTACAGAAGCAAATGAGGCATTTGCAGAAATCAAAAGAGCCATTGCTGATGCTCCAGTATTGGTAAGTCCTAATTACAGTAAGCCCTTCTACATCTATTCATTTGCTTTGGACCATTCATGTGTGGGAATGTTGACTCAAAAGTCTGATGAGGGAATTGAGCACCCTATTGCTTTCATGAGTGCACCATTAAAAGATGCTGAGTTGAAATATCCAAGTGTAGAAAAGAAGGCATATGCCCTGGTTAGAGCAGTAAAGAAATTCAGACATTATATCCTCAGGAATAAGGTTTATGCAATTGTCCCAGATCCCGCAGTTAAGTTACTTTTGATGCAGAATGAATTGGGTGAGCGTAGAGCTAAGTGGGTGACAATGCTCCAAGAGTATGATATTGAGATCCAACCCATGAAGTTGGTAAGAGGACAGGGACTTACTCAGACTATGGCTGAAATGGGGCCTGAACTGACTGTTCATAATTATAACCTTGAGGAGGTTTCCCCAGGTGGCTGGTACGATGACATAGTTTACTACTTGCTGAACCAACAATCTCTAGGACATCTTAATGCTATTCAGAGGAGAGCTCTATGACTAAAGAGTGATGGTTTCATGCTAAAGGGAGCTATTTTGTACAAGAAAAATTATGAAGGTATTTATTTAAGGTGCCTCGGGAAACAGGAATCTAAAAGGGTGATGAACGAATTTCATGAAAAGTATGGCACTGGCCATGGTTCTGCGATTGCCACAACAAATCAGATTTTGAGGGCAGGGTATTATTGGCCCACATTGTTCAAAGATGTTCACCATCATGTTAGGACCTGTCACACTTGCCAGACCGCAACAACAAAGGAAAAGTATGCAACACTTCCACTTCAATCGGTCACTAAGGTAAGGCCTTTTGCTCAGTGGGGTATGGATTTCATAGGTCCCATCAACCCACCATCTTCTGTGGGACACAGGTACATTCTAACTATTACTGATTATTTCACAAGATGGATTGAGGATTTTGCGTGCAGGCAATGTACATCTAAGGTAGTGATTGATTTTCTAGAATATTCTATTCTTAATCGATTTGGATGTCCTATTTCTGTTGTCTGTGATAATGGTCCTACTTTCGCATCTTTAAAATTTTCAAATTGGGTTTTTGGTCATGGCATTATTGTAAAGTTTGCGTCCAACTATTACCCTCAGGGTAACGGCCTGAAAGAGTCCTCCAATAAGAACTTATTGACTGTTATCCGTAAGCTGTTGGAGAGGAACCCAAAAGACTGGCACACCCAGCTTCGATTTTCCCTCTGGGTAGATCGTACAAGACTTAAGTCATCCATCAGAACATCTCCCTATCACTTAGTATATGGTCTGGAGCCAGTATTCCCTATTCAACTCAAGATCCCAACCTTGCAATTCATTAATGATTTTTATGATGAGGGGGATAGGAGGGAGGCTAGGTTGACAGAGCTACTAAACCTTGAGGAAAAACGAGACGCTGCCCTTGAGAATTTTGCCAAACATCAGGGGGTAGTTAAGAGGTGGTTTGACAAGAGGGCTAAAGTCAAAGCCTTTAGAATTTCTGACCTTGTGTTGTACTGGGATAAACCTCATGATCGAAAAGGGGACCATGGGAAGTTCGATAAACTGTGGCTTGGCCCATATCAGATTGCTGAAATACTTGGAGATAATTCCTTCCGTCTGAAGACTCTCACGGGAGAAGATATTCCACTGCCTGTCAATGGGCAGTATTTGAAACATTATTTCCAATCCCGAGCTGTTTTCAGCTCCCTGCTTTGTATATAGTTAGTTTAGGTTGCTTTCTGTTGTTTTGTCTTGGTTAGAGTAGGTTTCCTTTCGGTTTTTTTTGTTTTGCTTTGGTAAGAGTAGGTTTGCTTTGGTTTGTTTTTTTTTGAGTTTGTGTTTCTCTCGCTCTTGGTTCCTTCTCTTTATGGGGATCCCTTGTTGCATTTGTATGACAGTGGTGACAAAGTAGGTGAAGTGCTCTTAGTATTTCCTTTACAAACTTTAATCGCCTTTCCAAAATGTTATGGTATTAATTCTCCACCCAATGTCACACGTCCTTGTGTCTAAAGCGGAGGGTCTTCGAGTCAGCTTGAATAGGAATACATTAGGGTCTCACATTTCTGAATATTACAGATACCTGAAGTTGCAGAAGGTCCTTATGAAGTTTGCACAAGTGAAAAATCCTTTTTTCTCTCTAGTGCCACTGTGCTTCTCATCCCTGAGTGTGAACTTCATTGTTCATAGGTTGAAGTGAAAGCAGTGAAAAGACAAGCAGTATCAAAAAGAAAAAATAATAGTGAAAATTAAAAAGTTTGAATTCAACTCATCAGGGGGATCTGGATATCTCTACCGGGGCTATGGATGCCTGGTTGGCAGTAGAGCTATGTTCAGGAGGATCACATCGATAACCTCGTCGGGGCTATGGATGCTTGATTGGCAGCGAGGCTCTATCCAGGTTACTTTTATAGTATGAATCTTTATGTAGCTTGTTCAGACCAAGTTTGGTTCCTGTTGCAGCTAAAGGAAGGTAATGAATGCATATGCACACACTTCGACCCTGGTGTAGGAAAGTTTGGATGACTGGTGGGTTCTTTGTTTTAACCATAGGTGGTAATAGGATGGATGAAGTTGAAACCATAAGTTCTGGGTTTATGATTCTTGTTTTTCATCGAAATGCTCTGGAGCATTTCCCCAGCGGAGTCGCCATTTGTTTTGCAGTTTTGCACACACGCCCCACTTGAAGTGGGGACCCTCTTTTCATGATGTCTTTTTGACCTTTGGTTTTATTGGATTTGTCCTTTCAAGTTCTTGGGATGTTGGTCTTGTTTGTCTTGGTCTTTCCCTGAAGGTTGAATTGATCAAACTTGGTTTTTAATGGAATCCAGGTTTTGACCTGGGTCCGGGATTTTCCGGTTCATTCGGCTTTTCTCGGGTCCTGGTCCATCGTCTGGTTATTGCTGAATTTTATGAAGTCCGGCTTTCTGCTTGAATCCGAGATTTTCTGGCTCAGGCGGACTTTCCCAAACTTCGTTAGAGTCCCGAAGGGTGCGTTATCCGCGGAATTCATGTTCACCCGGATTATCCGTTCGGCTTGGTTTTTTTTGAAATTCCGTTCTGGGCTCGGGTTTCCAGATTTCCTCAATACGTCTTATCAACCATTAATGCTTGAGGTACGTCTTCTCTCGCACGATTGTGAGCGGATTTAAAGTCTTTTAGTGCTTTCATAATTTCATTATTCATTTATCATCTGCTCTGGTGCTTGGAATTCTTCATTTTGAGCTTTGATTGTTGGATTCGAGCTGCTTGCGTGTGGATTGCTTGAGCGTTTGTGTTGAGTATTTTCGTCGCTAGGGCACCCTGTTTCACAGTGACTTCCTCGAGTTCGAGCTTCATTCATAATTGATCCATGGTAGGTTGTTGCCGACTTCTCCTTTTCGTTTGCATTTTGATCGAGTCTTTTGGGTTGTTGATTGGTGGTCTTTTTAGGTCGGCCCTTGCTTGTTTCATGATTATGTATTTAGCGAAATAGGGTTTGACCCACCTTTTTATAGGTTTTATCACCTGCACTGTGCATCCCTTCATTTATCGATTGAATGTTGGGTATATTCCTGTGTCTAGGTATTTCTGGTAGGGCCTTTCCTTCTGGGCGCGTAGTCTGCTATATATTGCGAGGTTAGGGTTTTGGTAGGTTTGCCCGAATTTGCTAAGATCGGTGGAGTTGTCGCGATCTTCATGTCTTGCATTTAGCTCGACCCTACTCATATCTTGAGAGATCCTGGTGTGCTTTAGCTTGATCATCTTGAGGGATGGTATTTGAAACTTCGAGCTTACCCTAGCTTTCATGGCGGAGGTCTGATTATTGAGTTTAGGGCATCGTTGTTTTCGTCATGAGGATCAATCCTTTGAGAGTTTTGGGAATTCAAATTCATGTGCAATTGAAATTCGACTTATTGGGATTGATTTTAGGACCATTGGAATCCGCATAGGGAAGTTTGCATGATCATTCAGTCAGTGGTTTGCGCGTTAGCGATCGTCGGGTTTTCGAGGTGTCCGCGGAATTTCTGCGCACCCGAATTTTCCCGGATTTTTCCATTTCCTCGGAATATGATGAGTTTCGGAATTTCAAGCAGCTCGCGGAAATCCGACCTGTCCGAATTTTTTCGGTTTTCTTCCTGGTTCCACTTCTTTTTTATTTTCGATGTTGGGGATAAGGAAGTAAATGTAAAATGATGATTTCTTGTTGCTAATGAATGGATTTCATGGTAGTCACACAACTCTTTTGTCCATATTAAAAATTTATCTGATGAATGATGTCTTGATAGCAGGAGTCCGTCTGGGTCGGATTTCCCCGAATTCTGCCCCGACTGGATGTTCCTGGTTTACTTCATTTTCCCAGGTTACTTCTTTTTTCCGGATTTTCAAGATTGATGATTAGTGGTGAATCTTAATTGTTTTATGTGGTTTCCAGGCTAACATTTGATTGAAATATGGATGATAATTGGATGCTCATAAGGTTCTTTTGTGAATGCAGGCTGAATCGAGCAAAGCTGCGGCGGGAAAGTCCAAAGGTGATATAGAAGGATCCTCAGTTACAGATGCAGAAAGGTTGAGGCTGGATATAAAGAGTCAGTTTCCAGATAGTAAGATAGCTTCAGTATGGTCTGAAGTCTCCGACACCAATGTAGGAGCATGGAGGTATGAAGAGTTCAAGGAAAGGACAACTCAAAAAGATCTATTGACCCTGACTAAGGGAATGATGAAATCCGGACTAGTCCATGTAGCAGGATTCCCTCTTGCGGTTCAGTGCTATGAATTGATATTGGAGTGTGCCCGAAAATATGACTTTGATATGCAGAGGGTCTTTAGCTCTTAAGGAAGAGTCTTGGCAAACTTCAATCCAGTTTCTATTGCCCAAGCATTTGATATGCCAGATCTACCATGTGTGTGTGCCTTGGATATGGACTTGGCCAAAACTTACTATGAGGATGAGCCTACCAAAGCCCAGCAGATGATTAATTCCTGGTTGGAAAAACCAAAGTCTCATTTTTCCAAATTGCCCAAGCAATTACATAGGATCAAGTTTCGACAAGACATATATGATGCAATTACACTATTGAGCAGAGTGGCGGGCTTGAGGAGTGCAGGGGTATTGGAGAATTGGATGGTGCATGTGATTAACAAGATTGAGCAGGGTATTACCTACCATTGGGCGGGACTCATCAGTGCAATGATTGATAGGCAGCTGAGAGATGTGTTAGAAACAAAGAAATTCACCATGTCCTCTTATGTAATATATGTGTTGGCCAGATTCTACCCATACAGGGGTTTGAATCCAAAGGGAACATTTGGACAGGATATCGTCTATGAGATATACCCTGAATTACACTTAGGAAATCAGAATTATAGAAGAGCAAATGATGCATTCACAATGCATATTACTAGGTTGCTCCAAAATGTAGAGCATGTGAGAATATCTGATGGAGCCAAGGAGCTAATAAAAAAATATGGAGCTTGGTTTATACAATTCCCCACCTTCTCCTATATATGAATTGACGGATGTCAAACTGCTCCATACAGATTGCCAAGATATCCTACTGACCACATTGTGCTATTGGAGGTTACGAGGCAGATATGTGACTTTGATGCTATTGTTAAAAGGGCAAAGCATAAGACAGGGTTTGGTGGAGATTTCCCTTTGAAAATTGGTATAAGTGAGGTTTGCCCTTCAATCCAATCAGCTCAGGCATCAGGGGATGAATTGAGTACTTATGGTTTCTCTTTCCATTCTAAGAGGACAAATTTTGACATTACTGGTGAAGCGCAGAAAAAGGAAACCAAAGAGTATCACCACAAGGATGATCTAGAGGATTACTGGGCAAACATCAAAGATGACTTTGAGGTGAGAAAGAAAAGATACTCTAGGCTTCCAGTTGATGTGATCAGAATGTACAATGTCAAGTTGATCCCTGACCAGTTAGAAGATGACGGGAATTTAGTTCAAGATCATGCATATGAATCAGTCAAGGACAGGTCTATTGGGGAGATAAATTGGTCTGAAAATGAGGTAACCGAGCTGGAAGAACTAATGGCTCTTGTCATGAAATTTACCAAGTCATGGTTGAAGCACAAAGTATGGGAATTAGAAAGCGAGAAGGTATCTTGTACCTTTAATTTAATGGGAAATCTGAATGCTCATTCCACCTCAGAGGGATCCGGTGAGGATGATTCCAAAGAAAAAACTAAAATGAGCTCACCTTTTAAGATCAAAATCAGAGGCCCTAAGGAAAGTGAGCCAGAACATAAAAGGAAACCCAAGGGAAAAAAGAGAAGCCGAATTTTGAAAATAGGTAAGTCTGTAGAAGAGGGGGAACTTGAGGAAGCAGATAAAGAAGATATTCCTCCAGAGCCAAAAAGGACAAGGACAAGTAGGGCTTCAAAGAAGAAAGATCAAGAAACTTCCAAGGATGAGGCAAACCCTCCAGTGGTTGATGTGGAAAGCTCGGGAGAGAAAACCAAGGTTTATTCGAGGAAATCAAGGACTCCATCTCCCAAGGAGACCATGCAAAAAACATATCCTCTTCCAATGGCGTCCACTGTGGAGCAACAGAAGGCTACTTCTCCTTCATTGAGTATACCTGAGTAGACAACTCATGAAGAGAATGAGACCAGCGGGGAGGCAGAACCATTCAAGGAAGGAGAACTCTTTGGTGCAGCAGCT
Organism: Sequoia sempervirens; assembly: GCA_007258455.2. NCBI lineage: Eukaryota > Viridiplantae > Streptophyta > Pinopsida > Cupressales > Cupressaceae > Sequoia > Sequoia sempervirens. The sequence continues at coordinate 13,067,929 of VDFB02047230.1, read as the reverse complement.
GAACTTGAGGTTGAAGGTGTGGAAATGCACCCTTCTCCATTGGTACAGTATGAGGATTATCCTGCGAGCAGCAGAGACAATAGATCCCCTGAGAAGGAGGATATCCCTGTTAAAACCCCATCACCTCTACAAGAAGAAGAACCTGAGTTGGGTAATCAAGGTGATTGGTCTCCCGAAAAAGAAAAGGATGAGACAGCGGAACAACATGAGGAAGTCAAGAAAGATGAAGTCCGGGTGGATCCTGCTGTCCCAGATTGGTTAGATAAAGAGATAAGAAAGAAACAGGTCATTGTTGAGGACACCCCCTTGATTGGGATGAAATGTTGGCCAAGATTGGTAAAGGTAAGAAAAATAAGATGGCCAAGGTAGTTTCTAAGATAGAAAGAGATGAAGCGAGTAACAGGGTTATTCATATTGCCACCCGTGCTATTGATAAAAGTAAAGATGAGGTCACTGGAAAAGATTACAATGTATAGACTATCAATCTTGGATCCGCTTCTATGGAGCAGGATATTGAAGAGTACGAAGGGTCTAGTGCAGTGATAATTGGGAGATTAAGGAGGGAAACACAGTCCAAGCATGAGCTTAAAAGGGAGAATGAAAGGCTTAGGAAATGTCTAGAAGATTTGATGAAGCCTTTGCAATCTCTTCACCCATCTTCTTCTGCTGCTACTGGTTTCTTGCCTAAAGAGACTATTTATGAAATAGAAAGGATGAAAGCTTCTACTCAGACTACAGTGGATTGGTTGAAGAATGTACAAGTGAAAGGAGATGATGCAATAAAGGAAATCCTTTGAATTGGAAAGGATGTAGTAAGAGCTAAAGATTTATTAGAGCATGTTTTATCTCAGGATAAGGAGGATATTGACCTTTTATTGCAGAAAGCTAAAGTGATCATGAAGTATGGTAGGGATCAGTTGGTTGTAGATAGAATCCTTTCTTCATCTAGAGTTAATGAGCCTTTGGAATGGTTCGAGGCCTTGCAAATTTGATAGAAATCCATCAGGAAGATTCATAAGCGAAAGAAACAGATAGATGGTGATCTGACTGGTGTTTATGATGGATGTATTGCATTCTTTGAAATAATGACTGGTAGGAGGAAGATTTCCCCTAAGTACTTGAGCTTAGAACAATTGAGGGAATGGTGGCATGATGTCTATGCCCCTGATTCTGAGAATGTTGTAACAGGGCACCAATTGGATGATGCGGCAACTTACTTGGCTGTGATGGACAAGTACCAAGCACATAGGGGTGAGTGGGATAAAATTGTTAAGCAGTGAAAGGAAGAAATTGGCTCCATTGAATGTCGGCTCAAAGTCCTACCTTTGCCACCTGTTGCTGAGTTGGATAGGGTATTTTTGAAGGTTCATGAATCGTTGGATTAGAACAAGGATAAGTGAGGCGGTAGTTAATGCCAATTTTGAGATTTGTGCTTCCCTATTATTATAGGGCATGTGTTGATCTGGGCTGCATTGAGGAATGTGTTTGGGCCGACCTTGATGATGTATCGACATTTAATGTGTGCCTTATTTTGAAATTCCTGAGGCCGACTTGTTTTGGCTATTTTATTTTGTAAATGTTTGGCTGGGCCGACATGTTTTGAGGATTCTCTATAAAGGGCATTCTTGCCTCATTGTAAGGAGTTAGTTAGACAGTTAAAAGAGACAAGTTAGATTAAGAAGGAGCTAGAGCATTTTATAGTAGAGATAATAGTTAGTTCTTGAAGCAAATATTGTAACACAGAACAGTGGAATTGTTGCTACATTTTGGTGATCTAATACAATTGAAGGCATTATGGTTTCTCTGGTGAATTCTTTTGTGTTAGTTTATCTTGCATGGTTCCTGTTGTTCCATCTTTGAAATTGCTTGAAGATATAAGATTTGATGTTAGATTTAGAGTTAGATTAGTTTGGTGAATAATGTTCATGGTTTTATGCTTGGAATGTTTGTAGCAATCTCTGGTCTATACTTCCAGTAACTATCTGATTGTAGTAGACTGGTGAAGTCAACCTGGACCATACATCTATTTGTACTTAGTTCGATTATCGATGAATATCTATGATTTGAAAATCTATATACCTTAGAAGATTGCACCGTTCTTGTGATATTGCATTGTGGGTTAAGCAAGAATTGGTTATTTGAGATTGGTCCATTCCAGATATCTGTCATTTGCATTTTTTATCCTAGAAATAGTTCAGATCTCATTATATCTTTCGCACCCTCATCTTTTGTTGTTTCTTTATCATTTGGTTAGACTTAGGATCTAAGATCATCATATTGCAAGATTTTATAAATTGAAAATATACAGTTTGCTTGTAGTAAGTTCCGATTGTGATTACCAACATTTTCACATATTATCTGTGTTGTTTATGCATTGTCATGACCTGACACCCAAGAGACCTTGGGGTGATTTTAAGTAATTTATTATTGAAGATTACCTTTCAAGAGAGATAGGATATTGTATTCTGTCTGAGTTGTTGCCGTGCATAAAACACCATCAACAATAAACACCTAGTTTAATAGAAGGAAAGTGGTGTGCTGCTTTCCCTTCGTTTTTAGCCTCAGTGTTTCATCCTTTCAAACTTGTCTAGTCAACTTGAGGTAGTAAGAAGTCCTATCCTTGGGGCTCTCCCCTGACCTGGTGTCCCGAGGGCAACAAATCCCCTTACTCTGCACACATTTCAACCCAAAAATTATTGTTAATGTTGCAACTTCCCCAACTATTATATCTAATTATTGGAGCTACATGAATGATTTTAAATTATTTTTTACCAACTTCAAGTGGAAAAATGGTTCCCATGCTTCATTTATTATTTGTAGAATACTTTTCTATCAGAGGGTCATCCCTAGCTATGTTTTACTATAGATTTTGTGGGGGTTTTAAATCTCTATTCATAGATTCATAAATGTGGAAGCATGGCTATGGTGTTAGGGTCTTTATGGTAGGATTTCAACTTGATAGTTGAAGTACACATGTATTGTTATGAGACTTTTTTCCCGTGGAAGAAAAGTAAAAAAAGAAAATAGAATAAAAGTAAATAAGTAAATAAGTAAATAAATATAAGAACTAATGTAATAGTGCCTGAAAGAAAATGTAATAAAATAATAATTAGAGTTTTCACGGGATGTAATTATTATTTGTAAAAGGGTGTGTCGGTTGGAAATACCCTTTGTGTTGTATAAAACCTGTGAAAACTAAATTATTATGGGACATGAAGAAAAGAGGAAAATAAAGTGGAGCACATTGCGGGAATAGGGTTTCAAGGTTAGCAGGCTGTGAGTAGGACGGAGAAGGGGCACTCCTACAGTGGGTGTCCAACCTGGGGTACAAGTGCGTGCACTCAGGACGGTCCTAGCCAGGGCATGGTTTTTGTGGCATGAGTCTTGAGCATTGTTCCAGTGGAACCAACACTCGTGTAGAGAATCCAAGTCTGCTTTCCTCCCAGACTACTCACAGACGGAAGAGGTTGAACCAAGGACCATTCCAGCAATAGTTGGGATTTCTTTTGCACATTTCCACAGATAAGTATTAAAGCTTAATAAATTATTTGAGCAATAAAGTGTTTAAGTCTTTTAAGTTTATTAAATTAATAATTTATTTACAGCATGCTTGAATGTACTGAGAAAAATGGTTAATTAATTTATTATATTCCATTTAGTTGTAAATTTTTAAATACTATATTATTTTCTTAGCATAAAAAAGTTTTTTAAAGTAAATCATGAAATCATTTTAATTATTGCATTTTAAATTGGAGAATTAGTTGCATTTCATTTGGTATCAGAGCCTTTCCGGTCATCAATTAATTTCGTTGCATTTATTTTTGAAAATATATATACATATATATAAAACAAAAGATTAAAAATAATAATAATATTAAATAGATAGATTAGATTTTATAATAGTTGAAATTGATTCTTATATATATATATATATTTTTATCAATTATTTATTATGTTCAAAAGTTAAATAAATAGATAAACTAGATTTTATAATAGTTTAAATTTATTCTTGATTTATTTATCAATTATGCATTATGTTTAAAAGGTTAAAATATCTAGGTTAAAAAAAATATAAGGATATTTACTCTTTTTAAATTAAAATTTTAATAATAAAATTACTCATTTATTTTTTACCTTTCAATTTCTTTATTCACAATTTGTTTCATCATCTAAAATTACTCATTTACTTTTTACTTTTCAATTTCTTTATTCACAATTTGTTTCATGGAATGATTCTTTTAAATTCAAGTTAGTTATAAATTTTCACCGGAAATTAATTTAAAAAGAAAATAAAATAAAATTTCACTCAAACCTATTTTATTTTACTTTTATTTGGAGTAACTTATGGTTTTTGAATTTACATCAAACTTCAAATTGGATATTTAATAATTTTTGTTTTCTTTTAATTCATAACTGAATCTATTGCATTTTTGCTACTAGATTTAATAAACTGTTTATTTTGGAATTGAGAAAAAATAGAAACCTTCCATACTAATTTTCCTTATGGTAGATCTCCAAATAATTAGAAACTATTTATTTGTTTATTTATTTCCTTAATGATTAAAGCTTTCACCTTCTAATTACCATTCATAAATTTTGGGAGAGTTAGTTTGTAAATTAAATCTTCACTTCCTAGAAAGACAAACTACTTTTTTGTTTTTTTTAACCGAGTTACAACCAACACAAATTTCCTCCATCTTCACGATAAGGATTAAATACTTCGTATAAAGAAAATTATAGTAGACTAATAAACTCTCTATAGTGCACAAAGGAAATTAAATGTAGGGATTAAAAAAAATAAAATTGTGAATGTTATGTTGCAACAAAGTTGCTACTGGAAACTCTTTATCGCTCTACAATTTACTATTTCCACGGGCTACTCACATATTATCTTTTGCGTTGAATCCTCACATACTAAAATTGGTTTTACATTGCATGGGACTTCTGCGCTAAATTTTTACATATTGGCAACAAATTTAACCCTCTAAATTGATTCACATTTTGAAACCTTAGTTTCACCCTTTTATCTTTTGAGTTTTCTTTTGCAAATTTAAAAAAAGAAAAGAAAAGAAAAAAACAACTTTTAAAACAATCAATATTTTAACTCCTTTACATAAACAGATTGACCTACCACAATGACATCTGAGAGAAACCAAAAAGCTTATGAGAATTTGGAGAGGACCAACCAAGCATTAATGCAAGAAGTTGCTACATTAGCTGCCCAAGTACAACAACTTAGGCAAGAAGCACTAGAACAAAAAGGACTAAACAATGTAGAACTATCAGAAAGCAAGAAGAGTTCAAAGACAAGTAGGAAAAGAAGCAAAAGTAAATCAAAAAAATCCAAGAAACGACCAATATCATCAGAGGAAGACTCAACTTCCAGTGATAGCACTTCTCACACTTCCGATTCTGAATCCTCTGAAGATGATAACAGTAAACAAACACAAAAAGAATTAGACAACTTTGCTCGAAAGATTAAATTACCAGAGTATAGTGGCAATACTAGCACTGGAGAGGAAGCAGAACAATGGCTAACCAACTTAGAAAGATACTTCGAATTGCAAAGTACTAGTAGTTATAGTAGGACTCAGATTGCCACGTATCAACTTAAAAATAGTGCCTTGAATTGGTGGCAAGATATAATTCGATCTCAAAAACTAAAAGCCAACAAAGTGAAATGGTCACATTTTGAACAATTGTTTTCACAAAAATACCTTTCTGATTTCTTCATACAAGAAAAGAGAACAAAGTTCTTTGAATTAAAACAACGAGGCCAATCAGTAAATGAATACAAACAAGATTTTGAAAGGCTCAATAGATTTGTACCATTCATTGAAGGACATGATCGAGTGGTTCGATTCATAAATGGTTTAAGACATGCATACCAAGCTAATGTGTGGTGTGGTAAACCCACGTCAGTAGATGAAGCAGCCCAAATTGCGGAAAAGTTTGAAACACTTGATCAAATTTCAAGGCAAGCCAGGGAAAAGCGTAAAAGAAAGCATAATGAATTTGGTCAAAAGAAAGTCCATTGTCGATTCACTAAGATGGATAGACCCAACTGAAATAAACCAACACCTCCTAAAATAAAATGTTGGACTTGTGGTGAGAACCATTACCAACGTTGTTGTCCTCGCAAACAAGAAGACTATAAACCCAAAAACAAGGGCACCACTACCTCTACTCCACAACCCAACATAAAGATTTATGCAGCCATTGATGCAGGTATGGTGCATTTTCAACCTTCCTTAATTGAAATTAAAGGATTCATACATGGTCATCCCATTATCTTTCTTGTTGATTCTGGTAGTAGTCATAATTTTATCTCTCCTAAAGTTGTCTCTAAACTAAAAATTGCATCTAAGTTAATTGAGCCCTTAGCGGTGGAAATGGCAGATGGTAGAATAGTAAAACAAACTGGTATGCTTATTGAAAACTTAGAATTTGAGTTAGATAACTTTGTAACATGTGATCATTTTCATGTATTGAATCTTGGTAAATATGATGCCATTCTAGGTATGAGTTGGTTGGAAAGAAATAATGCCCTCCTTGGTTGTGAAAACAAACAAGTCATCATAAACTCTAACATGGGGACATGTCAAATTTTACAGGGGGAGAATAGACCTCTTCACATTAAAACCATTTCAGCTATGCAAATCAAGCGTAGTGCTAGGAAAAATTGTAAGATATTTTGTGCTATGATTTTTCAAACAGGTGATAAATTCAAGTTAGACATCAATATCAAACCCGTAGTGCAAGAATTCAAAGATGTTTTTCCTGAAGATTTAGATAGTCTACCCCCAAAAAGATTTGTAGAACATGCAATTGATTTAGTTCCCAGAGCAGAACTAGTCTCTAGAGCTCCCTATCGTCAATCTATCCCTGAATTGACAGAACTAAAAATTCAGTTGACACAATTACTTTAGGAAGGAAAAATAAGACCAAGTGTCTCTCCTTGGGGTGCACCAGTATTATTTGTCAAAAAGAAAGATGGCACCATGAGGTTATGTATAGATTATCGACAACTTAATAAATTAACCATAAAAAATAAGTATCCCTTACCTCAAATTGATGATCTCCTAGATCAATTACATGGTGCTAAATGTTTTTCCAAAATTGATTTGCGATCAGGATGCCATCAAATTCGTATTAAAGAATCTGACATTTCCAAAACTTCCTTTCGAACACGATATGGTCATTATGAATTTGTAGTTATGCCTTTTGGTTTAACTAATGCACCTGCAACTTTTATGACCTTAATGCATGATATCTTTCGCCCATTTTTGGATGTGTTTGTAATCATCTTTCTAGATGATATCTTAATATACTCAAAAAATGAAAAAGAACATGAAAAACATCTTAGAATGGTACTAGAAACCTTACGAAAGAATAAGTTATATGCCAAACTTAGCAAGTGCGAATTCTTCAAATCAGAAGTATCTTACTTAGGACATGTTATTTCTGAAAAAGGTATTTCACCTGACCCTACTAAAATTAAGGCAATTCAAGATTGGCCTATCCCAAAGGATGCACATGAAGTTAAAGTTTCCTAGGATTATCTGGGTTTTACCATCGTTTTGTTAAGAATTATTCCAAGATAGCTTCACCTTTGACCAATCTAACGAAGAAAGAACAAAGCTATAATTGGACTCCAGAATGTGATAAAGCTTTCCACACACTAAAGACTTTATTAACATCTGCACCTATCCTTTGTATTCCTAATTTTAGTAAGCCTTTTGTTGTGATCACCGATGCATGTGGTACAGGTATCGGCGGTGTTCTAATGCAAGATAACCAAGTGGTGTGTTATGAATCTAGAAAGTTGTTACCTATTGAAAGAAATTATCCAATCCATGATCTTGAATTACTAGGAATTGTCCACGCTTTAAAGGTTTGGCGCCATTATTTATTAGGGAATAAGTTTATATTAAAAACTGACCATCGTAGTCTCCAACACATCTTTACTCAACCTCACCTTAATATGAGACAAAGAAGATGGATGGAACTCTTAATTGAATATGATTTCACCATCCAATATGTTCCTGGAAAAGAAAATGTAGTGGCAGATGCCTTAAGTCGAAGACGATTATGTGTTAATGCCTTGACCCTTGAGAGAAGCCAATTTGAACAAGATATAAAATCCAAGTTACCTAATGATGACTACTTTCAATCCATCTATGAAGGCCTCCAAAACCCCTCCTCTAATGTCCATTTGAAAGATCGATTAGAATCTTATTTGTTGAGTAACAATGGTCTCCTTTATTACAAAGGAAGGTTGTGCATTCCCAATATACCTAACCTTAAATCTCAAATACTGAAAGACTCTCATGATATCCCAATAGCCGGAAGACCTATCTCTTAATCAAAAGAAACTACTTTTGGCCTCAAATGAAGACTGAAATTCATACTTATGTTCAACAATGTTTAACTTGCCAAAAGGTAAAAGCGGAACAATGTAAAACTCTAGGCCTCTTGCAACCCTTATCTATTCCAACTTGGAAATGAGAGTCAATTAGTATGGACTTCATTACTGGATTACCTCGAACACGTAAAGGACATGACTCTATTTTTGTAGTGGTGGATAGATTAACCAAGATGGCACATTTCATACCTATCAAAATAAAATCCTCTGCTTCTGATATTGCCCACATTTTTGTCAAAGAAATTGTTAGGTTACATGGTATTCCAAAGAACATTATTTTAGATCGAGATCCTAGGTTTACGTCCTCTTTTTGGAAATCTCTATTTGTAGAACTTGGTACTCATTTAAATTTTAGTACTGCCTATCATCCTGAGTCGGATGGCCAAACATAAAGGGTTAATAGAATCTTAGAAGACATGTTGCGAATGTATACCATGGATAAACCTGGGTCATGGGAAGACTATTTACACTTGGTAGAGTTTGCATACAATCAAGGATATCATTCCACCATTAAGATGTCACCTTTTGAAGCTGTCTATGGCCGAAATTGTAATACACCCATTTCATGGTCTGATCCTATCCATAAAGTTTGGTATGAGAATGAAAACTTGTTAGAGATGGAAGCCATTATTAATAAAGCCAAACAAAATATGAAGGCTGCCCAAGATAGGTATAAAAGTTGGGCAGATTCTAAGAGGTCTACTCGAGATTTTGAGGTTGGTGAACATGTTTTTCTTAGAGTCAAACCGAAAAGGAGTTCGTTAAAACTGGGTAAATATTCTAAGATAGCTCCTCGTTTTTGTGGACCTTTTGAAATATTAGAAAGATTAGGGGTTGTTGCTTATAAACTTGCTTTACCCCCTCAATTGCAAATCCATAATGTATTTCATGTAAGTTTACTTAAGAAATATATATACAATGCAAATCATGTTATTGATTGGAAAACTATTTCTATTGAACCTTCTTGTGAATTTAAGGTTGAACCAAAACAAATAATTGAAAAAAGATCTAGAATATTGAGAAATAAAGTTATAAACGAAGTAAAAATTAAATGGAGTCATTGTGATAATGATAGTGCTACTTGGGAAAATGTTGTTTTTATTAAAGACCAATATCCTCATTTGTTTAACTAAAGGCTATTTTATTCATATGTATGTGTGATGCAGAAAATCATGAAGCTACTGAGGGCAGCAACTAAACAACAGGGGGAGAATTGTTATGAGACTTTTTTCCCATGGAAGAAAAGTAAAAAAAGAAAATAGAATAAAAGTAAATAAGTAAATAAGTAAATAAATATAAGAACTAATGTAATAGTTCCTGAAATAAAATGTAATAAAATAATAATTAGAGTTTTCACGGGATGTAATTATTATTTGTAAAAGGTTGTGTCGGTTGGAACTACCCTTTGTGTTGTATAAAACTCGTGAAAACTAAATTATTGTGGGACATGAAGAAAAGAGGAAAATAAAGTGGAGCAAATTGTGGGAATAGGGTTTCAAGGTTAGCAGGCTGTGAGTAGGACGGAGAAGGGGCACTCCTACAGCGGGTGTCCAACCTGGGGTACAAGTGCGTGCACTCAGGATGGTCCTGGCCAGGGCATGGTTTTTGTGGCACGAGTGTTGAGCATTGTTCCGGTGGAACCAACACTTGTGTAGAGCAGCCAAGTCTGCTTTCCTCCCAGACTACTCACAGACGGAAGAGGCTGAACCAAGGACCATTCCAGCAATAGTTGGGATTTCTTTTGCACATTTCCACAGATAAGTATTAAAGCTTAATAAATTATTTGAGCAATAAAGTGTTTAAGTCTTTTAAGTTTATTAAATTAATAATTTATTTACGGCATGCTTGAATGTACTGAGCAGAATGGTTAATTGATTTATTATATTCCATTTAGTTGTAAATTTTTAAATACTATATTATTCTCTTAGCATAAAAAAGTTTTTTAAAGTAAATCATGAAATCATTTTAATTACTGCATTTTAAATTGGAGAATTAGTTGCATTTCATGTATGGACCTAATTTGCAGGGTTTTTGGATAGGGTTTCCTACCCAATCACATGATCTATCTCTCTTATGACTTGTAGATGAATATTATGAAATTTTATGCTCATTAAAGGCTTCTTGCTTGGTTTCTCTTGCAGATACATGTATCTTCTACATATTTTCAACTATAATACTGCTTATGCCTCTCTATCAATAAAATTAATATCTTATGCTCTCTTACCTTGAATGCTTTATACACATATTCTTTCCTTCATATTTGAACGAATGTTTCTAGGTTTACTAAGATTGAATGTTGTGTTAAATATGGTATAATAAGCTAACTACAGAGGAATAGTTTCCCTCTTAGTGTATGTTAAACCCTAACCTTTAATTGTTCAACTTCTTAGGAATTGACATGACAAAGATTTGTGTGAATTTATATGGAGGTTTTTTTGATACTCTGTACAATCATAGGTAGGAAGAAATATCTTTAACTTTGTTGCATCACTATATTCTAAACTTTCAACATTATCTTCTCCCTTTTCCTTCTACAATTTGATAGATTAGGATTAGTGTAGAGTTATCCAGTGTAGGGTTGGACCAGTATTATTGCATCTAATTTTTGAGTGGAATCCAACCTTCTCTAGAGATATGACCTCATTTGAAAGGTACCACACCTTGATGTTAGTTCCATTATGTCATTGGAATGCTAAAGATGTTCAACATGGTGCAATTTCATGTGACAATAGGAACTTTAAATAAGTAACATGATAAAAACTATTCGTAGGTTTCATGTATAAATTCATTATCTAGAAACACCTTATAGTTGGGGGTAAGCTTTTCCCATGCTATCTACCTCACCTTATCAATATCCATCCATTAAATTTCCATCTCTATCTCATTGTACCTTCCTATTTTTAACCTTGATAAGGGAAGGGGTATAATGTTGAAAATTCTTTGGACATATCTTGATGTACCCAATATTTTGCACCCAATCCTACCAAATTTATGTCATCATAAGAATTATACCACAACAAATAAGTGATATACCTAAAGTGGGAATGCTATTATTATACAATGTAATACTTGGGGATCATATTTTTAACCCTTGACACATCCATTTGAAAACCTCTATCCATCAATACAACCTCACTATCCCTTCCATCCACTATCTAAGTAATCCATTAGTCATTTTATCCTTGTCTCTAGACTTGGCTTTCCCATATCATTGGTTTCAATTAAATGGAAAACCATGTATAATCTAGTGCAATAAACACCAATTCATCCAAATTCAAGCAATCCTAATCAACACCAATCTTTCCAAGCAATATAATGTATCATCTAAAAGAATCTAGCAGTTTTGTTTATAGTCTTGTTGTAAATCTTGATCAATTTTAATAAAATTATCATCATTGAAATATATCATTCATAATCCTAACATTATTCTAGGGATATATAATTTCCACATCATCAATACTCTCATAATCATCAGCATCATTAATCGATCAGTAGTTTTCATTTTGACCAGGGGTAAACCCTTATGTTTCTATATATCATTTATGCATGTGTTCTTATGTGTGTTGTCATTTTTTTACATTTATAATGATCCTTGCAACATATTTCCACAATGATATTATGGTCTTCTATATCATGGTTCCATACAAAATATGATTATTTAGGCATTTTATTTTGAGTCATTCTATTATGCACATGAAATTTCATCACCATGTTATTTATACCATGGTACGTAACATCAAGTGCTACATCAAATACTAAGTTTCTCAATCAAATAGCATGAATTTCCTCAACCCATCTAGTCACATATTCCTTCCCTTCATATAACTCTAGCTATTAAACTCCAATACATTCTTCCATAATTAGCATCCCCTTTGACCCCATCATTCTTCTCTATTCACCATTAAGAATATTTACAAGCATATTTTTCATCCATTTGAGAGAACAATGATGTTCTTCAAACCCATATATCCTCTTCAAGGGGAATTTCTACCTTATTCCTCTTTGTCAATTCACTACCAATAAATATGGAATCATGTCATTAGTCTCATATGTTTAAAAAAGTTACTATATTTTATCTTTGAAATGATATTATTTCTCTTAGTAGTAACACTATCTTAAAGAGGGTAAAATATAGACACCTAAATTCAACCATGTCCTAACATCACTTGATTCATCCCACATATATTCCCTTTTAGCTTTAATGAAATAAAATTAATTATTTAATTTATCAATCCAATCATCTTCCTAACATTAATTAAATAATTTTTAATCACTTAATTAATTAATTATTTTAATATTTTTCTCTATAGTCCAACCTTAAATAAATCTATTGAATTAAGTACATCATTTATATCACAATATTCTTAAAATTCAATAAATAATATATATAATCCCTAGTTTCCCCTAAAATTATTAGTTAACTAAAACCCAATTAGTTAACTAATTAATCACATACACAACTCTAAGAATCATTAGCCAAGTTTACCTTGCACATGGATCAAGGTTGCACATGGCTCAAGGTTGCACATGGATATGCATACACAAGGATCCGTAAAATCCTCTCACTAAATCTTGCTCATCCATTCAATCTAGAAAATCCTTTGAATCATGGACCTTATGTGCACCAATCACAAGGTGACACTTGTAAGATTATTATGCATCCAATCCTCTTAATAATCCATAGCCGTTGATCTTCCAAATAAATCTCATATGTTTATCTTCCCCATTTAAATTTTATAAATGACTTGTAATAGATTTTGTTTGAGAAATATTCTTGGAATTCAATTTCACGCTATCCAAATGAGAAACCACATGCAATATATCTCACATCGACCCACTTTGAGCACAACCACATTTCATGCAACAAATGTCTTGTGGGTGAGATGTTTTCTTAGTTTCTTTCATCCTTTTATGAAATTTCTTTAGCTTAATTTTGAGGTTACATGTAGGTGTGAAATATGGTTTAGATTTAATAATTTGAATTCTTTTTTTTGTTTCACATTTATTTTCACACATTCATGTGCTTAGTTTCTCTTCTTTGTGAAAAATGTGAATTCCATTTGAATCCAAAAATATAAATTTATAACCATAAAACATCATAAGTCAAATATACAACCTCGAAAAAGATCAAAATACAAAAATAATCTAGAAAAATAAAGCTTGAAACCATCATCATAATCAATCCCAAAATTGAATTCCAATCTCCCATATTGTGCGAAATCCACTCATCCTCAAGTCAAAACTCCAAATACTAATCCAAATTTTAAATCATAATATACCCATCCACCAAATTGTTAAATCAAACCAATTCCCACCTATCCAAGTCAAACTCACAATCAAATTCACCATCCTCGAATCCAAGATTTCTTAAGAGCTTTTCCTATCTTAATTAGAGCAATATAAAACCCAATAATAATCAATATTTCCTAATAACTTGACCTATCTTAAGTATAACAACCCAAAAAAAATTACCATCCAATAAATCCAACCCCAATCAAATATTTATTAAGAATATTAGCCTATATTAAGTATAGAGATCAACCCCATCCATACCAAGTCAAATCATTATCCTAATTCAATAAGCTCTTGATCTCTAATCCATCATTAAAAAAACAAACTCAACTCAATCCTAATCAGCTCTAGTCTCATCTAAATCATCCCAAACCTAAGATCCTAGGTAATCCAAGTTAAATCAAATAAAATTCAAATAAAATTCAAAACTCTAGGTAATCCCTATAAAAATATCTCAACATACAAAACCTCATCACATCTATCTTCACTTCATCCACATGTAAAAATAACCAAACCTCCAAAAATAAATAATTTCAAAGGTCCTAGGCCCTATCCTAATCTAATAAAATCCATAACCATCTAAATCAGCCATCTCCAATCTTGAATCTAAACACATCCAGCTATCTAGACATCTAATCTTCCACAAATCAACTTGATAAAATCCAAATCCCAAAAAAAATTTGATATCAAAGAAAATATTTAGGTATAAGCCTTCAAATATCGAAATATAATTCAATTACCAAAATCTACCTATCATTTAAAATCTAAGGACAATATTATGACTCCATTTTATTTTGATGAGTACCCTTGCCATAACCAATACTAAAATTATTTCAAGCATGTTGACAATGATAGTCTTGTGGATCAAGATGAGTATACCTACAACAAGATTGATGACATTTGTATTATAAATATTTTTGTAAGCTTAAATGGCTATCCATGAGCACTCTACCAAGAACCAACTAGCACTAGATATTCCACAAATCCTAATCACATATCCATTGCTCATACTTATGAAACCTTTGATAATTGAAGCATCTCTTTAGTCCAAGGATCTGATTGTCAATCCATATCTCAAATCCCACCTCATGTGAGTGCTTTGTAGCCTCCACCTCCTATGCAACTATTTCATCCTTAAAACATTTGTAATTCAACTCATCTCATAAATGCAACTATTAATCACATCAAACCTACTATCCCTAGTAAAATAATCCCTCATACAATGTTGGATTAATTATTTTTCTCCATGGACTACTAACAAATATTATTAAGAAAAAAGCACAACCAAATTTGTAGAGTCTTGCAACATTGCTAATCCAATGCCATCTAAGTGTAACATCAATAATGTGATAATCAACCCCAAACCCATTAATAATATCCAATATCCTCATAACTCCATCATTCCCACAAGTATACCTATGTGGGAAATAAAGTATTGACATTTTCATAGGTCCATAAAATCCATCAAATGCAAAATCTATCAATGTAAAATACCCCTACCCATGCATGTTCTATGCATTAATAATTAGTGGTACTATCAAAGAAAAATGTTACTCCTCCTCCGAGTCATCAATAAAATCCAAATATGTCAAGAGTTTGTTCCAAAGCATGCCCAAATGTGTCCCCACCTAAATCAAGATTCAAGCATCCAAGCTAATCCATTTCATGATCCTATACCCTCTCAAGATAAAAAAATCTGTATCAATCCCATCCTTAAATCACAATACTATAACCCCATTTCTATCAGGGCAAAAGCATGAAGTTGAGTCCTCTTAAGGTGGAAGTTTCAGACTTTAAAAAAACCCAAAATCGGGAAAAACGAAACGGGATCTTGTTTTACTTCAAGACCCAAGCCAAAAGCAGGATCCCATTCTAAAATGGGATCTTGTTTCATAAAAAAATTGATTTTTTATACTTTTATGAAATGAGATCCCATTTTGAAAAAGTATAAAAAAAATATTTTTTTATGAAACAGGATCCTGTTTTTTAAAATTTGAATTTTTGGTTGTGTTTTTGCTTTGTTTTTTAGTTTGGGAAAAGGCTTGGGGACCCAAACCTAAGCTTTGGACCTAGTTTGACCTGCAACTTTAAGGTCATGTCAATGTCACAAGAAAATAGTGACTTTGGACATATGTCTGAAGACCTTTTTTGTAGAATTTTTTGATGAAATTAAAACCCATTATAGATGAGACAGTGTAGATTCCAAATATGTATTTTTTTTACAATTAGATTATTTTTTCTATTTTTCAATTAATTTCTAATGAATTTGGTTCATAAAATTGAAATATCAAGGTTTTTTAGTATTTTAATAACTTTTTATTAAAATAATTCTTTGAAAAATGAATTGTACAAAAGCATACTTCCGACAATTCTTTTCAATTTGAAAAATAAATAAAAAAATGATAAGTTTAGGTCATCTTATGCATGATGTACACAACGATTTTTCAAAACAAAAAATATGGCCAGTAGAAAAATTCAATAAAAAATTACAAAAAAATATCGAAAGCATGCTTCAATGAGTTACAAATATTTTCCCAAAAGGAATTAGAAAAATATGATTATTTAGGTCAAAATATGGATGACATATATGTGCATGGTATGGTAAAAAAAAGTGACTTTTAAACAGTGGTTTTTAGAAATGCCTATTGAAAATCAATTTGTATCATCTGGGTATTAAAATAAATTACATATTTGAAAACTAGACTTTGAATACTAAATTTTATGATTAGTTACTTTTTTCAAGATTCCATCTCTAAGTGCTTCAAATTTTAAGGTCAAATGTGACAAATTTTGAAAATTAGGGAAAACACTTCCACTTTTTGGCCAAAAAGTGGACTCAACTTCTTGCACACACCCATCACCTTTATCTGATTTTGTTTGCTTGTCATCAAGGAAACTACAACTACCACCAATCCCCACCCATCTAAAAATAAATTGGTGTCTTATTTCCAAAGCCACAAGTATCCAATCAAAAATAAATTTTGAAGAGAATGAAGTATCATGTAAGGGACTAGGCATTCACAATTAGTGAACCTTAGAGCCTATACAAGTTAAAGTAAATCAAGGGTTTTAGGACCTCAACTATAGATCTCATAGAAAATATTTTAAAAAGATTGGTAAAACCTCCCTAAATCCTAAATAAACTTCTTCCAACATCCAAATAGGTACCTCCTTTCACTCATATCAAAAGTTTTTTCTACCAATCCTTTCATTGATAACACTATCCCTATCACTAACCTTGGCCATCTATCACTTAAAATCACCAATAAATATATAAAAAACACACATCATTGGACTCTCTCCAAAATGACGAAGTTATAATTAAATTCATGAAATTTCAAGATAATATATCTCTATGGGACCATAGCATTAATTTTGGAACAATTTTGGATGTATAAGCATATTAAGAAAGAAATCTACAAGAATCTAAGGATCACCATGTCATGATGCATTTACAGAAAAAACCAAATAAAAAATAGATTGAAAATTAAAATAGATCAAAAAGGCCACATAGGCCCACTAGTAGGAAAGGGAAACAAACAATAATATGCGTCCCAAATTAAAAATAACTAATGAATCCAAGTGGTGCATACAACTCCACATATCCAAAAGATAATTCCATCCCCATATCCATTACCATACAAGAAAAAAAGAATATTGATGTTCATGATCATTTTGTCTCTGACATGGTATACAATGAGAGGGTGATGTTGGAGAAGGTTGATACATTGAAGAATATTGTAGATTCTTTGACAAAGCTTGTGTGTTAGGAAAAGGGTGTTGTACACCTTGCACAAACAAGTAATTATTGTAATTATGTAAAATAAATATTTATTTATCGTGCATCTTTAGGAGATGTGTTTAGTCACATTAAATATTTATTTGGGTCCACTTGTAAAGTTGTGTATGATATTGGTTAGATATTTCATGTATGTATTGTACATGGGAAAACTTAGAATAAAAAATTAAATTTTGGGGTCAATAATTTTGTGCTCTCATTATTTTGAGACACACGATTTTACCTTACCACTTGGTTGTTTTGTGTGAGCTTGTGTAATACCCCCAAAAATAATTAATGGTAACATTCCTTAAATCCCCCTACAAATATATAACTTAAGTGATATCCTCTAGTACCACTGTAATGTCCTTGCTAGATATAGTTACAAATATTTTAAAACCTTATACAATTATTATTTAAAACTTGTTGCTTTGATATACTTTATAATGCCATTACCAAACATTTAGGGTAAATATCTAACAAATTTAGTATTCATGACTAGAGCGTATAAACCTTAAGTTTCCCGTCACATTTCTGATTTAGAATTTGATTTAACTTATTTATCCTAATATAGCATGAACCTATAGTTTACCTCCACTTCTACATAATAGTATTAAAACCCTACTATTATAGACCAAATTCACAAACAAGAAACAAATTTAATATTTACCTAGATCTAATAACTCAATTTATAAGAATTACTTGCATTCATTAATACCTAGAATTAAGGGTTTGAAATGATAACTTTAGATTTTATGTTTTTTACAAATTTTAGGAAAGGGCCCTAAATCATTATCCACATACGCAAACTAATATCAATACCTAGATTGTAAATTAGGTTCTCAACGATGTAAAATAAAATGCAAATCCTTTCATATATTAACATGTTTGAGATTCATTATAGTATACTACAAAAACAACAATAGTCAACTGGAAAACAACTGCAATGAAAAATGAGAACAATGGCTATCTAGCCATAAAAGTAAATTGTAACTAACTTTCTTAATCTACAACCATCTTACAATAACAACACAAAGATGTATATTATTGGTTAAGGACCTGCAATAAATTTCTACATATCATATATATGGAATGAAGATGGGTTGTAGTACCATGATAACTCTAAATACTACTAGATTTTTCTCTCACAACAAATGTAAGTGTCATTCTAACTCCATATCATCAATATCAACCACCATTAAAATTCAAATGTGATCTCTAGATGAGAATTTATCCTTTAGATGATACAATTTTCATCCTTTTTTTCATGACATCCTTAGGGTTTTCATCCTTTGAACTCTTATAAATTTGGGGGATTTTCATCCTTATATCCATGCACTCAAATACTAGGGTTCAAAATAACTTCAGTTTAGGTTTTTAAATATTTTCATAACAATCCCTTCCATGAAGTCTACATTTCTTAAACCCCTAGTAAGAAATTGAAGACAACATTAAATGTTAAATCTCATGATTGGCATGCAAAAAAGAGTGTATATACCGAATGGTGGCATTTTCCTTAGAAATATACTCAAAATCATGCCACATGCTAGTGGGTGTACATAGAAAGGATGAGGAAATGCTTTCAACAATCCAAAAATGTACTTATAAATGTGAGAGATACCATAGGGTTTGAAACCCTAACAATCTCATTAATGGTAGACTTGGTCATATCTTCATTTACAAAATTGGAGCTCCATGTGGGTCTACATCCCCATCATTAAATGATCCCTTTTTTTCTCATAGATTCTTATAAAAGGTGTATCATCCAAATAAAAATTAATAGTGATTGGTGAAAATGGTTGGGAATGTCAGAGTTTGGTTATTGTGGCTACTCCATGAATTGTACCATAAGTTAGGGATCAATTTTGGTAAGGAGGCATGTTGGTGAGGGGAAGTAAAATTATTAAAAAGGGCTTGTTAGAGAGTGGGTTTTGACAGAGATATATGATGTGTTGCACAGGTGGCTTTTGTTGCACCAAAAAATTGACTTGTCAATGCCCGATACACCCACCAAATTTATACAAGATCTAAGATCCACAGGAGGTAGTTAAGCCATGTTACGAACCCAATCTCTGCACTGCATAACACAAGGAGACCAAGGGAAAAACTCTTGCAATAGAGGGGTTCAAACTTGTGACCTCAACTCTGATACCAATTGTTGCACATGCGACTGTTGTTGCACCAAATAATCGACTTGTCAATGCTTGATACAACTGCTAGATTTATACAAGATCCAAGATCCATAGGAGGTGGTTAAGCCATGTCATGAACTCAAGCGTCACACTGCACAGTACAAGGAGACCAAGGGTGAAAATCTTGCAACATGATGGCATGAGAAACTCTAAAGTACCAATGAGATAAGGAGTGAAAGCCACAAATGAGTGGGAGGCATGAAATTATGAGGAAGTCTAATGCCTAAATGGAAATAGAAGAAAAAAATGCCAAGAAGGGATACTCTACAACTATAATCACTGGACACACTCTCATACTTAGAAACTTCTTAGAACTTAGGGATACACATGGGTAATGGAAATGAAGAATACATACACAAAATTTGGTCAAGGGAGATGTAGGAAATAGGAAATAGGAAATTTAATCCATAATATAGATTATTATAAAAAGGGGATTTGAAAAGTATACCCCACTCCAAATCGCTTGTCCTTAATTAATGTAGATTTAAAGATTCCAAAAATCAAACTTCTTCCCAAGAAAAATCCCTCGTAGGAAGGTTCTCACCATGAACCAATTATTTTGTGATGGCTCCACATCTAAATGTTTTTATCCTAATAAGTAGATGTCAGGTGGTATAATAACAATGTTCTCCCAAGTACAAAAATTAAATCCATATTGATTTATGCATTGAAGCATATTCCCTCAAGTATTTTTCAACCCATTTATTTACGCATTTTGTTTGTCCAACTATTTGTAGCTGATAGCTTATGCCGAGGCTAAGTTTTGCACCTGTTACATGATATATTCCTTGCTTGAGGTAACTGATAAATATACTATCTCTATCATTGGGAATATATCTAGGGAACCCACATAGCCTAATCACACGATAAAAAAATAATTCTACGTGAGAATGTGCATTGAATTCAAAAGCAATGTTAAAGAAGTATACATATTTACTTTACCCATAGTTTCCTATATGCAATATTTACCATACACATTAGGAAGATTCTATATGGAATCCATGAATACACTTTCCCAACCTTGATGAGAGATAAGAGAAAATGAAAATTAGCTTGGAAGGATATGTTCTCCTTCATTCAAATGTCAAGTAATGTAGCCATTGATTTGCATGATAATACCTTCCTTGAAGCTCTTTCATGTGAATCTATTTATCCTTTTCCTACATTTTCATTTTTTTTTTTTTGGATTTGGAGTGTTCTACCTATGGATGATGAAAATGTGAATACAAATTAATAATGCAAAACTCATATTCTCACAATCATGCAATGAAGTTCAAGATATTGGCTTAGAATATATAATTTAGATAATAAGCAAAGTCATCATAGCTAAAATCCTGATTTGCTCCATTGTTGATTGCTCTTTAAAGTAACAAGTTGTGAAAAAACAATAATGATATGATGCAATCATAATGATAAATTCTCAAAGATAAATGATACCTATGCTCGATAAATAATAATGATAATTCTTGACAATGCTTGATAATTCTTGAATACTTGAATGATTGATATAATTTTGATAACAAGAGTACTAAGATTGATAATATTGCTAGGGAGATTTGACAATAAAAGTGCTAGGGTATATGAATGAAATGAAAGCTTCTTATTTATATGCTTCACTTGACCAATTGATCAATGTTGGAGATTGACTTGCAAGATCAATGGATAGGAAAATTCAAGATAGGGTAAGACCCAAATTTGAATTTGATGGAGGGAATTATTAGAAGAAATATTAAATAAATAATTTATTTAATTAAAAAAGATAGCTTTTTTTTAAAAGAGGGGTAAACGCTTTTGACCCGGAGCTATGAACCAGTGAGGTCACAACTGGGGGACCTCATACCCAACATAAATACTCAACAATTACACCCCAATGGGGTTTGAACCTTGATGGAAAGAACAACATCACAACAACTTAACCATCACACCATGCCACTATTGGCCAATTCAAAAAGATAGTTGGAGAAATAAATAAATATTTATTTATTTATTTTAGAAGAAAATATGCAATTTAAATAAATTATTTTAATTTATTTAAAATAGGAGTGTTAGATAATTAAATAATTTTTGAAAATTATTTAATTATAAAGGACCAAACATAAATTGAATTTAATTTTAATTAATGTTGGAGGGAAAATGATAAGAGATGAAATAATAAAATAATTAGAAAAAGTATTTAATTAATATAGATATGATAAAAAATATTAAGATAATTAAATAATTAAAATTTATTTAATTATTATGAATTAAAAAAGGAAAATGTTAGCTTAATTAAATAATTAAAAACTATTTAATTAATATAGATAGAAGAAATGAGGATAATGATGAAATGATAAAATAAAAGTGCATTAGCCATTTTTAGTTGACTACACTACCATGGGCATATCAAGAAGTGCCTTAAAAATATTTTGTCTTGTCTTGTCTTTGTATTGAATAAAAGAAAGACTTTATCTTTGTACCCCATGAAAGCATTCTCTCACTTGTTTATCATCCTTCTTATTTATATCTAATATGTTTGTAGTATATGTATCCCTAGAATATTTCACCATGATAGAATTCATCCAATCATCAAAGAGCCAAAGGTGGAATTCATAGGGAAGGAATTAAAAAATGTATTCCTTTTTCCCTTAATGTATTTAATTTCTAAATCACGAGCTTGGCGTCGCCTTAACCATTCTAGTTTCATCCTCATACCTTCTTGTGATGTAGTTTGATTCTACTATGCTACTATGATATTATCACAAGTTGAAAAAATTGAACCAAAAGATATCTATAAATCCATGTAGTTGTCCTCAAGTTGCTACATTTTTTTAGCCTTCAATTCCTAGCCCCATCGCCTTAATTATGCCTAGCTCTTTGCCTGCAACTTTTGATATTCATAAAGTCTATTCTAAATCAAAATCCTCTTGGGCCTATTTATCTCTTTACTTATTGACTTAATTTCCTTAGCCCTTTCTTTATTCTCTTGATTTTTGACATCTGTTACAACATCAAGCTATTCTTCTACCTTGAGAAGTGCCCTTTGGGTGTTTTCTATTTTTTTTTGGTTGATTTAAGCTAAAAGGTGATTTCATCTACCTTTTCTTTCTCTTCTTGACTTATATTTATGACCAAATTTATAATTTTGATGTCCATGTCTCTAACTTTAATTAGATATAGATACTCAGATTTTATCCTTTCTAAAGTTTCTCCAAGAGTGATTGTATGTTTATATTTAATAGAATTTATTTCATTTTTCCTTTATCCTCCCTCAAAATTAAAATGATCTATTCAATGAGCCTTTCCATGCTATCCAACTCAATTAGAACTTGCACCTCTTTCTCTATCATTACCAATGTCTAATTCTTCCATTCTTGTAGCATTGTAGATCTTGTGTAACGTTAACAAGACATCATTTATTATCTTGCTCTTGGATGCAAAATATATAATTTACACATACCACATGATCTACACTTACTGGTATTATCTTTCCCTTTGTAAAAATGGTCTACATACCTAGACTAATATAATTTTGATTTTGTTGATTTCTTGTATGATCCACTTGAGTTAACCATCCAAAGAAGGTTTTGAATCATGATTTTTTTATTTTTTTTCCATGGGAAGGTGCACTATTGATTCCAACACTGATTCCAACACATCTAGGTTTTGAATATTAAATAAATCCCTAACATATTGGAATCCTCTATTGGATAATAATTTTGGGAATATATTGTGAGAACCTTGCTATGCTCATTTAGAGAGATTTGAATTCCAAAATAAGGACTATGTTTCTTATCATAAGATGAGTTAGAATGCATGTTCTCCATCACCACACTTCTTGTTGTCCACATAGTTTTTACTTCAAATTTAGATGTTAGCTATCTAATTTGATAAATTTTCAAAAAATATTCAACGAAATACAACCATTATATATCCATCACTATTTCAATTCTCATAGCATAGGATGCATTACATGCCTTATTCTCACCTATTGTAATAGTGAGTTGTTTTCCTTTATAATTGTGTGAAATGATGAGTCTATTAACATCCATGAAATTAAATCCATAAAAGTCTTAAACTTATGTTTTCTTTACAATATCTTCTATTTGAAGTTCTTTGTGTATGACACTTAGATCCTGTACATCATCATGCTTGAGAAATTCTAAAGTAGGAGGGATTTCATTTTCATTTTGTACCCTTCATCTTTTCATCATTGTTATAATGTTTCTCATAAAGAAAATAATTCTTAGATGATATATTTTGAAATTTTTGCACTAAATATTTTCCACAACTATTCTTCTAATGAAGAAGATTATAAAAGTGTTTACCTTCTAGTGATGGATGTGTAATTTTTAAGGGATGCAAAAAAATATTTCCACTATTATGTGGATAAATTTCATATTTCCATGGATTTCTCTTTCCATGATTTAAAAATTTAATAGGTTTTCTTTAGAAACCACTAAAATTCAACAAAAAATTCTCTTTAATTAGTTCAACATACATTTTTGGTTTCATATTAACTTCATTAGAAAGACCACTTCCTTGATGTGATAACTCACTATAAATTATTGGAATAGGATTTTTTTACCTTCAATAGTCGATGTGGATGCCATTCATTTTTTTCATCATATTGTAGCTTAGTATTTTCTTCTTCAAGTAGGTTGTGCTCAAGAACATTCATCACCAATTTGGGTCCAACACTTATCTTTCTAAATTTTTATCCGATTTCCTTAAGTTCTCTTCTTCATTCTTGATTATAATTTTTTTGTTCATATAATGGATTCATTTATTCCTTTTAATCCTTTATAATTTTTTGAATCTTTTTCTCCAAAATCTCTTCTATATTAGGTATGAGGTCCTTTGCATTTACAATTACTTTAGGCTTGCTAGAGTTTGAGTCCTTACCTAACATGCTAGCTTAGAGTAGTGGACTTGTTCCTTGCTTTGACACTTATGATCAATGGTCCACAACTCCTTGCAAAAAAAATAAATTTATTTTCTCTTGAGTTCATTTCTAGTGTCTTCCTCCACCTTCTTGTGTGGGACTCTCCATTTTTTTGCAATGGGGTGTCTTTGGAAATGTTTTGTAGTTGGATAGTTAGTTGTGCTTTTGATTATATGCACTTATCACTTTGTAAATAATTTTTTCTTTCCCAACTAGATATTGGTTGTACTACTTCTTCTTTAGTTCTCTTCTTTTTACTCGATGATCATTTGATTCTATCCACTTTGGGTAGTTTGGGAAAGGGAACTCTATATATTTTATAAATGAATAGGGCTGCCTTCAAATATTCTGGTAGATTTTGGTATTTGGAAATCTACTTTACAACATCTACTAATGACTTCATCAATATAATAAAATGCATAAAAGAAAATTATTCCTAAATCTTTGTTAAGAAATTAATATATACATCAAAACTTGTTGCAATCTCTTCATTTCTCTACTAAGAAAAGTGGATTTGGGAGGTCTATCAACTAATACAACCATTGTTCTCTATTTTTTTTATCATCATAACCTTTTTTTAGTACCATTGGATCCTAAATAGCTTGTTCTACTAGACATTAGTAGCTTTAGGGATCTCATGATTCATAGGCTAGAAGGAAAACCAACTTTGACACCATTGTAATATCCCCAATGGATAGTATTATTAGTATTCCTTAAATATTATACAAATATATAATTTAAGTGATATTATTTGATACCATCATAATGTCCTTGCTAGCTATAGTGCCAATATTTATTAAACCTTTTATAATTATTGATTAAACCTTCTACTTTAATATTCTTTACAATTCCATGACCAAATATAGAACTTATACACTCTAAGTTTCTTCTCACTTTTTTGATTTAACATTGGTAAAATATTTAATTTAATTGATTTACCCTAATATAGCACAAACCTAGAAATTTACCTCCAAATCTATGTAATAGCATTAACCTAATATTATAGATCATATTCATAAAGGATACAAACAACTTTAATATTTACCTAGATCTAATAGCTCAGACTATAAATATTAATTGAACTCATTAATACCCACACTTAAGGGTTTGAATTGATAACTTCAAATTTTAGGATTTTTACAAGATTTAGGAAAGGAACTTAAATCATTCTCCATATACACACAATAATATTGCATATCCAAATTGTAAACTTCTCGAAATTGTAAAATTAAATGCAAAGCCCTTCATATATTAATAGGCTTGTGATTAATTATAATATGGTGCAACAACAATAATAGCCAATTGGAAAATAATAACTAAAATGAAAAATAAGAAGAATGGCTATCCTTTCATAATGATAAACTACAACTACCCTACTTAGTCTGCAACTGTTTCACAATAACAACACAAAGCTATGCATGCTTAATTGGGGGTCTGTAATAAATCACTACATATCACATAAATATATTGAAGATGAGTTTCACTACCATAAAAGCTCAAAGTACCACTAAATTGATCCCTCATGATAACCATAAGTATTATGTTGACTCCTTATTATTGATATTGGTTATCACTAAAGTTTAATTATAAACTCTAGGTGAGAATAATTCATTTAGCTAACAAGGTTTGCATCCTTTAACCTCCTATGAATATGGAGGTTTTGGTCCTCAAGTCTATGTGCTAAAATATTAGGGTTTTCAATGTTTTTCATAATAATCCCTTCCATGAAGTCACCGTATTTTAAAAAAACCCTAGGAAGAAGTCAATGCTAGATCTCATAATTGGTACATTATAAAGAGTTCCCATAACCAACAATGAGATTTTCCTTTGAATTACACTCAAAATCATGCCACATGCTAGTGGACATACACATGAAGGATGGGGAAAGGAATTTGACAACCTAAAAATATATTGATTGATAAAAGAGAGATCCCATGGGATTTGAAACCCTAAATACTACATTAGTGGCAACCTTGGTTGCATCTCTATTTGCAACAATAGAGGTCCATGTGGGTCCACATACCCATCATTAAATGATCCTTTTTCCCATAGAATATTTTGAAAGACACATCATCCAACTAAGCATTAATGGTAATATAGTTGTGTAGGGAGAGAGGTGAGATGAAAAGTGAGAAGAGGTAGAAATATCAGAGTTTTATTGTCAAGGGTACTCTAGGACTCGTAACATAAGTCAGGAATTGGTGCTTAGAAGGTAGGCATACTAGTGAGGGAAAGTTTGAATCTTTAAAAAAGACCTATGAGGGAGCGAGGTTTGGAAAAGAGGTCTGATGGTATGATAAAATTAGAAGTCATGATGAGATAAGAAGTGAAAATGATAAATGTACAAGATGTATGAAAACATGGGGAATTTTGATACCTTGATGGAAATAGAAGAAAGGGCATGCTGAGAAGGGAAATTATGCAACTTCCATACTTAAAAACTTCATGGACCTTAGGCAGATGCATGGGTGATGGAAATCAAGAATAAACACACAAAACTAGGTTAAGGGAAATGCAATAAATATGAAATAGGTAATTTTGTCCATAACATATATTAATACAAAAAGGGGACATGAAAAATTGAATATTTAAATGCAATAAAATATTTAGTGGTTGGGGTTGGCTTGTTGGCTAGTTGGTATTTTTGGTTAATCTTCATTGCATTGAGCTCTTTTGTAGAGTGCATATGTGAATCATGATATGGGATGTGTGGTTACATGCTTGGAAACACGGAAGTGCTTGATGTTTCAAAAGTATTCATGGATATTTTTTAAGTGTGTTGTATTGTTTTATTACTGATATTACACTTAGTGTGGATGCTTTTGAAGGTTGGATTTTTCTCACTTGAGGATTTTATTAGGGTATATATTGTGGTATATTTTTTTATCTTTGCATTATGGTTATTTCATAATATTTTATGCATGATTTATATCATGGGGTTGTGTATGAAATGGTTTGATCAACCTAGTAATTTCTTAACAAGTGGTATTAGAGTCATGGTTGTGGTTGAGGGAGGTGAAAGATCCCTATTTTTTAAACCATGTTTTAGTATATTTGATGTATTGTTGAAGCCATGTTAATGTTTAATATATTTATAAATTTCAAGGTATGAGAAATATTTTTGATAAAATAAGTAGCATTTACAGGGCATTGTACCCAAACAAAAAATATCCCAAGGCTATAGAGTTTAAAGAAAAAAGGAAACTAGGGTCACAAGCCATAAACAAACTAGTGAAAACAAACTTACAACAATTTCACAATAGAGTATATATCAAAAACAAAACAAACAACAAGAAAAACACCCTACTTGGGAAGGTTTTCTCAATCCTCTATGAGGAATTTAAAGACATCCTACTTCTATTGGCTAGAACTTGGAACACTTGTTTTCTTGTGATTTTTTATTTCCTTTTGCATAACAAAACCCAGAGCTACAACAAAGTGATGTATGAATTTTAGAGTGAAACGGGAGAGGCCAATAAGTTTCCTCTCCAAAATTTCAACCCTACTCGATAAAGCCATGAAGTCTTGAGAAGTCTTCTCACAGGTGGAACATTCATTATCATTGCGATCTTTTGTGGGGGTGGATTCCTCTAGTCCTTGAAGCATTGCATTTAATTAAGGAAACAAGGTATGAGAAATGTTGTGTAGTTTGTGAGAATATAGATTTGGGTTTTTGGGGTTTGCATATTTGTGGTTATCTTTTAGACCTAGGGTTTGAAAAATGATTTGGAAAAAAAAGTTTTCTTTGGGTGTTTAAAATGAGTGTTTTATGGGGGAAGCTTCATAAATGACTCCTTGGGATGAAATGGACCTCACCATTGGATCTAGCAGGCTCAAGAGACAAATATTGAGATAAAATTTGACCTATTTTGGTCAATAAGGCCTAAAGATGAATACCCCCTTCTTATTCATAAAATCGTATAGTCACAATTATTTTTTGTAGAAAAATAAATGTAAAAATAAAAACCTAATTATTTTGAAAAAAATAAATTAAATTGACAGGGTATGGGGTTTGCAAACCCCTGTACCCTATACCTTGTGGTTGACATCAACACCAACAAGGGTCTTGAGTACCAACTGGGTCAATATGAGGTTGTCACTCTACCAATAGTCATTTTGTTACCGACAAATAGTGGTGTTTCTTGCAATCTCTTGGTCCCTATTTGGGTGGGGCCAAGCCTCTAATATTCATGTGGACAAGAAAAAATGAATTATAAAAATTAAAATAAGTTTTACAAACTTTTCAATTCTCCCACCTTTGTTTAGCTTGTGTGTTGATTGAGCATTGCCACCACCCATAGTGTCACCTTCTTGCCATTGATGATGCCTATTTATGTAAATGGTGATGTAATCCATATGAACATGTCCTATTGGGTCCACTTCTAGCTTAATGAAGCAATTTTTTCAAGGGGCATAACTTTCACATATATTATCAAATTTTCAACTTCTTATAGTCATTGAAAGGATCTCTATAAGAACTACACAATACTGTAGATTTAATTTTCATAATTTTTGATTTTGAAAACATAATGCAATAAATTGGAATTTATCTATAATGGCTAACAATTAATAAAATTTTCATATATAATTAGATTTTGGATTTTTAATAGGTGATGGAGATAATTTATGGTTAGTACATAGTGAATCATGTATTTTCTCACTTGGATGAGTAGAGAGATAATTGTACTTGTTTGATTACTTGTATAAGCCTAAGATTCTAGGTGCAATTATAAACATCTAGAAAATTATGGATAGAAGCTTATGGAAGTACATATTCTTATGTAACCAATATGATGCTATAGCAGGTTATTAGATTTAGTGCTTCCTAATATAGGTTTATAGGTGTTTATAGAGTTTTTAATTTGATGGTAATAGGTACATGATTTTTATCTTGGTTTGAGAACATGGTTAATGCATGTGTGATACTTGAAGTCTCAATTCTATGATAATTGAGTATAGATGCATCAATGTTGATGCTTATGGTTTCATGGATGCTCATGTACATTTGAACGTTGATATAACATGATCATGTATGTACTAAAGAATGGTCATGGTATTATTTGATTCATGATTATAGGTGGTGGTGTGATTCACCATTAGGAGGTTGTTCTTATCTTCTAGATTATTATTTTGTTATTTGAATATGATTATACAATTGTTGATTTGTTTAGAAAACTAAATCTATAGGTGATATACTATTTGAGTCTTGAGATCTATAGTTTTTTTTCTTTGTTATCTTGGTTTGTAGGTTATTGATGTGATGGTGAGTTTACATGTTTATTTGGATTGAGATTTATGAGTTATATTATTTTTTGGGTTGGCCACCCATTGGTTGCAATGGGGTGACTCAAATGTGGGTTGTCTATATCCACAAGTATTTTAGTGTTGTATTTGTAGTTAGTTGGCCTTCATTTTTGCATTGTTATCTTACATTGGGATGAGAGGATGGATGGTAATTATGATTGGATAGTTAACTATTGGGATTTGTAGAATGTTTTTTTTCATGATGTCATGGACAGATTGGTTGAATAGTTTGCTTGGATATTTGATAGTGATGTTTTGGTGGTTTTTTATCTTCTTATCTTGGAGATCTTGGTTATATTTTATTCTCTAGAGATACTAGTATTATAGTTGAGTGTGTGTAGACCATGGTGATTTTTATTTAGGAGATGGTTATCTTCATGTTATTAGAGATGTTGACATCTTGATTAGCCATAGAGAATTGGAGTATTTATTTTAGGTGTCAATTTTGACATATTATCTGTTACACCTCGTTTCTCAGTTACCAAATTACTTTTACCTTTATGAGTAAATATGATATTAAATGAAAAATTATGACTTTAATATGTTCAATGTATGAATGAAATACATGAATATGCATTATGATGTTATTACTTTTTAATGCTTTAATGATGCAAAATCAAATGATATATGATGAATATGATTTTCATGTGATTGACTAACTACAATTATGATGCACTAATTTGGATGCAAGAAGGAATCAAGCCCTCCAATGAGGAGAGGGAGAGTATCACCTAGGAGAGGAGTTTGGTATGGTAACCACTAATATACCTACTTGAGCTATCACACACTCATAGCCTAGTTTAGTCAAGTTAAGTCAAGTCAGTCCAAGATTTGGTAAGTAAACCCTTGGTCATAGTTTTTGGGATGATTGGAATGTTTGTGTAATTGTCTTTGATTTCTATTGATTGTCTCTTCGATTTGTATTAAAGTGACTAAATCTATGTATTGGGTATATTCTCTACTTCGTGTATTTTATATATATATTAATTGATACGTATATACATTAAATGTATATATGTGATAACTCATGTATATGAGCATATATGTGTGTACACATACATAGGTTGAAATAATTACGTATAATCATAGGTGGATATATCATGTACATGGGAAATCGATTGGACACACACACATAAAATAATGATATATATGTATATATGTATGCATTTAATGATGTATACATACATACAATATATTAATATACATATATATATTTTTAAATATATATGCTTGGAAATTAAATGATTTTAATGTATATGTTAATACATATATATTATAATGGTAAAGCATTATAATATATATATGTATATATATTAATAAATATATATTTATATATATATTGAATGATATGATAAGATATCATCATGTATATAATGCAAAGTAAATAAGTAAGTTTAAAAAAACACTACGCATATAACATGTGAATAAAATTAAAAATGTTTAAACCAAATGGTACACATATATTATGTGATACTATGAACATAGTATAAGCCATGAATAATCTTAAACCATGTGCATATATTGAAATTAAAGATAGCACATAAAATGCAACACATATGTGAGTCGATGATAATGCAAAGTATGAGAAATAATGTTGTGCTTAAGTTGATGCACCATGCAAAAGGGAATGCATTTAAATGTTAAAGTTGTGTATATTAAAATCCACACATAGTTGTTATGAAGGCTTGAGACTTGGTCAAAGGCCATGAGTTGGTAGTGAATCATACAAAGTTTGTGTTGTTTTTGACTGACGACCTCTATTCTAGGTGCCATGAGCAAAAAATTGGCATAAAAAGAGCCACAATAAGTAGTAGAAAGCTAGAAGGAAACCACAGTGAATGTTTGAATTAGTAAATTTTCCATGAGTTGGCTAGAAAGAGGAAAATCATCCATGTATTTGAAGCTAATTTTACTTGGATTGTATATGTGTTAGATTTTTGATTCTCTTAGCTACCATATTTCACCCCTTTTTATTTAGTTGACTTGTTTAGAGGTGGAGTTGGTTTTGGATTTGTGTTTTCAGTTTTAGAGGTGGCAGTAGGATGAATAAGGTGGTGAACGTGGGAGCTAAACTGTAGCATTAAGTTTCTCATAATTTCTTATAAATAGAGGGAAACCTCTTAGTCTTTGGTATTTATTTTGGAATTCATTTATTCCCATTGCTATTATTCTGCTGTAGTTTTTCTTTGTGCAAAGCAGTACTGAGTGCAAGTTGTGAGAATTGAGAGAGATTTCTTTCAATGTTTGAGAACTATTTGTTTGTGAGTTTTTGAGTGTTGGGAAAGAGGTTAGATTTGGAGATAAGCTGAAAGTGGAAGGAGTAGTAAGTAGAGTCTTTAGGATTAAGCTTTGAGGGAAATTTCTTCATTGAAAGCTAAATTTTTAGGTATGCTTAGTTCATCTATCCATTACTCCTTTCTATGTTGAATTTATGTTTTAATTGATTGATTGCTACTGCTTGTGCAAGTTCTTTTTTGTTATCATAGTTAATGAATCAAGCTTGTGCATAGAGCTAGATTGGATATAAGTAGTTTTGAGGTATCTTATTAGTATCATACATAAATAATTATAATTATTGTCATGATTGTATGGCGTAGTTATATTAAACTATCTAGAAGGTATATGTATATGATACCAAGATGATTGCATGTTACTTATATGTTTGCATGAATTATGATGTTAGTAATGCACCAAGAATGATAGCATGTTATATATGTCATAATTGATAGGTTATGATGTTATGCAAACCATGTTGGTAATTTATCCTTGAATAGTTGCTCATATTTCCTTGAAAGTAGAAGAATAGTCTATTCCCTAGGGTTAGGGTATACACTTGAATATGATTATATTGATATTCAACAATAGGGTTGAAAAACGTATTAGTGATATATATATTTTATGATTATGCTATTATCTTATACTTGACCAAGAGTCTATATCTTTTCATGATATTCTAGTCTTAAAGAAAAGGACTTTACGTCTTGACAACCCAAAGTCGTAATGTGAGGAAACTATAAGGTACGAAAGCACAAACTCCTCTCAAGATGATAATGTCCTCCAAATTATAAATGAATTTAGTGAACATTATAAACATGTGAATAGATGAGGCATATTGAAAGAAAGGTTTTATGATTGTTTATGATCATGAAAACATAGAAACCTTATAGGATAACTTGGAAAGAACCATGAGAAATGGAGAATAATCAAAGGGCATGTTGATGAGAGAAATCATATTAGTTTGATATGCATGTTTGTAGCATTTGATGGTAATAGTCAAAATAGTGAAAAGTAGAGGGTATTATCATAATATATATGATATCATAAGCCAAATGTATGCTTGCATGAATGGTAATGTTGGGAAATGATATAATATAGAAGTATTATGTTAAGATTATCAATTTAGGATGTTATGTAAACTCATGTGTGTAATGAGGTTTTTTCTTGGGATTATGATAAACAAAGATTTAGAATAACCTAGATGTTCAGTTAGATCACTTGAATATACATTACCTTTTGGGATGGAATCATGTTATGAGGTATGTGGAATAATCTCGTCAAGAGTTATTATGGTCATGCTATTTACCAAATTGAGCAAGGGGGTGGGTGAACATACGACATCCACTTCATAGAAGTGAGACACCACTCCTTATAAAGTGAGTTAGATATATATGATCAAATGCTTGGAAAAATTAGTTTAAGTTGCTACTACATACACTTGTCAGTTCACTGTGAGCCAATATTGCATAACTATGATGGGAATTCCATGCATGTTGGAGGGTATCCATTACATGGAAGCACTAGTTATATAGGACACAACACCATGCTTAGGTAGGCTATTATTATGAGGGTTACTTGACCAACCTCTTTGTTGAAGGGTAGGGCCATATTACCTGTTAGGTAGATGTGCGGGGGATTGTAGTAAGTCTGTGATTGGAGAGAAAACACTTGGGTGATACTCTCCCTCATGCAGTCAACAATAATTTTTTTTGAGAATGTATGCTTCAGTAGGGGACATCTTGACCAATTGTACTCTTGACCCATTCAAATCTTGGAAGCTATGTAAGCTCTTGTAAGCTATGTTATGCAATTGTGATCTTGCAGCTTTATGTAAATTATATTTGAAAGATGAATTTATTACATGAGATTATGTAATTTTTTTAATTAGCTAAGTAGGGAAAGGGCCCTAATCCCATGGTTACAGCCAAAAAACAAAAAGGAACCGAAACAAGGTGGGAAACAACACCACCAACCAGCATCATAAAAAAGTAACCAGGGTGGAACGTAGGCCATAATTCAACACCATAACCATAGACTAGCCATAATTAATCAAAAATAAGAAGTTTATACTAAAGTACTTAAAATACATAGGCCATTGATCAAATCCACCATATACCAAGTAGTCCTAAACCATAACAAGGATATTATAAAATAGCAGTCCAAAATTTGGAAGCAAAAATACAAAAAGAGGATAGTAGTCATTAAACAACATCAAAAGAAAGCCATTACTTGGATTTTCTCAAGAGGTCCCCATATTCACCAATGAGGGAGATGTACTCCCTCTAGTCAGGTCCCTCTGAATCATCCAACACCTTTTCATCAGACTTCCCCAGTTTTTCATCTTCCTGGTTATTTTTGTTTGTCTAGAAACATCACCCATCATTACTCTTCGCATCAGCCTATTAGTCACCTTCATCAGCGTAACCAAGGATTTCTCCATATCGTCTATCTGAACCTGCAAATAAGTTAGTCTACTCTTCATAAAATCTATGCTAGAGTCATCAAGTATTAATCTCATTGTCCATATTTCCTTCATCTTGAACAATCAAATTATTATTCTTTTGATCCTCTTCTATCTTGGTTTGCTCCTCCTCATCATCTTCCTTTTCTTCTTCCGATCCCTCTTCCCCCATATCATAGGCAGAATCCTCAAAGTCCATCCCTTTAGAATCTTCATCCACTTGGGCTTCAAAATCTTCAATTTCCAGGTCTTCCTCTTCATACACAATGATTTTTTGTTTACCTTTCTTGTCCTTGGAAGCAACTTTAGGCAGGCAGGCCAACCTATGACCACCACTTCCTCCACTACCTTTCCCCTGCATGTTCTCTTTCAACTCCTCATTTTGTACATCCTCTTTGATAATAGTAATGACTTCCTTCTAAGGATTGAGATCTTTCTTAATCTTCTTCACCTTGGGTAAGTCCAAGAGAAGAGATTTTTTTCTCTTCTCCAGAGTAGCCTTCACAAGCTTAGTCTCCATAACACCTTTACCACCAAATTTTTGAGTCACAGGGGTTGAGGGGTTCAAAACATTTGTAGCAAGGGAAGGGCTCTTAGCTGGAATTAACACCCTCCTGGCAGCAACTAAGGGTGACAGGAAAGGATTAGGTACCTCAACAAGAATATCATCCACAGGGGGTTCCTCATTGTCACCATCAAAGTGGTTAGGATTATCATTTCTAGCTACTAGAGGGTTACCATGAGGGTTTAACTCAAGAGCATGCTTATACAGAGCTAGAATCAATCCTTGATGTAGGGGGGGGGGGCTAACACCCTTCTCTATATTAATTTGCAGAGAAGATAATAAATAGAAAGGTAAATTAATTCTTTCACCATGCCTAATATGATTTAGTAAAGGGAAATGGTATGCATGTAGTGGGATGTATCTGCCTTTCAAAGTAAAATACCTCATGACAAATAAACTAACCAGAGCATAGGGAGGCATGAGCTCTAACCTAGCATACCCATTTTGGAAACGTTTCAAATTCTCCCCGTCATGCAGAAACTTGTCCATGAACTTTTGGTAGTTAGAACCACTCTTCTTAGCCACCTTTATTCCTTGATTATGTAATCCACTTGCTTCCGCTATAAAACTCATCATCACCTCGAACTTGATAGCTCCGATAGCAACACTTCCCTTCACAAATTGGTGAACTTGGCTATTAAATTCTCATTGTAGCCCTTCATAGTTTCAAAGAATGGAACCATGCCCACATTTTCAAATAACCTCCACAAGTCCACATTCTGCTTTAGAGCTTGGCAATTAGGAGGCTCTCTGTGCTTCCTCAGCCCCCCCATTTTAACACTGTGCTAATTTTTTGGCTTCTGCGAGCTATTCCTCATAGCCTCCCACTTCTTCAGCTCTCTACCCTTGTTGCAAAAAACACTCTTACTCAAAGTAACAAAATAAACCCATAAAAAAGGAGGAATCCAAAAGTTTCTTTTAGGGGAAGCCAATGACACAATTCCCGGTACCACAATCTCATCATTTTTATTACAAGTAATAAACATCACATTAATATTCATACCTTGCAAATCTTTACAACTACGGGGAGGGATGACATTAGGAATATCGACACGATTAGAAATGAAATCCCTTCTCAACTTTAAAATCTCCATGTGATCCTTGATCGCCTCGGGAAGGAAAAAATGATTAATTTTACCTTTGAATGAGATCATCAAATACAACACCATACCCCCAATAACATCATTAATCTGCAAGCCTTTAAGAACATAAGGTCTCTTATGCTTCCTGCACAACTTCAACACTTCATCTTCATAAATTGTAATCATATTCAATTTTTTCATTTAAAATCATATCTCTTAAAGACTTTGGAATGCTATTATTTATCCAGTGGGTCCACCCCATACACCTCGTTGGAAGCACAATGAACAGATTTGTTGCCTTCTCTGTAAACATGTTGCACCCTGCAGTTGGTGAAATAACTCTTCAGGGCTAGGCACTTATCAATTATATTTTTTAGCTCCCAGGATGGCGTAACCACACCATTTAGAATATCCACTATAAGCTTAGAGTCTCCTTCCAGGATAACATTTTTAAAGCCGTACTCCTTAAGGGTCTTGAAGCCCCCTAAAATAGCCATAGCCTTTGCTTTGTTATTGGAACAAACACCCAAGTTAGCACCAAAGCTCACTATGCACTCCCCTTCGCGGTTTCTGAGAAAACCCCCTGCTCTTGCTATTCCCGGGTTGCCTTTGGAGCACCCATCAAAGTTACACTTTATCCAGTCTTTCTGAGGGGGGGTCCACACTGTAGAAATTCTTGTTAGCATCTTGGTCCAATTGAAGTTAGTTAGATCCTTACTAATACCCCAAATCTACTTTATCCTCATCTCTTTGTAGTTAGGGAAAACTTTGGAGAAACTGTATCTTCCAACCTCCATATTTTCCTTAATCTGTGTTTTGATAGCCATGCCAACCTCATAACTACTTCTCTCCACTTCCCTGAATATCCTATTATTCCTTTCCTTCCATATTCCCCAGGACACAAAGGGGGGAACTTGGTTCCAAAGATCAACAATAACATTATGAGAAAAGGGGAAATTTGACCAACTTTCTATAAACAACTTCACTGAATGAGGAAACACCCAATCAGTGGACAAAAATGACAGGAAGAAGGACCAAACCTCTTTGGAGAACTGGAAGTGAAAGAAGATGTACGTTATTGACTCCTCACCCTGCTTGCAAAGGGAGCATCTGTTAACCAACTGAAATCGCCTTCTTACCAAGTTGTCAATTGTAAGAATTTTTCCATGTGAAGCAACCCACCAGAAACAATTAATTTTAGGAACCAAGTTCTTTAACCACACCTTTTCCCAAAGATGGTCTCTAATTTCCACCAATGGCTTAATCAATTCCTCATAGGCTTGTTTTACTGAGAAACAACCCAAAGAGCTACCCTTCCATAACCATTCATCTTCCCTCTCTCTGTCAAACCACTTAGCCTCCCCAATTAGATTATGAAGCCTTAATAGGGTCAGATCCCAATTGATCTGTCTTCAACCTCTTAAATTATCCCTCCTTAATATAATTTTGAGCTCCTTCCAGTTAGGTTCATCCATCTCCTAGTCAACATAGTCAGTAACCTTTTTGCCACAAATTCTGGTTAGGCTTTGTTTGAGAGGATTCAGTTCATCAATTGAAGACAAGGTAGAAGTCTCAATCCATGGGTCCTTCCATAAGTCAGTATTTTTACCATCTCCAATTCTCTTTCTAACCCCAATTTTCAGCACATTTTTTATTTTAACAAGGTGATTCCATAAAGCAGAACCACTAGGCAGGTCAGACATAGAGAGAAAACAGCCTAGATTCTTGCTCTTCAAGTACTTGGCTTGGAGAATCTTTACCTAGTCTTTAGAGCCTTCAAGGAGATTCCATCCAATTTTAGCATTTAGGGATTTATTTAGCAAGGTGATTCTCCTTATCCCCAAACCACCTGCCCTTTTAGGAGTGTAAACTTTTTCCCAACTGACTAGAGACAATCTATTTTTTTCTTCAGTTCCATACCAAAATAATCTTCTCTGAATTTGTTCTATTTTTTCCCCTATAAAGGTAGGAATTTTGAAGAGTGATAAGTAGGAAATAGGAATATTCTGTAAGGATGCTTTCAATAGTTGGATCTTCCCATCCAAGCTAAGAAGCTTCCCCTTTTATCTAACCAACTTGTTTTGAAATTTCTCAATCAACTGATTCGAGTAATTATTTTCCAACTTCTTTGCAATCAAAGGTAACCGAAGGTAGGCTTTAGGTAGGGAAACTTCCTGACATCCCAATATTCTCACCACTCTATCCTTAACCAATTGGTCAGTATTAAAGAATTATATCTTGCTTTTTTCATAGTTGATAAATTGTCGAAAAAGAACAACATAGTCATTAAGAACCTATTTCCAAAGCCCAACTTCCCCCACTGAGGCTTCCCCAAACATAAGAGTATCATCAAAAAATTGTTGGTGGTAGTCAGGAAAAAGAGACGAGGCAACTTTAACACCTTTAAGAGCTTTAGAGTCCACCAATTTTTGGATGTTCCTTCCAAGGACCTCAACAACAATTATGAAGAGATAGGGTGAGAGGGCATTACCTTACTTGAGACCACAACCACAAGAGAAAAATCCTTGGGGGACACCATTAACCAGAATGGAGCACATGGAGAAGGTAACACAAGCAAAGATCATCTTAAGGAATCTTACTTCTATCCCAAACTTCCTAAGAACAACAAAGAGAAATGGCTAGGAGACTCCATCATAGGCCTTGGATATATCAATTTTGAAGGTTGTCCCAGGCTTTTTTGAATGGTCCATTGAGTGGATAATTTCATGGGTGGAGATAACAACATCAAGGATGTTTCTTTCCTGAAGAAAACCTTTCTAGTTTGGGGAAATCATTTTTCCAAGTACCGGTTTGAGCCTTAACACAATAATTTTAGAGAAGATTTTATAAACCGCATTGCAAAGGCTTATAGGTCTATAATCCTTCATAGCAGAGACATCAATATTTTTGGGAATAAGGGCTATAAAGGTGGCATTCAGCTGGCTAAGCAGCCTACCCAACCTAAATAAATCTCTAGCAACATTAAAAAGGTCATTTTTGATAATATCCTAGTAGGTTTGGAAAAAGGAAGGAGGAAACCCATTCGGGCCAGGGGCTTTAAAAGCACCAAAGGAGAACACAAATTTTTTAACTTCTTCCATAGAGACATCATTAGTCATATTCTTTAAATCAAGATTAGAAATAACTTTAGAATCACCTCAAGAAATTCATCATGTACCTCATTAACATTTCTTGGGGCCATATGGTGAGAGGAGAAGAAGTTTACAACTTCCCGAGCAAATTATTTTTTGGTGGAGACCATGGAGCCATCCTCTTTCACAAGCAACCTGATTTTGTTCCTGCTTCTGTGTTTCAAAGTAGATTGATGGAGAATTTAGTATTCCTATCCCCTTTAGTTAGCCATTGAACACGAGACTTTTGTTTCCAAAATATTTACTCATTTTTTTTTATCTTAAACCATTGAGATATGAGGTCTCTTTCCTTAGCACATATCTCATCATCCACCAGACCAACCTCCATAATAT
Organism: Sequoia sempervirens; assembly: GCA_007258455.2. Lineage (NCBI taxonomy): Eukaryota > Viridiplantae > Streptophyta > Pinopsida > Cupressales > Cupressaceae > Sequoia > Sequoia sempervirens. The sequence goes on along the minus strand of VDFB02047230.1, from coordinate 13,028,147 downwards.
CCTAAAATTCCTTTAAGTTGCTTCCTAGGGTATTCTTTATCTCAAATATAATACCAAAGGTCACCTTATTCCACCCTTTCACTCTTAGCTTAATTCTACTAAGCTTTTCCACCAAGAAATACATAGGGGTGCCACTTGTAGGTTCTTCCCACCAACATTTAACAAGAGCAACAAAGTCTGAGTGAAGGCTCCACATTAGTTCATATCTGAACGGGAAGGGTCCCATATTGTGATCCACTATGTAATGTTACTTTATTCATGCAATGTAATTTAGAATGGGTTTATTTTAAATATACATCTATGTTATTGCATTGAATTTTTTTATTGCTATGTGCTGGTAAACTCGAGCTTTTCACATATGGGTTAAGACTTAGGTGAAAGCAATAGGTAAAATATTGGGCTTGTTACATTATCCTTGGTTGAGAGGATAGTTTTGGTGTTGTGCCATGGTGGACTCTTGGTTGTGCATTAGAGTATTGGAATGATATAGATGATATTGAGAGAATGATATGTCCATTAAAGCATGTGACCTTCTAGGAGGATATGTTAGATTACAATGTCATGATGTGTTCCTAATTATACAATTGAAGCTTTGAAAATGATCTATTTAGTTATCTTGGTATTGATTACTTTGGTCATTTTCTTGGTAGCTTCATGAGAATGCAGTATTGCATTTGAAGCTTAGCATGGGTTGATCAATCATAGGATCTCATGGATACTTAGAGACTTGGATGAGGCTAGAGCTCTTTTATGTTAAGATATATTTATTGATATGGTTACTCTTTAAAGGTTTTATTAGGAAGTATAGGTAGCCTTTGTTGGAATAATGAAGAAGAATGGATAACTATACAGTTTGTGTTGTCATTGATGTCACCATGTTATATGGGTTGTGATTGCAAGACTAAGCTAGTGCTTGATCTGGTATTTTGGTCTGGTATCTGAACCGATATACAAGCTACACCCTCCGGTATTTTGGTTCGCAATCCTCCATAGTTGATAGTTGTTGCTTGCGGTTTTGGGAAATAGTTTATGGGTGTTGAAAGCATGTATGTTTAGATTCTCTCGTGCTCCAATGCTCATATGGTGTATCAACACTATTCTGTTGATTAATTTTTGCAATTAAGTCTATTTTTGGCCGACTTCTGGAATAATTGTGATATGGTGAACAATTTTTTTTTATGCAGATATATGTGCAACTTATCTTAGGTCTATTCCGACATGATAAAGTATGCTACACATTTTGATTTATTGGTTGGAAAGATTTTGTAAATACTTGAGGTCGACAGTTGGTATTTTTGATAAACAAGGATTGCATCTAATTATGCTGACCTAATTGATGCTTACAGATGGATTGAGTATATATGTTGGACAGTTTTGAAGATTGTATAGATGAAAAAAGTGCGAGAGTGAGGAATGATATTGATGCGAATGTGAAGAAGTGTGAAAATGATGAAGTGTGTTAAGTCAGTCTATTGAACATCACTGGAATTGTATCAACACTTTTTAAGTGCACTCTCATCAATTCATTTTGGCTGTGAAGCCAATTTTTGTTTTGTAATCCTTTTGTAGGCAGTGAGCCTCCTTGTGTAAGCAGTGAGCTTTTGTATCCAGACAGTGAGTCCTATTCAGGGAAGTGAGCATTATATATTCATTTTTGAAACTACTTTATAGTGTAAGTTAATCCTCACCATGGTTTTTCCCTTATTGGGTTTTCCACGTAAAATCTGGTGTTCATTGTGTTGATTTTTCTTTTTGTTATATCTGCATTCCATGTTCATACTTAATAACATAATAGTGTGGTTGTGAAACTGATAAGTGTTGAAGTTTTGTGTTTGAATTTGGTGACAATCGATTTACCCTCCCTCTCAGTTCTCCTGCGCCTTTTAACAATTGGTATTAGAGCTTTGGTTCCTTGGTGTAGAGCTTAACTACTTGAGGAAGATCCTAAAGGTTGATCAAATGGATGATAAAGAAGAACTCCAAACTACACTTGAAGATCTTGATAAGGCAAAAAATGAAAATAGAGACTTGAAAGAAAATTTAGATGAGGCTAATGAATGTATTTGAAAAATGAAAGAACAATTGAAGAAATTCAAGGAAAGGCATAAAGAAGTGAGTGAGCAGTAGAAAAAAGAGATCATCAAATTGGAAGTGCTTGTAGAAGAAAAGAAGAGAATTGAAGAATTGAAGAATTTACAATGGTGCAGAACAAGTCTGATGAATGCACTAGAATTGAACAAGAGGTAGTAAACTTGAAAGTAGAACTAGAGAAGGAAAAACTCTGTGAGAACAATTTTAGATCTAGGTCTGGGACAAGGTTGAAGAATTGCTTGCAAGACAGAAACCAAATAAAGAAAAAGGTGGCTTTGGAAATGAATCAGGTGAAAGCTCAAAGGACAATCAGAAGACTCAAGACGAAGGGAAGCATAAAATAAATTCAAGAAATTTTGCAAGGAGACCACCTATGAGACAACCTAATGCACAAAAATATCCCTCTTTCAATGGTGTCTATTTTTCCTGCAACAAATTTGGTCACAAGGCAACAAAATGCAAGAGTAGGATGAATCAGTTTCCTGGTTCTTTCTCTGGACAATGTTTCTCATGCAATAAATTTGGACATAAAGCCACTAAATGCAAATCTCAGGTAAGAATGATCAGGCAAGTGATGATGAATAGGTTTAATGGAGGAAAAATGAATCTATTTTTTAATGGCTATTGCCATACTTGTAACAAATTTGGACATAAAGCGAATCAATGTAGATCGAGAAGAAATGGAGGTCAGACTAATTAGAAAAGTGTTGTTTGCTATAATTGTAACAAACCTGGACATATCTCAAAATTTTGTAGAAGTAAGAAGGGAAACCAGTCTACTCTGGTAGAGAAGAATAAACCGGTAAAGAAAATCGACAAAGAAGAGGTGAAGTAAGAGATGAATAAGATATGGAGGAAGAAAGAAGAACCTAAAACTACTAATGTGTCTGTGCCCTCATTCGGTATGGGAAATTCCTCTGGGAATTAGATCAAGCATGGTCTTAGGGGGAGCATTATTAGAAAGTTGTGAAAACCCCCTGAATGAATGGCGTGTCATAGGTTGGCACAAGGATGTATTGTGAAGAATGAATAAACAAAGGTTTTGGAAAAGAAACCGGAAGAAAACATGATGGAATGTTAATTTGCAGATTGAATTAGGGTTTTTCTATGTTGAGAAGAATGGTTTTAGCAGCTTTTTGAAGTCTTCCGCATTTAATACGAATTAGGGAAAACCAATGGTGTATAAGGTAAAATTCATAAGTCTTTTTGATCACTTGAGCACTTGAAGAGTTTGAAAGGAATCTTGGAGTGATTTCGGAGTGATCTGAAGCAAATTCTGAAGTAATTTGAAGGAATTATTTCTTAGTTTACAAAGGGGAAGAAGGGAAAAGGAAGGAGTTTTGGCTGAACAATAACGAATTCAAGAAAAGATAAGCATGACAATGGACAGAGGATTGAGTGGAAACATTCCATTGAAGTTGAAAGGAGTTGAATTGGAAGAATTTGATCATAGAAAGATGAAGGAAATGGAACTAGGGCTGAAGAAAAAGGAGTTATAGAGCATAAAAACCCTAGGTATGGATTTGTGGGGAGAATTTCCCTAGTTTGCAGATAAAGAATTCATCTTGTTCCTGTTAAGTCGATTCAAGAATGGTAGTATTATGTTGGACAAACCCTACTTGATCATGAAGGAAGCGATCAAAGCGATTATTGGCTTATGTAGTGTTGGGGATCTCCGTGGGAAGAAAACGTGAAATACAAATATGTGGAGGAACTTACTGGCATTGATGAAGACCCTCAAGCTCTATCGATAAGCACTCTTGCGGATTCCGCTGTAAAGTATGTTGCGTACAAAATTTCTTATAAAATCTATTTCAGAAATAGTCAAGGTTTGAATTCAGCTATTGTCGTATATCTTGCACACATGATGGTTAAGGAAAACAAGCAGTTTGATTTGTGTAGCCTATTACTTGAAAAACTAACTGAGAATGCTCGAATGTCATTGGTTGAGGGTTATCCTTTTCGGTTTGGATCTTTGTTCATGTGTTTGAATTTTTACTTTTTGAACTCACTACCGGGAAGAGAAAATGTTGAGTGGGAATCTGGTATTCCTGTTGGAAAACAAGTTTACAGATACTTGGAATCATTGGAGGACAATGTAAGTGTTTGCAGAACATATCTCACATCCCTAAAGACAAATTTGTGCTCCAGTATGTTAGTACCTAGTCATTCTGAATTGGGTTCATCCTCCGGTAAGAAAGAATTAGAAGTTATCATTGGTGAGTCCCCTCCGAAACCTAAAAAAAGGAAAACTATTGTAATATATGTCTCAGAAGAAAATAAGAATGAAGAAGAATTTATGTTTGGATCTGACTCCTTTGATCCAGAGGATACATGGATGATGCTAGACAAGGGTGAAATGAAGAAGATTGATGAAATGTGGAATGCATGCTCTCTGATTGAGAAACTTAAAATTAATGATGTACTAGTTGATTATTTGCTCAATAGGGGTATTTCAGTTTTAGATTTATGAGATTCTTTTCCAGATAATCTAGTAGAAATTATTGAAGAGAGAACATTGTTGGAAGGACCCAAAGGTCATAAGTTTAATGCTATGATTGAGAGAAGATGTACACCAAAGAAAAACAAGTGTTATATAAACATATTAATGATACAAAAGAATGCATCAAAGAAATATCTAACATCTACAGGTATTGTCTCCGATGGCTGACAACTATTGAAAATTTCAAAAGTAGAATTGAAGCCATTGAATCTGAGATGAATAGTATTGGAAATAATTTTGATTTATTCAAAGACAAGGATAGAAAACAAAGAATAAGAGTTGGTGAATTGCAGGTGGAATTGCTGACTATTCAGAGGCAAAGAGAAGATATGGTTAAAACATTCTGGTTGGTTAAGGAAATTGTTGAGGTCCGGTTGGATCATCTCTCTGGAATTCTCTTTGATGCAAAAAATTGTGAGCGACTATGTTTATCTTCTAATCAGAAATCCTCCTTTACACAATTATCTTTATTGGATGGTATGAGTGCAAGAATAAATTTGGTTGTGATTTCTTGGAAAAGGATTCTTCCGATCATGAGAGAGAGGTACAAGAAAATATTTCATTTAAAAACTGTCATTTTCACTTGAATATTTGAAATGGAGTGTTGGAATTTCTTTGTTGCCCTGTACAAATGGTTACATACTACTTTTGGTCACCCTTTTCCATTGATGTCAAAGGGGGAGAGAGTCATGTTAAGAAAATCTACAATGATAGGGGGAGAGAATGTTGTGTTTTGCAAATTTTGGCACATGTTTCCATCAATGAAAAAGGGGGAGATTGTTGGAAGAATGAAGAAGAATGGCTAACTATACAGTTTGTGTTGTCATCGATGTCACCATGTTATATGGGTTGTGACTGCAAGACTAAGCCAGTGCTTGATCCAGTATTTTTGTCTAGTATCTGAATCAGTATACAAGCTACATCCTCTGGTATTTTGGTCTACAATCCTCCGCAATTGATAGTTGCTACTTGCGGTTTTGGGAAACATTTTATGGGTGTTGAAAGCATGTATGTTTAGATTATCTCATGCTCTGGTGCTTGTATGGTGTATCAACATTATTTTGTTGATTACTTTTTGCAATTAAGTCTATTTTTGGCCGACTTCATGAATAATTGTGATATGGTGAATCAATTTTTGTTATGCAGATATATGTGTGACCTATCTTAGGTCTATGCCGACATGATAAATTATGCTACACATTTTGATTTATTGGTTGGAAATATTTTGTAAATACTTGAGGTCGACAGTTGGTATTTTTGATAAACAAGGATTGCATCTAATTAGGCCAACCTAATTGATGCTTACAGATGGATTAAGTATATATGTTGGACAATTTTGAAGATTGTATAGATGAAAAAAGTGCAAGAGTGAGGAATGATATTGATGCAAATGCGAAGAAGTGTGAAAATGATGAAGTGTGTTAAGTCAGTCTATTGAACATCACTAGAACTGTATCAACACTTGTTAGGTGAACTCTCATCAGTTCATTTTGGCTGTGAAGAATTTTTTTATTTTTTAATCCTTTTGTAGGCAGTGAGACTCCTTGTGTAAGCAATGAGCTTTTGTATTCAGACAGTGAGTCCTATTCAGGGCAGCGAGCCCTTGGTAGTGAGCCTTATATATTCGGTTTTCAAACTACTTTATATTGTGAGTTAATCCTCACTGTGGTTTTTCCCTTATTGGGTTTTCCACGTAAAATATGGTGTTCATTGTGTTGATTTTTCTTTCTATTATCTGCATTCCATGTTCATACTTAATAATAGAATAGTGTGGTTGTGAAATTTATAAGTGTTGAAGTTTTGTGTTTGAATTTGGTGACAACTGATTCACCCCCCCTCTCAGTTGTCCTGCACCTTTTAAAAACCTTCACCTGGATATGGATGTGAGTTTATGATGAACTTGAGAGGAGATTTTCCTTAGAGAGAGTAATGGTGGCTTGGTGTATCCTAGAGGAGCAATCTCATTCCCAACTCTTGGTCTAATCAATGAGTAATCATCTCATAGATATTGTCCATCTTTTTTAGAATGAATTATATTTTATTATTTGTATTCTCATGGATATGGGTCTTGATCTATGCCTATTAGTTATTAAGGGCTCATTTGAGAAGTGTTTACCATGTTTAACTCCTTCTATTTATGATTTTATTTATGATAGTTTTAGGAGATGATATTTGGTTTATCATTTGTTATAGAATGAATTTTAGTTTGATATTTATTGGTTAGAGAGGCTTACATCGATTTTGGTTATATGGGATACATATATACTATTTTGATCTATGAGATTGAACATTTTGGCATTGTTCATTATTTTCAACTAGGGTTGTGAAGATGTAAATTTACACAACTTAACAATTTGAAGTGATAATAGAAGGATATGACATGTGATATGATTTTTTGGTATTTTCTCTTTTATTCCATGGCTAGTTCTTGAAGGTTCATTTTCGCATGGTTTGGTGTGATGAATTTGGGAGATTTATGATGACTTTTTGTGACTAATTATGTAGCAATATTTATTGTATTTATCGCTAATTGTGATTTTTTTGGTAATACTTAGTTTAATTATGAACCACATCTTGGTTTGATTTTTTATTGGTAGAATTGGTATGTGTATATCTATTTTTAGATTTGATATTACCCATATAGTGGGTGTTCTTGGATGTGTATGTTATTCATTGAAATTTTTATATAAGAAGATTGTGATTGTAGTTTATGGGTTGAATATGTTGTTTCCATGAGTTCTATTGATGTTTGGATTCCTTTGAGGTATGGATGATTGGATTGATTGATATTTTGTATGTTGCTATTTCTAGTCATGTGGGTTTTTTCTTCTTTTGGTAGTAAATTGGAGCCTCTATTGTCATTTGGATTTGATTCTTGTGTTCTTTGGATTAGTGAATATTCATCTTGACTTGTTTTTTCTTCCATAGGTGGCATGTTGGAGGATGAGAGGAGCTCTTGCTAGAGATGGTGGTTACATTGGATGTTATTGCAAGTATCTTGATGGATCATGAGAGCATGCTAGAGATTCATGTGGTTTAATGGTTAGCTATGCTGATTTATTTCATCAATTGAATCTTATGAAATATATATAACAAGTGAGAGAATGTCAGGAAAAGGGTCTTGTACACCTTACACAAGAAAATTATTTTAATAATATAAAATAAATATTTATTTGTGGTACATATTTAGGAGATGTGTATAGCTACATTAAATATTTATTTGGGCCCACTTATAAAATTTTATGTGACATTTGTTAGATATTTTATGTATGGGTTGCAAATGGAAAAATATTTAATATTGGAAGCTTAGTATCAAAAAGTAAATGTTGGGGTCAATGGTTTTATGCACTCATTGTTTTCAAACATATGATTTTAACTTAAAACTTGGTTGTTAAGTGTAACCTTGAATCTATAAAAATAATCACATATTTAGTGGTTGGGATTGGCTTGTTGGCTAGCTGATTCTTTAGCTTGAATGCCATTTTTTGATCTCTCTTGTAGAGCACATATGTGAAACATGGGATAATATGTGTGGTTACATAGTTGAACACATGGAGGATGTATTGGAGGAGATTTATTTTTTATAAGCATTAGTAGCAACTCTATAAGTGTATTGTAATGTTTCATTGCTGAGTAATACATTAAGTGTGGATGTTTTATATTGTAATGTTGTATTTCTGAATAATACATTCCTAGGATATACCTTGTGTAATATTGTAGTATTTTTATATTTTAATTATGGTTGTTTTATAATATTTTATACATTATTTTATCTCACGGGGTTATGTTAGGAAATGGTTTGATCAACTTGGTAATTTCCTAACACTATGAGTATAGAGAAGTTTAGGTGGTGTAGTAAATCTATAGTCTCTTAGCCTCTATTAGTTAGATTTTTATTTTGGTGAGTTTCTTTTTTTTTTCTCTTGTAAGGTGTTCAAAGAGTTGGAGAATATTGGGAAAATGTGTCTCAACCTTGAAATTATAATATATGTTTTAATACATTTTTTATGATTTCACTATTTCATCTTCTAATTATTTTCTCTTCTTGTGGGAGAATTTGCATCCTATTTGGAGGTTTACTCGATTTTTTGTTCTAGTGATTTTTATCCTTACATGAGGATGTAGAATTTCCACTTTGAGGTGGCATGTTTTGGCCATGTTTCAATATCTTGTGGAATGTGTAAGGTCATCATAATGGGAGCTATATATGATTTTTTTTTTTTTAGTAATTTTTACTCTCACATGAGGATGTAGAAGTTCCACTTTGAAGTGGCATGGTTTGACCATGTTTCAACATCTTGTGGCTTGTGTAAGGTCATTATAATGGGAGTTAAATATAATAAGTGTTTATGATACATAAGAGAATGTAAGTGGGAGGTTACATTATAATATTGAACAATATTAGGATATGTATGAAAAATTTTCATGGAGCATATTTGAATAGGTTGAATGAGGAAAAATTATGGCACCCATGTGTGGGTGGTCAAATATGGCAAGTATGATAATCGTAAGATGTGTTAGGAATAGGCTAAAAATAGCTATGAAGACCAAGACCAAGACCAAGACCAAGAAGGTGGTGTTGGAATTTTGGACCTAATATTGGATACCATACTTTTTGTGGTTTTGCTAATGGTTTTCCTAAACCATTTATTGTTTCTAATTTGAATTCTTTCCTATAAATTGGTGCTTGGAGTTGTAAGTTTTAGGTATCATTATGCTTCCAGAAGAATTCTAGATTTGTATGCTAGTGATAATCATATGAAGGTTTTCTCTATAATTTCCTTGTAATCTATTTATTTAGTGAATAATATATTGTGTTACTTGGAGTGTATGGTTTTTCTCCTAAAATATGTTTTCCATTAAACAAATGTGTTATAATATATTTTTATTTCTTGTTTATATATGTTTCTACTTTCTATAACTATAAATATTAAATCAATTACACATTACTCTCCTAATTAGATTAGTGTAGGAAGAATTTCCATACACTTTGTTTCTCTTCAATTGGTACCAAAGATTGATTACATTTTATCTTGGTTGTTGGGTAGAGGATTTTTTTGTATTAATCTTTGAGTGGGATATTGTGTAGATAATTTTTTGATCTTATTGTAGGAAGAGATGGAAAACACATCAAGAATAAAAATGGAAAAATTTAATGGTAGTTATTTTGAGTTTTGAAAAATTAATATGGAGGATATGCTCATGGATAGAGATCTATGTGTCACAATATTTGGTACCATTCCATTAAATATGAAATAATAATATTGGGTGTTGATGGAAAGAAAGCTTAAGGGTCTTATGAGACTCAATTTGGTTGAATCGATTTTATTAATTGTTCATGAAGAAACTATTACAATAAATCTATAGAAAATTATTGGTCAAATTTATCAGGATAAATCCTTAGTAAATAATTTATTCCCTAGAAATAATATATATATCTTATAATGTAGGATGGTGCATATGTAGTTGATCATTTTAATGCCTACAATAAGATAGTTGCTTAATTGAGCTTCATTTAAGTTAAAATGAAGGAGAAGCTTTACACAAATTTGATATGTTATTTTCTAGATTCATAGGACTACCTTGTGATGGCCATTGAGAGAACTACCACCAAGTTCAAGATGGATGAGGTGGTTGCATACTTAATATATGAAGAAATATGGAGGAATACTTTTGAAGTGACTAAGGAGTCCCTTGAAGTTCATTGTAGATCTAAATAAAAATAAAAGACAATGGATAGAAAGAAAAATAGTTCTAGGTCCAAGGCCTAAGCACCTAGTTGTGTGGGTGTCCAAAACCCTTCTACCATGTATACTAGTCCCCAAAGGCTCAATCCTTGGTCTCATAGATAACCAACACCTTCTATAGTTCCTATAAGAATCCCTATTTTTTTTTTTATGGAAATGGGCATAATGGGAATATAATAAAAATAGCCAAGAGGACTAAGACCAAGATAGTGGGATTGAAATTTGGACCCAGAATTTGGGCACCATACTTCTTTTGGTTTTGCTAATGGTTTTCCTAAACCATTTATGGTTTCTAATTTGAATTATTGCCTATTATTGGTGCTTGGAGTTGTAGTTTGTATATTTAATTTATTGATACCATTATTCTACCATAATAACTCTAGATTTATATGTTGGTGATACTCCTATGAAGGCTTTCTCTACAATTATATCATAATTTATTGATTCACTAAATAATGCATTGGGTTGCTTTAGAGTGTGAGGTTTTTCTCTTGAAAGGGGTTCTCCATGTATAGTTGTGTTATGGTATATTATTTATTTTATTTTTATATGTGTTTCTACTTTTTGTAGTTGTAAAGATTAAAATTTTTGGATATAGAAGAGTAATGTGTAATTTTTTAAAACTTAACAACTACAAAAAGTAGAAACACATATAAACAAGAAATATTTTTTTAATCTTAATAAATATATAAAGTATAAAAGTGAAATAATTAATATACCATAACACAATTATATGAGGGGAAAACCCTTTCAAGAGAAAATCCTCACACTCTAAAACAACCCAATGTATTATTCAATAAATCAATAGGTTATAATAAAATTAAAAAACAAGCCTTCATAGGAGTATCACCATCATACCAATCTAGAGTTATTATGGTAGCATAATGGTACTTGTAAGTTAACCATATGAAATACAACTCTAAGTACCAATTATAAGAAATAATTCAAATTGGAATTTATAAATGGTTTGGGAAAACCATTAGAAAAAACACAATAAATATGGTTCCTAAACTTGGGTCCAAATTTTAACTCCACCAAACTTGGGCACCCAATTTATCTTCATTCAACCTATTCAAATATGTTCCATGAAAAGTGTCGTACTTTTCATAATGCTGGCCAATATTACACTATAACCTCCCTCTTACATTCTCTTACACATCATAAAATCTATCATATGTAACTCTCATCATGATGACTTTACATACACCATGAGATGTCAACACATGGAAAAACAATATCACCTTAAAGTGGGAATCCTACCTCCTCATATGAGGATAAAAATCACTAAAACAAAAAATCTAATAAGCCTCCAAGAGGGACACAAACTCTCCCATAAGAAAAAACCACTAGAAGATAAAATAGTGAATGCACATAAAATACATTAAGATGAAGATTAATAATGCAAGGTTGAGACACTTCTTCCCAACATTCTCCCACTTTTTGAATACCTTGGAAGAGAAAAAGGGAAACTTGCCAAAATTGAAATCTAACTACTAGGGTTTGAGGGGTCCATGGACTCACCATCTTTGTCAAAATAACTTGCAACATTCATCAAATTATCACTTTGACTATCACATAGATTTGTAATTGTCCTTGCATCTAGCCCAACATTGTAAAATAATCTCTTAATCCAAATGAATTATTTACAAGCATGAGTAGATACCATACACTTTTCTTCTACTATGGATAAAGTGACCACATCCTTCCACTTAATCATTCAACTAATGACACCACCAAAAAAAATAAAAACATATCCACTAGTAGATCTTCTATCATTATCATTATTGCAATAAAAATACACATATTCATAAATACATACAGAACATTGGGTCCTTATAAGAAAACCATGATAACATAAATAATACTGGAAATTACATAACAAATATCTAAAGACCCTCATCATTGCATCCCAATGTACCCATCATGGATTAGCCATGACACTACTCGAGTAATGTCTTGTCTTGTACAAACCATATAATATATCAAACTACCAATAACACTAGCATAACGAAATATTCTCAAATCCTCCATCTCACGAGTATATTTTAGACACTACTAAACTAATCAATTTATCATTATCATGAATAAAACACACAATAGTCTACAAGTTATCATTTTGAATCTCTCCAACACATAGGTCACATATGTTGGTATGTGGTGACTGATCATTATGCATTAACATTTTGGTTACTTTGATAGCCGTATTTTGACCCCAAATTAGTTTACAAGGGAGTGCAAGGGGGCAACGACACTCTTACACCCCCAAAGAAAAAACTTCTTGTATTTTTATAAAGAAATTAGTTAATTTTTTGGTTGTAAAAATGATTTTGTAAATTCACCAAAACAGGCTTATTATTTTTTAAAGGGCTATGAATTCAAAATGTCAAGAGACAAGGCAAAGTGAGTGCTTGTTTTTAACATGCAACAATAGATTAGGTTGAAAGTGAAAGAGAGAGAGAAGTTTTATAATTCAAGTTTTTTTTGGATAATAAAATACAATGGATGGTTTTTTCTTGGTGGATGTAGTCCACATTAGGTGAACCACATTAAATTTTTCATTATCGTGTAATTATTTTTTGTATTTGTAATCTAAATTATAATGTTATTTAAATTGCTTCAGTTTATGTTATTTAAATTGCTTCATTTTTTCAATTTCTTTGATCTGCCTCTAAATATTAACAACACACTCTAGCATACTCTAGCCTAATCATAGATTTCTATCATCTCTATCTATTCCTCCTCTCCCTCCTCCTCCCCTCCCCCCTCTCTCCCTCCTCCTCCTCCTCCTCATGCTTTAGTAGCCTTATAGAGAAAAAAGTATTGCCCTTGTACAACTGGCATCAAAATGGGAGGATTAGCCAAATATTTCTTAAGTGAATAATAATAATTTTGACAAGTCTCATCCCATTGAAAGTGTACATTCTTTTTTATAGGATGTGTGAAAGGGAGGGTATGATCAACCAATTAAGAAATAATTTTTTTGATTGCCTAAATTTTATCCTAAAGGCTTCAAATTTGAGAATTGTTTTAAGGTGGAGGAATGTTTATGATTACACAATCTTATGAGTATCGACTTCAATTCCATGATGAGAAAAAATAAATCTCAAAATTTTGTTTCTATCTACACCAAAGACACACTTAAGCTCGAATTTAGTCTCATCTTGCAGAGTCAAAGTCATTCAAAGATCTGAAAAAGATTATTAACATGATCTTAGCGAGTTAGGGACTTAGCTAAGATATAATCAACATAATCTTATATAATTTGATGTATAAATTCATGGAAGATAAGATCCATTACTCGTTGGTAAGTTGCACCAACATTCTTTAATCCAAACGATATGAGTACATAACAGAATGTATCCCATGGGGTAGTAAAGGCTATCTTAAATTGATCTTCCAGATTAATAAGGATGTGATTATATCCTAAGAAACCATCCATAAAATATAGTAATGCACAACCTACTGTCAATTCTATAATCATATGTATATTAGGAAGCAAATATTTATCTTGAAGAGAATATTTGTTTAAATCACAAAAGTCGATGCATACACGAATACGACCTTTGGGTTTTAAAACAATAAATATATTTGATATCCAAGGAGAATAGTCAATGGGATGAATAAAACCAACTTTTAAAAGCTTTTCTATCTCAATCTTGACCATTAGGACAACCTTAGGATGCATCTTTATATTTTTTGTTTGATTCCAGCTTAGCATCGAGATATAGAAAAATATTATGGACCACAATAGATGGGTCTATACCAAGCATATCCTCATATGACCAAGCAAGTTAGATATCTAGATAGGAATGTAAAAGAGTTGAATGTGAGTTATGTTCTTTTGAAAGGCATTTTCCTATCTAAATTTACTTTTTTGAAGAAGAAGGATTCATAGGGACATTAATAGTATCTTCAATAAAGAGGATACTGAGGTCTGAAGGATCGATAATTTTGAAATATTTATTAGTGTTAGAAAGATAAATTTTCTCATTGGAGGTCATGATGGATTCCCCAAAATATGCTTGAGGATTAAAACAATATAGGAATCAACGATCATGATGATAAAAAGATAAATTTCAATAAACCCCAAGAATTATATTTACAATAAGCTCTAGGTGGATAAGAGGAAGTGATGGAGAATCTAAAGAAATCATGTTTGCACTTAACCAAAGTTTTAAGTTAGATATGGAAGGGAGATATCCAATAATTACATTAGAGTAGTGAGGATTTGGCTCTAATAGGATCTTGATACACCGCTCTTTGTGACCATAGCGATTACATTTATATCCTATTTTAGAGGGAATATCAAATTATCCTAAGACATAATGTGATTACAACTCCTCAAAAGAAGGAGGATCACCATTAGTGTCATAGTCAAAATGAGAGGTATAATCACATTTATCATTTTTATCAGGGTCAACCTTTATTGTAAATAGTTTATTATTATAAATGGACTTAATAGATTAATGCAAGGTAGAAAAGACAACACCCATAGCATGAATCCATGGTCTACCAGGAAGAAGATTGTATGATAATATATTGATCATAACATACACCAAGGTAGATAAGGTAATAGGTCCTAGTGTCACAAGTAGTATTATTGTACCTAAATATTATCAACCAATGTTATTAAACCCACAAATAGATAAATATGTATCATCAAGAGATTTAGTATCTATATTAAGATGAATTGATAGTTCAACACTACAAACATTGAGTCTTGAACCAATATCAATGGGAGTGGGTATAATACATATTTTATTCATAGTGACAATTACCATTAATGGATCAAATTGAGTTTGTCCTTCAAGAGGTGGAAATTCATACTGATGGAATATAATGTCTAGTGAATCAAAATAAATACATTTTATCAAAGCACTCACATCCTTTAGTGTAGTAGAAGGAACAAGAGTCTTATGTAGAGCCTCCTCAATCATTCCACAATAGATAAGAGAAGTTTGAAGAAGATCCTAGATGGATATCTTAGTAGGAGTAACACAAAGTTGCTTGATAAGATCATAGTCACCCAAGGATTTTGAAATAGGTTTAAGAGAAGATGGAAGAATAGGTATGGGAGAAGGAATAAATGTTGGAGCAATTTTTTTTTTAAATTTCTTTGAGTGTTATACATGTGGACTATTGAGGTGTAATCAATAGTCACAAGAACTTTAGAAGTAATAAATTTAACAATATGTAAGTAATAACCCAAAGGTCATGATGTAGTAGGATCACCATAAATGGTTATTACTAGTGTTAGCTTATATTTTTCTCCACAAACATAGATTTTTGGTTTCTCAAGTTTGTTGAACATACACTAGAATACTAAGAGGGGGGTGAATCAATATTATATCAAATCTTAAACCATTCAGAGAAAATAAATACTTAAACTTTACAACACAAGTAAGAACATGAAAGACAAACATAATGAACACCACAAAATACTAGATGTACGTGGAAAACCTTAAGGGGAAAAACCACGCTAAGAAAAGCTGCTAGGAGATACTATCCTAATCTAGCCTCACAAATGAATAATAATTTACAACTTGGTTTTAGGGCTACAACTCAAGGAAGCTACTACTCCCTATAGAAAGGATTTAAGATCACTCCCAAGGAAGCTACAACTCCCCACAGACTTTATTTTAGGGCTACAACCTAAGGAAGCTACAACTCCTTGATTTGAGAACAAAATTAGGAAATATCACAGAATGGTAGTCCTTCCACTGTCTAAAACTGATAATTAGACTCAATCCTTTTGATGATTGCAATTTTGATTTTCCATTCTCTTTTGATGATTGTAATTATGCTTTAACAACTCTTCTGGAACTTCTTTTAATGTCTTCTCTACTGCTTACTGGCTCACTGCTTTTAGCATTCAAGAAGTTTTACCTTTGTCTCACTACCTCTAGCAAAAAATTAGGCACACTCTTCACTTCTCTTTTGTCACAAAAGTATCTTCAAGATGAACCTAAACAAGAACTAACACTTCTACAATTTCTCCTTCAGTCACTTATGCAATTCTCATTATTTAACATTCCATCACACACCCTTAAATCATCCAGGTTTACAATTTATACATGATATTACATTGATTAAATTCACATGTCGGCCTACAATAATAAAAATATTATATTTGCAAGTCGGCTAAAGATCAAACACACAATATGAAACGTGTACAAGGCAAGACCCAAAAGACTACACACAACACCAAGAAGAGGAACACACCTTGAAGATTCTAACACACACTTAACCTAATACAAAACACTCTTCACAACATCTGCACGCTTCGTATATTCAAATTAGGTCAGCCTTAAGCAAGAAAATATGAAAGTTGTAGCATATCATCCATCACAATATAGGTGGTACACATGAATGATAGAACAATACTTTTACTTCTTCTAGATGAGTCGGAATGGCCCATACAATACCTTCAAACACTCCATCAGCTCCGTACACACTTGAACTAGTGGCGCACACCTTCAACATATATCTTAGTCAACCAGGAAAAAGCATAACCCAAGAACACATTCATTTTAGACCACAACCTATTATGGAGAAAGCAAAAAACATCACATGCTACATAGGAAAACTCTCATATAGCCATTTCACAACTTTATGTAGCAAAAATTTGGTGCAAGCCAATAGACATTGAAACTAGTCACTGGACAACACAATTTTGAACACTATCACTTCAAACTTTATCTGTGGAAGGAAAAATGATACGAAATTTTTGATATAGCACCTTCACAACATAAAAAACTTATATTATGGTCTGCACAACCATATATGCAAACACATAGGAATGCAGAACCAACCTTTACACTTCTGAAAGCATCTTCACATAAACAACATAGTCTTAAAAATTTCACTCACAAACACATCTTTCTAGAACCCAAATGAATTGAAACTTGGATCACACATTCCTTGACACACTAGAAAACTATCTTTCAAACCACAAGAGCAAAGAGTCACTAGTGGAAAAATGTGGAGCATTTATTAGATACTTTGGCAACCAAACAACCAGATTGCAACACCATTTTGACATCAAAAACTCTCTTTTGACAATGACAACCAAGCTACAACAATCTCATACATACTTTTGACATCAATAACAACTAATATTATCAATTTACAACAATATCACCATTTTTCATTGATGGAAAAACCATCCTCACACCTCTTTGGTGCACATTCTCTCTCCCCCTTAGGTGCACATTTCTCTCTCCCCCTTTGACATCAAGGATAAAGGGAAAATGTACTTTCTCTCCCTCTTTCAAGCATAATTTATCTTCTTTAAATTCTTCTTTGATGTATATTCTCTCCTTCTTGAAACAAATTATAGGCTCTCCCTTTCACCAACAACCACTACTTGCTCCCCTTGAGAGGTATCCACCATCAACCCAAGAATAAGGATAAGGCTTGAATTTCTCCCCCTAGATAGACATGTACCAATTATGCATCTAGGAAGAAGGATGAGTAATTACCCCCTAACTTCTGTCAGAGATACTCAAATGTATCATTTGCAAGTGCCTTTATGAAAATGTCTAATATGAT
Source organism: Sequoia sempervirens (assembly GCA_007258455.2). Classification (NCBI taxonomy): domain Eukaryota; kingdom Viridiplantae; phylum Streptophyta; class Pinopsida; order Cupressales; family Cupressaceae; genus Sequoia; species Sequoia sempervirens. Next base: position 13,010,255 of record VDFB02047230.1, on the reverse strand, counting down.
CCTTTGTAGGTACATACTCCAACTTGAATTTTTTATTTACAACCTTCTCTCTCAGAAAGTGATACCTGATTGATATGTACTTGGTTCTAGAATGCATCACTGGATTCTTGGAAATATTGATAGAACTTGTGTTATCACATAGAATTGGAATAGGCTCATCATACTTGATCTTGATATCATTCAATGTTTGCTTCATCCACAACACTTGAGTACAACAAGATGGTGTAGCAATGTACTCTATTTTTGTTGTTGACAAGGATGTTGAATCTTTCTTTTTACTATTCCATAAAACCAATCTACTTCCTAAAAATAAAGCACCACCACTGGTACTCCTATCATCAACACAACCGACCCAATCATCATTAGTGTATGCACTAAGATCAAAGTACCTTTTGGATACTATAATCCATAGTATGCAGTGCTCTTCAAGTAAATGAAGATTCTCTTGACTACCTTCACATGAGTTTCTTTAGGATTAGCTTGAAATATTGCAACTAAACATATCACATGCATGATATCAAGTCTTGAAGCAGTTAAATACAACAAGCTTGTAATCATAGATCTATATAAAGGCTGACCAGCTAGGGGAGACTCATCATCTTTTCTCAAATAACAACTAGTAACCATATGAGTACTCACAGGTTTGAAAATATTCCATTCCAAACTTCTTCAACATCTCCTTGACATACTTTGCTTGAGAGAAAGATACTATCATCTAGCTAAGCAATTTGAAGACCAAGAAAGAAGGACAACTCACATATCATTGAAATTTCAAATTCCTTATGCATTTCTTCAACAATATTCTTGCACATTTTATCATTTCCACTAAATATTATATCATCAACATATACAACTATCAAAATTATTTCATCCTCAATTTTAAATTAAATATTATTATCTTCGGTACCATTCTTGAATCCTTGCTAAAGCAAGTACTTATCCAACCTTGCATACCAAGCCCTAGGAGCTTGTTTTAGACCATACAATTCCTTTTTGAGTCTGCACACCATGTTCGGTTCTTTTGATAACCAAAATCCATTAGGTTTCTCTATGTAGACTTCTTCCAAATCTCCATTTAGGAAAGATGAATTGACATCCATCTGATACACTTTGAAGTCCTTATGGGAAGAAAAAGAAAGAAACATTTTGATAGCTTCCATTCTTGCTACCGGAGCAAAAGTCTCCTCAAAATCAATTCCTTTTACCTATGAATAGCCTTTGCAGACCAGTCTTGCTTTATTTTTGAAAAATTCTCCATCTTCATTCAACTTATTCCTAAAAACCTACTTTGTTTCTATCACATTTTTTTCGCAAGCCTTGGAACCAATTCCAAAGTCTGATTCTTCTCAATATGATTCAATTATTCTTGCATTTCTTGTATCCATCCTTCATCTTTGTTAGCATCAACAAAAGTTTTTGGTTCTATCTTTGATAACAAACATAATTTTACTTGTTCATTTATCTTTACAAGCCATCTTTTGGTCAACACTCCTTCATTCTTATCTCCAATAATGTGATCCTCTGAATGATTCCTTTTAACATATTTGGTAGGAGTCTTGTTGTTCTTTTCTGTAGTTTTTTAATTTTTCTTCCACCTATTCTTCTTCTTCTTCTTCTGAGTATGGAGGTGCATCAGATCTACAATCCTCAATTTCATACATACTCTAATGTAGATCTTCATCAACCTTGACATTTATACTTTCAACTATTCTTCCCAATATTTTGTTGTAGCATTTGTATGCTTACTTTGAGATGAATATCCCAAAAAGATACCTTCATCAACTCTTGAATCAAACTTTCCTAGCACATATTCATCTCTTCTGATGTAACATGTGATTCCAAAGACTCTAAAATGCTTGATAGTTGTCGGTCTTCCATACCATAACTCATAAGGGGTCTTAGTGCTATTCACTCTTAACAGTCCTTTGTTAAGAATATAGACTATAGTATGGACTTATTCTCTCCAATAAACATAAGGAATATTTGCTTCCAACAACATAGCCCTTGCCATCTCTTGAACAATCCTATTTTTCCTTTCCACTATCCCATTTTGCTAAGGAGTTCTAGCAACAAATAAATGCCTCTTTTTTCCATGTTTTTCACAAATCATTGAACTCATTTGAAGTGAACTCACCTCCTTTATCAAACCTTAAACATTTTATTTTAGAATTCATTTCATTCTCAACCATTGATTTGAAAATCTTGAATCTACTAAAAGCATCATATTTATCTTTCAAAAAAGTAACCCATGTCATCCTAGAGAAATCATCAATAAAAAGCATGAAATAATTTTATCCTTTCAAACATTTTATTCTGGTAAGTCTGCACAAATCAATATGTATCAACTCTAATGGTCTACAAGAAGAATTTTCTTTAGACTTGAAGCTTATCCTTTACTGCTTTCCAAATTGACATTCCTTGCATACATTACTTGCATGCTTGATTATCTTAGGCATATCTCTTACCACAAGCAATAATTTGATCTTCACAAGATTATCAAAGTTAATGTGTCCCATTCTCCTATGCCAGAATGAACATTCACTTGATTTTCCTAGAAGAAAAGTTCTTCCATTGACATCTCTTAGACTATATATGTCACCACTTGTCCTAGATCCTCCAACAACCAATTGTCTAGTCTTTCCTTTTATGATTTCATATCAACTTTCACTAAATATGAGATCTTGTATCCATTTCTGCACATCTCACTCACACTAAGAAGATTGCGTCATATAAATTTGAGATAAAGAACATATTTTGTCATGTGATTTCCATCAATACTTATATCACCTTTTTCATAGATCTGCACTAAAGTATCATCTCCAAGCTCTACTATGGCACCATTCCACTTCACTAGTTTGATGAAATTGCTCTTATCTCCTGTCATGTGGTTGGAACAACCACTACAAATCACCGATGAGTTTACCTCATCTTTTGCATGAAATCGAGTACACACAACACTTGGATCTTTAGCTCTATCTTCAATCTTCTTAGCAGTCAAAAATATGATTTCATCTTCATTATCCAGACCACTAGATTCATCATCCTTTGCAGAGCAGGATTCTTCCATGGAGTAGAGACTCTTCTTAACCTTATTTCTTCTAGGCTCTTTATTTATCTTTTCAAAATATTTCAAGGGAAATTTAGAAGAAAAATTCCCTTGAACCTCTCCACACTTGAAACATTTGAAAGGTAGCTTACCTTTGTACTTTCCAGTACCCCTCTTCAACTTCCTTACAAAATTTTCTTCTTCTTCATCAATGTCACTATCTAGATTAGTTGCTTCATACATTTCCTTCTTGTTGGCTTTGAAGGTTTCTTCCTTATTTGGAACTTCTTTGTCAAACTCTGTCATTTCAAATGCAATAAGGGCACCATATAATTGGTCCATTGAAAGTTTATCTAGATCTCTAGCTTCCTCAATAGAAGATACTTTAAAACTATAAGATTTAGGAATAGATCTCAGTACCTTTTTGACCACCATATATTCTTCAAGGTTTTCACCAAGTCCTCTAATTACATTAACCACTTCATCTACTCAGAGCACACATCCAACAATATCTTCATTCTCTGACATTTTCAGGTTCTCAAACTTTTCTTTTTAGATCTACAACTTGGCTTGTTTCACTTTTATGTCTTCTTCATAAATGCCACAAAGCTTATCCTAGACCTCCTTTGCTGACTTGTAGTGTATTACCTTTATAAGATCAGAATCTGATAGGCCACTCAAGATATCATTCTTTTCCATTCCATTGTTCTCATAGGCCCCGATCTCAACCAAATTAGTTGGAGGAGTAGTAGGAATAGTATATCCATATTTGAAAGATTTCCAAACACCATACCCCAAAGAGGATAGATGCATTTCCATCCAAAATCTCCAAAAAGTGATTTTTTTCATCAAACCTAGGCACCTTGTGAGATCCTTCTTGTGCCATCCTAGATCTTCCTCAAGTTGTTAGAATTTTTCTAAGGAACCAGGCTCTAATACCAATTGTTGAACATACACCAAAATACTGAGAGGAAAGGGTGAATATGTATTCTATCTAATCTCAAACCCTCCAGAGAAAACAAATAATTAAAATTTATAGCACAAGAAAGAACATGAAAGATGAATACAATGCACAACATTACACAACACCAAATGTACATGCAAAAGCCTAAGGGGAAAAACCATGGTGAGAAAAGCTGCTAGGAGCTATTTTCCTAATCCAGTCTCACAAATGAATAACAATTTATAACTTGGTTTTAGGGATACAACCCAAGGAAGCTACTACTCCCTGTAGATAGGTTTTAGGATCACTCCCAAGGAAGCTACAACTCCATGCAAAATTTGTTTTAGGGATACAATCCAAGGAAGTTACATCTCCTTGATCTGAGAACAAACTCAAGAAAGATTATAGAATGACAATCCTTCCACTATCTAAAACTAAAAATTAGGCTCAATCCTTTTGATGATTGCAATTATGCTTTGACAACTCTTCTGGAACTTCTTCAAATGTCTTCTCTATTGCTTACTAGCTCACTGCTTTCAACATTCAAGATGTTTTTCCTTTGGATCACTTCCTCCAACAAACATTTAGGTACACTCTTCACTTCTCTTCAGTCACAAAAATTTCTTCAAGATGGAACCGAATAGGAACTAACACTTCTACACTTTCTCCTTCAGCCACTTATGCAATTCTCATTATTTCACACATCACATTTCATCACACACCCTTAAATAATCTAGGTTTACAATTTATACATGATATTAAATTGATTACATTCACATGTCGCTCTACAATAATAAGAATATTACATTTGCAAGTCGGCCAAAGATCAAACACACAATATGAAACATGTAGAGGGAAAGAGCCAAAAGACTATACACAACAATAGGAAGAGGAACACGCCTTGAAAAATCCAACAAACACTTAACCTAATCCAAAAAAATCTTCACAACATTCGTATGCTTCACACATTCAAATTAGGTTGGCCTTAAGCAAGAAAATATGAAACTTGTAGCATGTCAACCGTCACAACATAGGCGATACCCATGAATGATAGAAAATTACTTGCACTTCTTCCAGATGATTCGGTATGATCCATGCAACACCTTCAAACACTCCATCAACTCCGCACAAACTTGAATTAATGGCACAAACCTTCAACATATCTCAGTCAATCAGATAAAAGCATAACCCAATGACACCTTCATTCTATGCCATAACTTGTTCTGGATAAACCAAACAACACTTTTTAGAGTATAAAAAAACATCACATGATACACAAGAACACTATCATACAACCATTTCACAACTTCATGCAGCAACAAGTTGGTGCAAGCCAACAAACATTGAAACCAGTCACCAGACAACACAGTTCTGAACACTGTCACTTCAAAATTTCTTCGCGAAAGGATAAATGATATGAAACTTTGGATATAGAACCTTCACAACATCAAAAATTTGTCTTTTGATTTGCACTACCATATATGCAAAGATGGAGGAATGCAAAGCCAACCTTTACACTTCTGAAAGCATCTTCATAGAAACAACACAGTCTTCAAACTGTCACTCACAAACACATATTTCTAGAACCCAAATAAACTAAAACTTGGATCACACATGCCTTAAAACACTAGAAAGATATCTTCCAAATCGTAGGAGCAAAGCATCACCAGTGGAGAAACGTGGAGCATTTCTTAAAGACTTTGGCAACCAAACAACTAGACCGCAACACTCTTTTGACATCAAAAACTCTCTTTTGAAAATGACAACCAAACTGCAACAATCTTAAACATACTTTTGACATCAATGACAACCAAGCTTATCAAGCTGCAACAAAGTTTCTTAAGAATATCAAAAATAGTAATCATTTTGATAGATTCATTATGATTTTTAGAAGAATTATTTGAAGAAGGTTTTAAGGAAATAAAGGTAGATGAAGAAATTAAAGAAGTAGAATTTTTAGAACAAGAGATCTTGCTTGAAAATTATTGAATGCTTCATCTAATATATCAAAATATTCTTTGGAAAATATATTATCAAATGCATAAAAAGGTTTGGAGAAAGAGATCTAATATTTTCAAACATAACATACATTCGCCAAACTTTAAAAATAACTAGACTAAAGTGAAGAAGTTGAAGAGATTGGAAATGAATAATACGTGTTTTAGAGAAGTTGAGTTCACCAAATACAATGTAAGGAATTTGATACAACTAAAGATATCTACTTTAAACCAACAAATCAGGTTATATTACCTCAAAATATCACATATATGCCACTATTTATGTACATAAATAATAGATTTTACTAAATAGAACTGCGGGAAAAGCTATATGTTTAAACTAAAATCATTTTATACTTGCTAAAGTAAGAATAATATGAAAATATTAAGTTACGGGAATGATAGATAAAATTCTAATTCCAACTGGGAATAAAAAGGTAGATAGAGAGGAACTTCATGCCAAATGTTGGAGTTCATTTCCTCAAATTCCATCTTGTAGTGCAAATGTCCTTGCATAGCATTTTCGTCCTTCACCAATCAACCCTAAACTTCCTAGAATGTTCATTTCAAATTTCAAAGACATCCTAACCTACACATACATAGACAAGAAAGATGTTGGGGTTTTTTTAGGGGTTTTCCTTAGTCAAACCCTCATTTTTCTCTTTCGACCTTCATGGATATCCAAAAGAAAAGATGATAAAATAAATCTTTTAAATCCTAATTGCATTAAGGATTATAAGTGACTGTGAAAATAAAATGCTTGATAATGGTGTCAACCTTGGTCTATGGGGAAACCACCATTGAAGGTGAATAGACATGACAACAATAATAAATAATTAGCTGATAGGCTATTTGTGTCAACTTTGCTCAGAATTTTTGTCAGCCTTGTCGTTTTTTGACTTTTTCGGCATCGGGGAAAGGCTTCTAGCGATCGGGGACAAGGTGGCGGGTGGGTTTTAACTTTGCTTAGAATTTTCATCAGCCTCATAGATTTTTTCCTTTCCAATAACCGCGAAAAAGGTGGCGGAGGTGGTTGTTGGCTGCTTTGGGAATAGGTGGCATTTGTCGGGCCACGTGGATAGAGAAGGCTATAGAAATTAAACGCTGGTTTGCTTCAACATTAATTGTTGTATGCTTTGCATGTATTGGGGATCGTCGTAATAACAACTTCCCTTTAATGCCTTGGGGAACAAAACAAATGTTTTGGAAATTTTTAATGAGGCATTGTTTGGTGTTATTCTGTTGCTATACTTGATATGAGAGCCGTGAGTGACGAGGGTAAGCTTCTGTGAGGGTGCAAGTTGGATTAAGCTTTGTGCAACTTCTGCAAAGGTGGGTGGAGGTTATTTTATGTTTTTTACAAGGGTGGATGGTTGGAAATGCAAAAGAAAAGTGTCGGCTGTGATAATATTTTTCCTATTTTTGTGCAGGCAAGTTGGCAAGAAGATGTGTGTTTGAAGCAAGTGGGAAGAGGTGCATGTGGAAGAAATCCTTGGCGATATTGTTTGATTTGTGGTTGGCGGTTATATTGCTTGATTTTCCATAAGGTACTGTTGATTGTTTCAAATACCTTGTCTGATTTATGCTTCTCGTTTTGTGTGCATGGTTTTGCATGCATTTGATACTGTGATTTTTTGTGGGTTTGTGTTTATGGTTTCCGTTATCTGCGTATATTTGGAGGCTTGGATAAACAAGGCAACCTAGAGAAAGCTGGCAGAAAGAGGTTTGTTTGAAACAATGGGCAAGAGGTGCATATGCAAAAAAACATTTTCCATATTATTTTATTGGATTTTCCATAAGGTGCTATTGATTGCTGCTAAATATTGTTTGTGAAAATGAATATTGTTCGGTTTAAGGTTCACGTTTTGTGTTTATGGTTTTGCATGGGTTCTTATCTGTCATTTTTTGTGTTTTGTGGGTTTCTTCATTTGGGTCGGTCTTTAAACCAATAATGTTTGGTTTATGGCTTCCGGTTTGTGGTTATGGTTGCAATGGAATAAAATAGTTAATTCTATATGCTTTGTGTTAGCTTCCATTGGGCATTGTTGATTATAGTTGTGCTGCTTGAGATATATTGTTTCATTTTGGAGAAGGTGCTGCTGAAAATGTTGAAGTTGTGAAAGCCAACCTCACGGACCCCGAAGATCACCTACATGCAAATAACCTGTCACAGAAATAAGATATTCCAGACAAAAGGCAAGAGTGCTCTGAAAGCTGAAAATATATTAATCAAAGATATAAATAAAATATAATGATCAATCCTTATAAAAGGAGATTGTGCAACCCTAAAGAAACCCTAATAGGTAGACATTTAATAATTAATATAGTTATTAAATGTCACAATATGCAAACTAAAGTGAAATCTTAAGAGAGGAATAAAGGTAACTTAATTAATATAATTAAGTTAAAACCTTTACTCTAACACCCCCCCTTAAGATGAGCAAGAGTGCAGCTACAAACATGTGTAAGAAAGCAAAGGTAACTACAATGCATGAAAGCAAACAAGGGTCCCGACAACTAGGCTTGATCAGGTACCCAAATACAACCAAATCTTTGTAAAGTGGAGAAATAGAGAAAACCTCATGGGAAAAACTCTACTCCAAAAAGAGATGAAAGACATGAAGAACATTACTGAAGCAGGAAGAAGCTGCAAACAACTGTCAAGACATGACTACTATGGTGCTGAAGAACCTCCTCTGAAGATAAGATGATCAGGATCAAGAAGACAACAATCTACATGAGTGCCCCAAACGACACTACTCGAATCGGATGGCAAACAAAGGCAAACACCTAGAATGAAGATATAGATGGAACAAGTACCAATAGTCTAAAAAAACACTGATCAACTGAGAATGGAAGATTCCTTCCAAGGCGAAACCAATGAAGCATTAGCACGAACAATATAATACCCCCTATAATGTTAACTGGGAGAGCCTGACAGATCCACTGAAATGTTGTGTAACACCCTGTAGTGCATGAAGGAGAAAAAACATCTGAAAGTGCACAAGAAAGCACCTGCAACTGAAAAAGTGGTGTGCAAAACAAAGCACACATGCATGAGGCTGGAATCATATGGATTCACTGTCGTTGTGGAGGGACACTCACTGGACAAATGTGTGATGGCAAAAAACAAAGGCACTACACAACCCCCCATGACACTTTATAATATAATGTGAGTACAAAATATGGCACAAGCTTATGTGCAAAATCCCCAAAAAATATGTACAATAGTGTGACACTTTATCTTAGTGCGTTTACATAAAATATTGCTTATTGAAGATGATCATAATGTTATAAAAAGACACAAGCTGGAAATACATGAAGAACAGCCAAAACCAAAGCATCCTATGCAAACGAGAAAATGCAAACCGAATGCATGCACAAACCAATGTTCACATCTGCCTCCATGATTAAGAGGACCTCAAATTTGATTTTTGAAAAATCTGTTTATAATGAGTAGACAAAAATAGAAACCCAGAAATCATTTTTTGATCCAGCAAGTAGAAGATGAAGAAATAAATTTTTTAAACTTTTAGCCAGGAGAAAAAACTGACGCGTGACAGTTTTTGTGCAGTTGTTTTCTTTAGATCTGTGAAAGAAATCAAAAAATGAAAAGATACCCAGATCGTATTTCGACCCTGGCTACAAAACCCATAAATCATTTTTTGATTCAGCAAGCAGAAGATAAAAAAACAAGTTTTTTTAACCTTTAACCAATAAAAAATGACGCGTGCTGATTTTTGTACTGCTATTTTCTCCAAAATCGTACAAGATATCAAAAATCTAAAAGGTACCCAGTTTAGATATCGACCTTGGCTACAAAACCCAGAAATTGTTTGTCCTACAACTGAGTGGAAGCTGGATTTCTAAAACAAAAAATAAAAAATGACTTCAAACCCTTGCACAGAAGAAAACTCTGTAAGCTGATATCTTCAAAAAAAGAACCAGCAACTGCAAATCTGGAGCTCTGATACCATGTTGAAGTTGTGAAAGCCAACCTCACAGACCTCAAAGATCACCTGCATGCAAATAACCTGTCACAGAAAGAAGACATTTCAGACAAAATGCAAGAGTGCTCTGAAAGCTGAAAATGTATTAATCAGAGATAGAAATAAAATACAATGATCAATCCTTATAAAAGGAGATTGTGCAACCCTAAAGAAACCCTAATAGGTAGACATTTAATAATTAATATAATTATTAAATGTCATAATATGCAAACTAAAGTGAAATCTTAAGAGAGGAATAAAGGTAACTTAATTAATAGAATTAAGTTAAAACATTTACTCTAACAGAAAAGTCTATATTTTTTCAATTTTTGAGGAGATTGTGTTGATGAAGGAGTGTTTTTTGTATGGGTTTGTTACTGTTAAGTTTCGTAGGGTTTGTGTTTAATGTTTACGTTTTGTGGCTATGTTTGGAACGAAATTAAATTGTAGAGGATATGGAATTTTTGTCGATTGTTATTGTATAGCTCGGCCTATATTGTGGCTTTCTGGATGTGGGTGGATTTAGAAAGTAATGTTTTTTGATTTATGACTTTCGTTTTCTGCTTATGGTTGGAACAAAATAAAATAATTAATGTTGTTTATTCTATGTTTGGTTACATTAGGTATTATTGATTGTTGTTGTCTGCCTTAGACTATATCGGGTATCTTTTAATATCAATATATATATGTAACATTAAAATTGTCAAGGCTATGGAGTTTTGGTCGATTCTTATTGTATAGCTTGGGCTATATTGTGGCTTTCTGCATGTGGGTGGCTGTTGAAAGTAATGTTGTTTGATTTATGACTTTCGTTATCTAGTTATGGTTAGAACAATATAGCCTATGTATACACATAAGTTGTATATGGACCAGCCTTTCACACGAAAGCCTTTGCATAGGTCTATAACTATGAATTTAAGCATTGTATGACAATGGTTACAATAGAATAAATAAGTTAATGTTATGCAATTCATTTCGTTGATCTCCACCTTAGGCTATATTGTTCCATTTGTGGCTTCCATTTAGCGTCTATAGTTGCAACACAACAAAATATCAATATATATATGTAACATTAAAATTGTTAAGGTTATGGAGTTTTAGTCGATTCTTATTGTATAGCTTGGGCTATATTGTGGCTTTCTGCATGTGGGTGGCTATTGAAAGTAACATTGTTTCATTTATGGCTTTTGTATTCTGGTTATGGTTGGAACAATATAGCCTAATGCAGACAACAACAGTGAACAATCCCTTATGCAAAACAACATAGAGTACATAACATTAACTATTTTACTGCATTCCAAACATCGGCACCAAAAAAAAGACGTGAAGGAAACAATATTGTTATCCACACTCGCCCAGATGGCCAAAAACACAAAAAACTAAAAATCATAGTGACAAATCCATACAAAAACATGCACGCAAAAGCCGAACCATAAATCAAACAATATCGCTGTGAACAAACTATATACTCTTTTTCCAACAAAACCCTATGAAAAATGCAACAATATACCATAGAACAACACAACCTGTATAACATTAACTATTTCATTGGGTTGAAACCATCACGCACAAAAAAATGGCTTCCAATAGTGGCTCACATACAAAACCCACAAAACATAGAAAGCTCCCAATAATAGACTGACTCAAAACCTTCACCATGAAAATGCGAACCCTAAATGAATCAATATTGGTTTCAATGGTAACCCAAATGGGGAAATTCACCAAAAACACAACAGATAAACTATTTTCCATCAATTCACACAAAACGGAAGCCATAAATGAAACAATATCTCCAACACTCACCCACATGTGAAAACCCACAAAACACAAGAAATCTTGATTTCAAGATTCACCAAAAACACAACAGATTAACTATTTTCCAACCATTGACATAGAAGCGAAGCCATAAATGGAACAATATAACCAACAGTCACTGACATTCTAAAACCCACAAAACTATACAGTGTTTCCAACAACAATGGACACAATCAAACAATATTTCTTTCAAGAATAACCCAGGTGAGATGCACCTCTTCCCGCTTCCTTTAATAACACCCCTTCTCGCTTGCTTCCTCTTTCCTTTGTTCTTTCTCCATGACCTACAAAAGAACACCACAAAATTATGACAACCCACACCTTTTGGAACCATCAACGCATGCAAAAAAACACAAGATAACCTTCAACCACCTTCACAGAAATTGCACAGTCGTTCAACGCAGTTGCACCTTCACAGAAGCTTTCCCTCCACACTCATAACTACCTTCAACAACAATATAAACCTGCAGAATGAAAGTGAACAATACGTTATCGATAACTGCACAAACATTTATTTTGTTTTTTGAGGACTTTAAAATAGATGTTACTTGCATCATCACCACTACACGGAAACCATACAACAATCAATGCTAATGACATTTCGTTGGACTCCCATACACTTCTGTCAATAACTATGAATTTCGGCATTGTATAGCAATGGTTACAATGGAATAAAGAAGTTAATATTATGCAATTCATTCCGTTGATGTCCACCTTAGGCTATATTGTTCCATTTGTGGCTTCCATTTAGCGTCTATAGTTGCAACACAACAAAATATCAATATATATATGTAACATTAAAATTGTTAAGGTTATGGAGTTTTGGTCGATTCTTACTGTATAGCTTGGGCTATATTGTGGCTTTTTGCATGTGGGTGGCTGTTGAAAGTAATGTTGTTTGATTTATGGCTTTCGTATTCTGGTTATGGTTGGAACAATATAGCCTAACGCAGACAACAACAGTGAACAATCCCTTATGCAAAACAACATGGAGTACATAATATTAACTATTTTACTACATTCCAACCATCACCACAAAACAATATCCGCTTTGTGTTAGCTTCCATTGGGCATTGTCGATTATAGTTGTGTTGCTTAAGCTATATTGTTTCATTTTGGAGAAGGTGTTGTTGAGAAGGCTGTATTTTTTCAATTTTTGAGGAGATTGTGTTGAGAAAGGAGTGTTTTTTGTATGGGTTTGTTACTGTCAATTTTCGTAGGGTTTGTGTTTAATGTTTGTATTTTGTGGCTATGTTTGCAACGAAATAAAATTGTAGAGGATATGGAGTTTTTGTCGATTGTTTGATTTATGGCTTTCATTTTCTGGTTATGGCTGGAACAAAATAAAATAATTAATGTTGTTGATTCTATCTTTGGTTACATTAGGTATTCTTGATTATTGTTCTCTGCCTTAGGCTATATTGGGTATATTTTAATATCAATATATATATGTAACTTTAAAAATGTTAAGGTTATGGAGTTTGGGTCGATCCTTATTGTATAGCTCCGACTATATTGTGGCTTTCTGCATGTGGGTGGTTGTTCAAAGTAATGTTGTTTGATTTATGACTTTTGTATTATGGTTATGGTTGGAACAGAATAAAATAATTAATGATGTTGATTCTATGTTTAGTTACATTAGGTATTATTGATTATTGTTCTTCGCGTTTAGCTATATTGCATATATTTTAATATGAATATATATAGGTAAGATTAAAATTGTTAAGGTTATGGAGTTTTGGTTGATTCTTATTGTATAGCCCAAGCTATATTGTTGCTTTTTGGATCTAGGTGGTTGTTGAAACCAATGTTGTTTGATTTATGTCTTTCGTTTTCTGGTTATTGTTGGAACGAAATAAAATAATTAATGTTGTTGATTCTATGTTTGGTTACATTAGGTATTGTTGATTATTGTTCTCTGCCTTAGGCTATGTTGGGTATATTTTAATATGTATATATATGTGTATATATATGTATATATGTGTAGATGTATACATGTATTTATATATATATATAAATTTTTCGTGGGTTTGTCTTGATGACTTGCATTTAGTGGATATGTTGGCAATGAAGAAAAAATCCTTGACTAGAATAAAATTTATGGCTTTCGTTTTGTGGTTATGGTTGGAACATAATAAAATAATTAATGTTGTTGATTCTATGTTTGGTTACATTAGGTATTGTTGATTATTGTTTTGTGCGTTAGGCTATGTTGGGTATATTTTAATATGTACATATATGTGTATATATATACCTATATATGTGTATATATATACATATATTAATTTCCCGTGGGTCTCTCTTTATTTCTTGCATTTAGTGGATATGTTGGCAACAGAGAAATATCCTTGACCTTATGCAATTTTTTTCGATTTTAACTATCTTGAATTGCCATAAGGTATTGTTGATTGTTTCAAATATGTTGTTTGATTTATGGTTTGCGTTTTCTGTGTATGGTTTTGCATGGATTTGGTACTGTGATGTTTTTTGATTTATGGCTTCCGGTTTGTGGTTATGGTTGTAATGGAATAAAATAGTCAATAGACCCTCAGAATGACACTAGACAATACGCTCCCGATAACTACATCGACATTCATTCCACAAACATGCGTATGTATACATAGGCTGACTAGAATGAGGAAGAACAAGACAAGGGCTGTTGTGGAAAATGGAAGCCATAAATCGAACAATATAGCGTAAGGCAGCCAACAACAATGAACAATGCCTCGTGCAAAGCAACATGAACTACATAAAATTAATTATTTTATTGCATTAAAAACACAAGATAACACCCAAGCACTTTCACAAAGATTCCACAGCCGATGAACGTACTTGCACCTTTACAAAAGCTTGCCATCTTCACTCACAGCTACGTTTAACAACATAAACCTAGAGAATGCCATCCAACAATATGTTCTCGATAACTACATAGACATTCGTTTTACAAACATATGTATGTATTCATAGCTTGACTGGGATGAGAAACAAAAATCCAAGGGATGGTGTTGTAAATGGAAGCCATAAATGAAACGGAGTAGCGTAGGGCAGGTGGGAACAGGGAACAATGCCTGGCGCAAAGCAACATGAACTACATAACATTAACTATTTTATTGCATTGCAACCATCCCCACAAAACAAAAGACGTAAATGAAACAATATTGTTATCAACAGTCACCTAGATGGCCAGAGGTGAAAAACACTAAAAATCATTGTGAGAAATCCATACAAAAAATATCTGCGCACAAGTCGAACCATAAATCAAACAATATTGCTGCGAAGAAACAATATGTATACATATATGTATATATATATACATATATATGTCTATATATATATGTATGTATATGTATACTTGTGTATATATGCATAATGTATTAATATGTATATATATGTATATCTATGCATATACATATGTGTATATATATATGTATATATATGCATACATATGTATATGTATATGTACATATAACATCCAAAACATTGACTATTTTGTTGTGTTGCAACCATAGACGGTAAATGGAAGCCGCAAATCTGGGTTTTTTTTTTTGGGTTAGTTTCTGCCTGTGTAGTTTTTCTGTGCTTTGATATATATTTATATGTATGTGTATATATATATTTATGTATACATATATATGTATACATATATGTATATATATGTGTGTGTGTATATACATGTATATATATATGTACTTATATGTATATGTATGTGTATATATGCATATATATGTATTTATATGTATATATATGTATATATATGCATATATAAATGTATATATATGTAATATATGTATATGTATATGTATCTATATATATGCATTATGTATGTATATATATGTATATATAACATCGAAAATATTGATTATTTTGTTGTGTTGCAACTATAGACGTTAAATGGGAGCCACAAATGGAACAAGGTAGCCTAAGGTGGACATCAACAGAATGAATTGCATAACATTAACTTCTTTATTCCATTGTAACCATTGCCATATAATGCTGAAATTCATAGTTATAGACCTATGCAAAGGCTTTCGTGTGAAAGGCTGGTCCATATACAACTTATGTGTATACATATATATGTATATGTAGATTTGTAGGTATATATGTATATATATAAATGTATATTTACATGTATATATAATGTTCATAGCTTTTGGTATATATGTGTGTATGTATATGTATGTATATGTATATGTATATGTATGTATATGTATATGTATATATATACATATATGTACATACATATATGTATATATGTGTATATGTATTGTATGTATATATATTGTAGTGTGTACATAGATATATGTATGTATATCTATATCTATATGTATATGTATATATGTGTACATGTATTGTATGTACATACATATATGTATATCTATATGTATATATATGTATATGTATAGTATGTATAGTATGTACATACACATATGTAGATATATGTATATGTACATAAATGTATATATATATGTATACAACACACACCTTTTGGAACCATCAACGCACACAAAAAACACAAGATAGCCTTCAACCTCCTTCACAGAAATTGCACAACCTATGTATATCTATATGTATATGTATATATGTGTACAACATGTATTCTATGTACATACATATATGTATATATATTTATATGTATAGTATGTGAAGTATGTACATACACATATGTATATATATATGGCTCTTTTTAGCCGATAGGCTACCTGTGTCAACTTTGCTCATAATTTTTGACAGCCTCGCCATTTTTTAGGCTTCCGGCTACCGGGAAAAAGGTGACAGGTGGGTTATAACATCAATCATAATTTTGGTCGGCCTCCCAGATTTTTGGCCATCCGATAACCGCGAAAAAGGTGGCGGAGGTGGTTGAACATTGTAGTGTCCCTCTAGTTGCGACACTCTGTCTTAGTTTGATTCAGTTAGATGGATAGATGCTTTAGTTGCTTATAATACTATGCTGATTGTTATCAGTTATGACTCTAACATTATGTTGTTTTTATACTCAGTGGATGAAACTTTTGACATCCTAATCATCTGGTTGTGTTTGAGTGATGATTTTGAGATAGACATGTTTGAGATATGGATTATGTTGCTTATGAGTTGTTATGTGGTTATCATGAAGAAATGGTTGTTTATGTTATATAATGCTCGTCAGTTTTGGTGAAGGAGACAGTATAGCACTACTCATTCGTGAGTACCCTGCTACGCTGCGATTCTTCTTCACGGTGTGTTTGCTGATATATGTTTATATGTTTAGCAGAGATGTTTTACGTAGATACAGGTACTGGGTATTATTGATGGGTGTTTTTACACACTTTCTCAACACAGGCAATGCGTATGTGCACTACCTCTCTTGAAAGGAAATCTCCAATTGCAAGCTGCTGAAAATCTCCCCAAGGTCTCTCGGGTGTCAGGTCATGACTTGCATGGAACTCCTCAGTTGATATTTGATGTGATTTTGTTGGTAATCACAGGGTGGACTTACGTAGCTGGATGTGAGGTGGATCTTAAAATATGAAGTTTCTAAGATGGGAGTCGAAATGCACTTTGCTGTAGGTTCAAACAACAATCTAAAACTTCAATGTTTTCTTCAAGTTTGGCTTTGCAATGTGCAATGAACCTTAACACAAACTATTTCTAAAGAAAAAAGGAAAAGAGCAGGGAAGAGGGAAGGTTCCTAGATCTGCAACTAACTGTGAACAGTGATCATGGAGGTTCTGCTATGGACAACTCCCTTCAAACAGGATTCCACTTAACCAAGAAATCTACAGTATCACGAAATCTGTGCTATCTTCAAAGGTCTGTAAATGTTTTACCATTCATCCACCATTTGCATGCATGAATAAAGATAAAGATTTAAAGAGAAGCTTTAAATTTCAGCCCAGGCTAACTTTGCAAGGCAATTTACCAGTAGTAAATAGCAAAAAGTATGGGCTGGAAGGCATCAACACAACATAAATTCTCATAATCACAGAACAACATGACTAAAATCTATCAAAGCAAGGATACAACTAACTAAAACAACAATGAGAATCTAACTAAAACATATAACAATGGAGATTGAACCATGAAACATGTGGAGAAATCAGAAAATACACCAAGTCAATATATTTTCATTATAAATTTCAGCAGCATGCTTTTACAACAATTCAATTCCCCTTGAAATGAGAGGAGACCCCCCTATTTATAGTGCCCAAAAAGTAGAACAAATGGACAAGATTCAATCTCATTGTGTGTCCAAGATTCACTTTAAACTAGGGTTCCACCTACCCCCCAATAAATTACAATTTAAAATACAATTTTGTCCACATCCCTATTTTGTCATCTAGTAATAACACTATAGCATTTTGTCTTTTACTGAATGCTCTTTTACTATAGCTATTCCTTCAGGATCTCTTCATTCATAATAGGGCTGCCCCCCCGCTTCTTCAAAGCTGCATAATCCATGAATTTTAGAATGACTGGATGGAGCTTGTCCACCTCAATAATCTCAGACCGCAACATTTGGTAACTCCATTCTTTTGCATTATCCTTGAGCTTCTTCCAGTTTTCATCATATTTTATGCCTTGGTCCCTGAACAACTCCGATTGGGCGAAGGTACGAGTGATGAAACTCATGAATTCCATTGTTATTTCATTGGACATCCCATCCTCCATCTTTTTCTGAAAATAAGGCTTTATCTTCTCTGGATCCATTTGTATTGCGGGCATATCATACTCTGCCATCATCTTCAGATATCGGGCATAGTCCGCTCTAATTTCTTTGACCCATTCGATATACAGATCCACCTTATACCGTATTTGCTCCAACCTCTCCTTTCTGTTATAGAAATCCCACCACCATATGTCCATCAGCCAGTGGTCATCACCTTTGAATGCGAGCTCCTTTTCCCATGTGGCCTTCGGTAACTGGAGGATGGCCTCAATCTTTGGAAAGGTGGAATCATATGTTGCAGGGAAGTCGGTGCAGAGATTTCTCATGCTCTCCAGAGATTGTTGCAGATCCCAAAACTTGTTGGTTGTCTAAACAACCTGACTGATACCCATGTTTCCGACATACAGGACTTGTCAGAACCAGCTTTCCGTAGTCTTGTCCAAGTTCTTCCTCTTCTCTAATTTGTCAATCTGCTCTTTGGACAACAGTTGGGGTGGGGCCGCGAATATGGTAGGCATGTCATCCACTGAAGACCATTGTTGGATGTAATCGGTCAAGGCGGCCACCTGTGCTTTAAGTTCGTCTTTCGAGACCTTGCCTTGTTTTATCAGGTGCACCACCATAGCTACTGATTCTTCAAGATGCCCCACCTTCTTCTCTCTGGTAGTGGTCCCCAAGTTGATGGTGGAAATGGTATAACTTACACCAGCCTGGCCTACCACGGGTGTTGCTATCTACGCGGTTCAAGACCTAGAAGCATCCATTGTTATCTTGGATCTAGCTTTAGGCCTCTTCTCTTTTTTGGTTGAGATCTGCGCTCGGGCTAGGATAGCCTCTAGCCTCGCTCTTGGATCCATAGGAGTGGGAGTTTTCTTTTCAAGCTGCCTCTCCAACCACTCGGGCATGACAGACTCTCCTTTTGGTGGCTCTTGATCACTTTCACCCTGCCCTATTTAGACTTCCGTTTGGGAACCTTTCATTTTGGTGTTGTTTCCTTCCTCCTCATCAGAGTCTTGGATGAATGTGAGGCATTTGACAGGAGGTTTAGTAATCAATTTCCCACGGGGGCTTCCTTCTGTTTCAATTTCCTTTTCTTTTATTTCTTCAATCTATTCACCCTTATGCATATATTCCTCGGGTTGGTCCTCTTCTATATCTTCTTCTTCTTTAGGAGGTGGTGGCATAATCTCTAGTTGTTTTCCCCTTGCTGGGATTTCTACATTTTCTGTTGTCTTGTTTCCCTCCTGTTCCTTCCTGGGAGGTGACCTTCCTATCTCTTCCTCTTCGTAGGCCACCCCGCCAATTGTCCAGTGCTCATACTTGGGGTGTTCATGATACTCATCAGCCTCCTCTTCAATTGGATTCAAGGCCTCTTGTTCCCGTCTCTCCCACTCTGAGGAAATTAACATTGTGGCCTCCATCACTGGTGGTCCTGTGGGAGGTTATGAAGGCCTAGCAGTAGCGATGACCTGTGCTAAGGCAGCCTGAAGGGTGGGGTCCATAAGGATTTGGGAGAGCTTAGAAGGGAGACTTTGCATGAGTTTCAAGAAAGCCTCGGGCAATGAAGGAGCGGGTATTGATGTTGTTATTGTAGCTAATGAGAGTGATACAGTAGGTGACATGGTGGAGGAGGAAAGAGGAGTAGTCGCGATAGAGGAAGAGTCGATCACTATTATGGGACCAGCCGGAGGCGAAGGGGCAAGATGAACTGATATATCCAGTGCCGACGGGGACGTGGCAACCATGGCTAGGGAGACAGGTAATGGGGCAGTCAAGACAAGGGGAGCTAGAAGAGGCTCTAGTTGATCTATCCTTTGTTCTTCACCCTCTTGGATTACAGGCTACTCCATGGTGCCCCCTGTTCGCTTGGGCCTTTTGGAAGGAGAGCCTCCTAACTCTTTTCTTGTGTATACCTTTGGATCTAGAGACTGCTTCGTTTCCGCCGCTTTTGTCTTCTTTAATCTGGTGATCGGAGGAGACTTGGATGTCTCGCCCGTTGAAATAGTAGTGGCGACATCCTCGGTGGCACTGTTCTCACTCTTGAGTCCTTCATATGTTAGGACTACTCCTTGTTGTTTTAGGCGGGCGACTTGCCCTTTAATCCATTCTTCAGTTCGGGCCACGATTGGTTTAGTTATGATGTCAAGGTCATCAACCTCCTACTCATCCCAATCAATTGTGGGCAGTGGTAAGTTGGAGACTGCATTATATCGGGGATCCACGACGGTGCCTTCATCTTCCTCAACCTGATCCGGTATAGGGAACAGATGCACCTTTCTTACGAAGTATGCAATCATCCTCATGTAGTTCCTGGTACGCACCTCTTTGTCATCTTGGCAGTTTTCCCAGAAATCCTCAACATGATGCAAGTGGGCGTACTCCTGTCTCAACACTTTTCTCATGTGCCCATACGGGTCCACTCGTGGGCAAGCAGTGTATAGTCCGAAGTGGTATTCTGCTAGTTCTTTTTTCGAGTTCCCAGCACACTGGGAAGTTTGCTATTTATACATTCCTGACCGAAAGTTAGGGGATAAGAGATCCCTACTAGGTGCTTGCTGCTGAGGATGGTGTGCACATGCTGCAGCTGTCGGGAGAGTTCTAGTAGTATAATCCGGTCATTAGGGTACCGGGGCAGCTTGTTCAGCCTTTCAGTGAAACCCTCGACACAAATGTAGGTGAATTTGGGGAATTGAATAAACAGGAAGGAATACTATTTTAGGCACGCCCGTGCACTATGAGAGACCCTTCTCTCAAAATCCCCTCCAAGTAATCAGATGATGTGACCAACAAAGGCGTCGTTCACCCTGTAGTACTCTTTCTTAAAGTTTATGTATTGGAGCTGGGGATATCGGTCATAGACTTTCAATCTTCAGCCCAACTCCTCATCAGGCGCCACGAATAACCCACTGTACTGCCTTTGTTCTACTAGAGAGTATACCAAATAGGAGGTCATGTAAAACTTCGAGCTCTTCTTTACGTTCATAAACTACTCTTGAAAGCAGTTGCTGATGATGCCTCCCTAGTAGAAAGTAGCCTTTGTGGTGACATCATGGTGGCTACGGATGATCTGTTCAACAAAGTATACCATCCATTCCTGGAAGAATGCAGCTGAAGGGAGGCCCATTACTTGGCTCAATAGGATCACTAAGTCGTGGTAGTCTTCATGGAAATCACTGCGAAAGAGTTCTTGGGGAACCTTCGCAGCGCTGCCCCTTCTTTCCTTGAGCTAGAATTGGTTTATTAGCCTTTTGGAACCCATTGAGTCTGCATCCCAAGTCGCCTTTCCTTCCTTCATGGTGGTCACCTCCATTTCATCAAAGGTGGGAATGTGGAATGTTTTTGTGATTGCTTGAGCTGACATATCAACGAGGATATTCCTGTGTCTGTCAATGATGGTTCTTGTCTCGGGTTGGTAGGCTTGTCGTCAGGCCACGACCAGCTCAGGGGAAATGAGAGATGGGGGGAAGCCCACAACCTTTGCGATCTCGCTCTACCTGATCAATCTAGCATTGTTAGTCTTTGGATGAATTCTGGCCCTTCGTTTGAATTCATCAATATCGACATGGCCGATATTGGTGTCCTTGATTTTCTTCCAATCAGTAACAATCTTTGATCGCAAAGGTTCTCCCTGGAACTGGAATTTCATTTGACCTTTATCCTCCTTCCCACGAGGAGCTTTGCCTAATTTCTTTCCTTTGTCCTTCTCTATAGTTCTTCCCGAGGGTCCTGCTCCCGATTCCATATATCCTATAGGTGTGGACACTATGAGTACGATCATTTGCAGAGGGCATTGACGTTAGCCAAAATACCATGAGATAAATCCAATTCAGATACCACATGATTAATAAAGTTAAATCCTTTCCTTTTAGGTGTCGTTAATCACTTTCTTAAGGGACTTTGGAAAATCCAGGCCTAGGGTGGCAGAGTCCCCTGGCAGGAATGTTGTCTTGAAAGGGCGAATGTGCCAGGGCGATCTGAGTGGTTTCTTCTATCTTCACACTTTGATGATTTGGAAGACTCGTGTCGAAGAGGGCCGAATTTGAGCACGCGAGTTGGCATTAGTTTTCAAATTTGAGGTCATTTAGGCCACTTGTGGGGCTCCCGGAGGTTTGGGTCCAGGAAATTGTTTGCAGCTTGCTGTCTCCAACAGCCCTGGGGAGACGGAGTGTCAGGGTTGGAACTTCGGGGTCCAGAACCCAGAAGGCCAAAGGCCGGTCGTCAGTTCGGGCCCGTAGGGATGGAAGGTCGCTCCGGATGTGCTGTTTGGAAATGGAAATCCGGACACAGAATCCCGGATGGAGCGGCCCGGAGGACCGGACCCGAAGGAGCATTCATACAACATCTATCTTCGTTAAGTTTATGGAGGAAATCGGTCGGTTGGACCCCGAGGCTCGAAAAGGGGTAGTGGTTTGGGAGTTTTCTCCACGGAAAAGGGCGAAGGGAACCCCGACGGGTGGGGTCTGGGATCACACCGATTGATAATCATGAATAGAATCTCTTTCGGGGGTGGACTTGAAAACGGATTCCATTGGGGGCGGACCCAGGACAGAAAGAGTGACCTCAACGGTTTGTGCAGTTTGAGCGGCCGAATGTCTGGGAGCCGGGGCCCGGGGTTCGGGAAGGCAAGAGCCTTCCGCCGTCTTGGAACGACAAACTCCTGGCGGAAGTCCAAAAGGGGAACCCCGAAGGGTCGGGCCCGGAAGGCGTGAACGCCTTGCACAAAGAACAGTGGCGGCGGCACGGAGTTCCGGATCGGACACAAGAGATCAACTTGAAAGTTCATCAGGTTTTGAAAAGGTGGATTTTGTGAGACTCACTGTGGTCTATCAATTGAATTCATTTTAAACCCATCTTGTTCGTGATTTCAATACGCAAAATCATGAAAACATCTTGGTGAAACGAATGACAAACCTACCTCGAAAGCCCGCGGTCAAAAGATGATGTGATCAACACCAGGAGGCCCAACGATGATCTTGGGGGTGCGAGAGGCAACAATGGGCACAAAGATCTCTTCCAGCAAGTGCTCCGATCTCCCCTGTAATCATGACGAGTGAAAATGGCAGGTTGGGGCTCAATACTTATACCCTGTTCTGCAATTAATGGCCTCATTTAATACCTGTACGACCGACCAAGAGTTGGTGAATTTGAAATCAGACGATGGCAGGAGGACTGGGGTCTGAGGTGAGGAAGGGTGAAGCGAAAAGGCCGCTCAAGATTTCCTTCCATACTGGCGGCAAGAAGGGACCTGGAGTCCGGATGGCGAAACACCGGCGGGGTCAGACTCGGGATAAGAGGAAACTTGTAAAAGGTTCCACGTGGGAAGGGCGATAGGAAGTTCTGGACCCGGGCTCGCGGACGGGGGCGAAACCAAGGTGGGAACCAAGGATGGAAGACCATCGGGAGCGAAGCCGGGGTGGAATCGAGATGGAAGACCATCGGGAGCGGAGCCGGGAACGAAACCGGGATGGAAGACCATTGGGTACGGAGCTGGGAACGGAACTGGGATGGAAGACCATCGGGGACGGAAACCGGGATGGAAGACCATCAGGAGCAGAGCTGGGGTGGAACCGGGATGGAAGACCATCGAGGGTGGAACCAGGGTGGAACCGGGAACCTAGAAAAAAGTTACATGCATCCAGAACGGACGGAGGTTCGGTCCCGGTCCTAGCGGGTAACCTTGGCAGACCCGGGGGCGGAGCGTAACCGGTGAAAGAAGTGCTAAGTTATGAAAACCATCACAAGTTCGGGCCTGGGCACGATAGGAACCAAAGGGTGGACTGGGAAACTGACGGATGTAGACCCGGAACAGAGGAGGAACCGAAAAACTTTTCCAAGTAACTTGAGCGAGTGTAAGCCCGACCCCGGGCCCGGCAGATTGGTAGCAGCAGAAAACTGCCAAGGATAGCCCGAAAGTGCCCAGGAATTGGCCAAAGTGAAGTGGACAAAACATGGTCAGTTTAAGATGGGACTTCAGGGGTACGTTGACCATCAGGGACACCAAAATGGGGCACATAAAATAAGGCGACAAAAATGACCCGGCAAGGCGAAAGAAAAGAGGGTCCCCGTTCTGAACGGGGCGTGTTTGCTGAGGGCACAACAAATGGCAAATCTGCTAGGAAATGCTCCCAAGCATTCTAGGGATAAGCGCTCATTCAAAACCCAGAATCTCTGGCTTCGCAGACCAGGTGTAGACTTTCAAGAGTGAACTGGAAGAACAAGAACCTTAGTTGGGTCAGTGTACAAGACATCCCAAAAGTTTGTGTGTCGTGGATTTATTCCTTTTCCCAAGACTACGCCAAGTGGCTGCCAATCCAACCGAGCAAGCTACATAGATCATCCAACACCAAAAGTAACCTGGACATTGCCCCGCTGCCAGTCAGCTGTCCATAGCCCCGGTGGAGTTGTCGCTGCGATCCCAGGGATATTGCTCTATTGCCAGCCAGACATCCATAGCCTCGATAGAGTTACCCTCACACCCATATGGTTGCTTAATTTCAAAATTTTCTTTCCTTTCATTTATTTCTTTCAACTTGTCTTCTTTCTTATCCTTTTACCCGACCGTGTAGGCACTGAAGCCCACCATGGGTTTGGGAATCGTAGTGGTCACTGGAGAGGACTCTGGATTTTTCACTTACTAGGGTATCATAGCAGCCATTGTACAGTCCTTGGGAATAATTACCATGATTTTGTGAGAGATCTAAGATATGTGTAAAAGAGCCAACCAAGGGTCAAGTTCTAAGGCAGAGTTCAGACAAGGAAATCATTCCTAGGCGGCTTTTCAGGGACCAATAGTCAGGAATGAATGTTTATCTGAAGAATACTAAGGATAAGCAACAAAGTGAGCCATTCATTGAATTAACACGACCACCATAAAGGAACGAAGGACATCCTTTCAAAACCAAAACAGTTTGGAATGAGCGAAACAAAAAACAACGATGCAGCAAAACGCAAGCAAGCCAAAGACAACCCACCCTAACCTATATACAAGTATTTACAGAAAAGAGCCCGTGGGAGCTCAAGCTTGAAAGTAATGCTTAAGGTGTTTCTTGTTGACTGGCAACGGGACATCTTCACCGATTAAGGTTTTCAGGCGGAAAGCATTATCTCCCAAAATCTCAGCTATTTGAAAGGGGCCAAGCCAAAGCTTGTCGAATTTGTTGTGTCCCCCTTTCTTTTCATGGGCCTTGTCCCAGTACAGGACTAGATCTACAATTCTAAAGGCCTTGAATTTGGCTCGGCGGTCGAACCATCTCTTAACCACACCCTGATGCTTAGCGAAATTTTCTATTGCACAGTCTCAAACTTCTTCTAGATGTAAGAGCTCAACTAATCGAGCTTCCCTGCGGTCCCCCCTTCGTAAAAGTCGATGAATTGGAGAATGGGGATTTTCAAATGGATAGGAAATATGGGCTCTAGGCCATAAACAAGATGAAATGGGGAATCACCTAGGGCAACCTTGTGGTGAGTGCGGTCTGCCCAAAGGGAAAATCGGAGTTGGGTATGCCAATCCTTAAGATTCCTATCAAGTAATTTCTTGATCACCCTGATCAGATTCTTGTTTGTGGATTCAACAAGGCCATTGCCTTGAGGGTAGCAATCAGACAAAAATTTAAGAGTGATTCCGTAGTCAAAGGTCCAACTAGAAAATTTTAGCGAGGAAAATGCGGGCCCATTATCACACACCAATGTATAAGGACAACCAAAATGATTTAAAATAAAGCTTTCCAGAAAATTAGTAACTACCTCAGTTGTACATTGGTTACATACAATTGCCTCTGTCCATCTAGTACAGTAATCAGTAGTGGTAAGAATGTACCTGTGTCCTGCGGATGATGGAGGGCTTACCGGACTGATGAAATCAAGCCCCATTGCATGAACAGCCTTACCTCCAGCACAAGCTGCAATGGGACAACGACATTCTTCTCCTTGGTGGCGACTGTCTGACATGTGCGACATGAGTGAACATGACAGTGAGCATATTTGAAGATAGTTGGCCAATAATATCCTGCTCTTAATATCTGATGTGCAGTGGAGGGCCCAGATCCATGACCATTGCCGAATTTGTCATGAAACTCCCTCAAGACCCGGTTTGCTTCTTCCTTACCAAGGCATCTCAAGTAAATGCCTTCATGATTCCTTTTGTATAAAATGGACCCCTGTAACATGTAACCACTGCTCTTTAATCTGAGAGCACGCTTTTGGACTCCATGCAGGTGAGGTAGAAACTTGTGGTTCAGTAAATAATAAACGACGTCATCATACCATTCCCCTGGGGAAACATCCTCGAGGTGGTACTGTTGCACGGTGAGTTTGGGTCCTGCTTCTTTTGCCATTTCAGCAATTATTCGGGTAAGTGCCTGTCCTCTCACCAACCTCATCGATTGGATTTCCATATCATATTCCTAGAGCATGGTGACCCATTTGGCTCTTCGTTCACCCAATTCATTTTGCATGAGCAATGTTTTCATTGCTGGGTCGGGGACAATGGCAAACACTTTGTTACGCAAGATATAATGCCTAAATTTCTTCACTCCTCGTACTAGGGCGTATGCTTTCTTTTCCACATTGTGGTAACACAATTCAGCATCCTTCAAGGGAGCACTCATGAAGGCGATCTAGTGCTCATCTCCTCCATCATATTTCTGAGTCAGAATGATAACACATGAATGCTCTGAAGCGAATGAATAGATATAGAATGGCTTCAGATAGTTGGGACTGACGAGTATAGGCGCCTCAACAATGGTCCATTTGATTTATTCAAAAGCCTATTTGGCCTCAGGAGCCCACTCAACTTTGGCATCCTGTTTTAACATGGCATTGAGTGGTTTAACAATTTCAGCAAAACCCGTGATGAACTTCCTGACAAAATTGATCTTTCTGAAGAAGGAATTCTATTCTTTCTTGCTACCTGGTGGTGGAATCTTCAACAAAGACTGGATACGTTCAGGGTCTATAGAGATTCCCTGCTCTGAAATGATATGCCCAAGCAATCT
Source organism: Sequoia sempervirens (assembly GCA_007258455.2). Taxonomy (NCBI): domain Eukaryota; kingdom Viridiplantae; phylum Streptophyta; class Pinopsida; order Cupressales; family Cupressaceae; genus Sequoia; species Sequoia sempervirens. The sequence goes on along the minus strand of VDFB02047230.1, from coordinate 12,982,823 downwards.
ACCCTCAGTCACGCTGAAAATGCACTTTTTTGGGTTAAGGGAAACTCCAAACTCCCTACATCTCTGAAAAACTTTGCATAAATCAGAAACATGGTCACTTCGCCTTTTAGAGAACACAGTTAAATCATCCATGTAGATAATTATGCATTTTCCAATCAGATCTTTGAAGGCGATATCCATGGCACGTTGGAAGGTGGCACCGACATTAATTAGCCCAAAAGGCATTCTCCTGTAAGTGAAGGTCCCCCACTTAGTGGTGAACCCTGTCTTATGGCGATCTTCATACTGCACCATAACTTGGTTATATCCAGAGTACCCATCGAGAAAGGACATCATTTGGGAGCCGTTGACAATTTGCAACACCTCATCCAATGAAGGCACCAGATAGTTGTCCTTCTCTGAAGCTCTGTTCAGATTGCGGAAGTCCACACACAATTTGATTTCTCCATTCTTTTTTCTGACCGGGACCAAGTTGGATACCCATGTGGAATGCCTGACTGGGAAGATAATTCTTGTTGAAAGCAATTTCTGTACCTCTTTGTAAATGATGGGCTCTAATAAGGCATTAATAGGGCGCTATCGCTGATGGAATGGCCTCACTTCTGTCTTGAGAGGGATGGTGTGCGTGATGATGGAGGTGTCATAAGACTTGAGATCCTCGTAGCTCCATGCCACCATGTCATGATACCTTTTCAGAGCGTCAATGATTCCCTTCTTTTCTTCGAGCATGCACACTTTTCCAATAAACTATTCTTGACCTTCTCGGCTATCCCAAGGTTGTGAGCATCGCACTGGTTGCTTATGGCTTCATTCTTTATTTTCTGGTCCTAGTCTCTGATCTGGTCCAAATCAAATATGTGTTCAAGATGAACCATGCCTCTAGGAATTGTGTTGGTTTTGAAGTTGATAACTCCTTCTATGCCCAATTCAGCCTCTTTTGGATCAACTTCATCAATTATTTGGGTCGCAAAGACGTCAGAACTCATGATGAATTCAAGGATGTGCTTATCGTCATTGAAGACCTGAAAATGAGTGACATTATCCAGGACATACGGTGTAGATGTCAGCTCAACTGTAAATTTTTTAAGCCTGACCAAGGAAAGGGGTTGCAAAGTGCTAGCCACTTGAGCCAAGGCATCGACTGTGTGATTCTAAGTACAAGGGATCAATTATATATTAAATGCATCTAAACCTTCTAAGAGATCCCAGACCTTATGCCTATAGTTTGCAAGCCTTCTATCATGACAAGAGTATAATTTTTTAACTTGTTTGACTACAAGTTTAGAGTCCTCAAACACTTGCAGTATTTTAACCCTTTTCTTTGAGGCCATGAGAAGACCATGCACCAATGCCTCATATTCTGCTACATTATTAGTGCAATAAAACTGCAGCCTATGGGCAGCGAGAAAGGTCTTAGCCGTTGGACTGATGAGCTCGAACCCAACACCAACTCTTTGTTTTGATTTAGATCCATCAAATCAAAGCGTCCAAAACTTAGGAAATTCCTTGATTTCGGGTCTAACTTGGCTCTTACTTCCTTTTGGCTGGGTGGTTGCTCCCGTAATCTTTTGGGAATCCTACAGCCCGACGTGTTGAACATCAGGTGGTTTTGATGGTACCTCCTTTGGTGTTTTATTTTGGGGAACAACTGATTCTTTGACATGCTCTACTACTATTTGGCACAAGCAACAATCAAACTCAGAGTGGACAACATTGTGAATTCTACACCAATTTGACAGTAAAAGATCCTGGAAATTCATTTGGGCGCCCAAACTAAGTTGATCCCTTGCACACGTTTTCATGAATTCTTGGAAACCATTGAGTAATCCCTAGTTGTCGTCTTCATCGGTTTTATCATCTGATTCTACTAGCATTTCTGTACTCGGAGGCATTTGAGTAAGGTCGGTTGGAGGGCTGCACTGCACTAAGAGTACCTCTACGGAATATTCTTCTTGGGGTTCAAATTCATCTTGACAGACGAAGGGACAGTAATTTCCCAATTTTGTCTCAACAAATAGCACCTCGTTTAGGTTTTTGTACTCCGTGATAATATATTTCATACGGGGCTCGCAGTCTACATGGATTTGATTTGGCAACCCTTTCCATGGCAGCCACATGTGAGAGTGGTTTGTGGCAACGTACCCATTTAATGTTTTGGTGAATTCCCTTCCTAAGATGATCCTGTATGCATCGGGAATGTCAGCCACTTGAATATCAATGACTTGTTGTATAATTGGATTTGTAGCAATTTGCATTGGGATCCGATTCATTTCTCTCACGATGTTGATCTCTGTTTTATCCAACTGGGTCACCTTCCTTCTTGAGGGTGTGGGAATAATTCCAAGAGCCTTGCATACTGTCAGTGGCATAACATTGGTGGACGCTCCTGAATCAAGCAGACAGTTATACAAGTTTTTCCCAAATATCTGAATGGTGGTTAGGAAAGGGGGAGTTTCCAATCTTCCTTGGAAGAGGCCCATGGGCGTGTCTACCTGAACTACTTGAGCTTTGTTCTTATTGCCAGTTTTATCTTTAATCTGCCTAGATGGTTGATCCTTGGAAATCTGCCTATTGTTCTGGTTTGGTCCCTTTTCTGACTATTTACCTGTAGACTGATTTATGGGAACATCCTTCCTCTTCCCTGTGTTATCCTGTATCACAAGTTCTTGCCTAGGTTCTTCAAAGGTGACTTTTTTGGCTGAGGCCTCCTATGTCATGCTAGAGGATGGGGTCCCATTGAGTAGCCTAAAGAAGGCGTGCCTTACAATAGGGACTTTGAGTAGTTTGAAAGTGAATAAACTTATTTTTACTTTCTTGAACTCTTATGCCACATATTCACCCATCTGTTTGATCTCAGAGCTGAAGGCCTGACCTATTACAGAGCTAGGAGGTTGGACTTCTCTTTGACTTGACTAACTTTGGGGTTGGCCTTGAGGTTGATTTTGCATCTGATTTTGAGGCCTATCCTTGTTGAGATATTGGTGGGGATATGAGGAAGCCCAGGGTTATTGCTGGCATTAGGGTCAGGTGGGGTAGTAAAATTATTTGGAGGAGTAGAAGTCGTAAAGGGTCCACCCACCTGCCTATTCCTGAGGAAGTAAGGGGTTGTTCTTTGGTGGAACATGTGAACTTCATCTACATAAGGTTCTTCCTCATCTATTGGACCATTATCTACGGAATCAAAAAGCTGAGCCAAGGTTTGCTCGTTACTTACCTCTTGCATTTCTTCGCTCTTAACGGGGGTAGGCTCGACTTCGGGCTGATTGTGGTCGCTTTGTTGAAATGGCGCTTGGTTTACCACGAGATGAGAGGAGTCATAAGGCTCAGATGGAACGATGTCTCTGCAACCATTACCATCAGCAGCATTTTGGACCTCAATTTGGAAAATTTTTGCAGCTGTCTAGAATTCAGGACAATCCAACTCAGAGTGTCTACTGGTCTTGTGAATTCCGCACCATCCAGACAAGGCTGCCTCGGTGAGGTACACCCCACTGGCCGTTCTTTCATTGTTTGTCGACTGATTAAGAGGAGTAGGGACACCTCCATTATTGGGCCTCGTATTCCACGTGTGGTTTTTTCTTTGAGAAGGTCTCCTCTCGGAACTTTGATTCAGATTTTGTCCTCTATCATAATTCTGCCCTGAAGAGGTGCTTGCTTCCTGGTTATCCCTACTGTCCCTATTGTCTCAGCCATCCCAATTGAGATTAGCTTGGAGGTTGTGTTGGGATGCCTGCAACTGATTATTCTGATTCTTTAAGTGTGTCATTTCTGTAGAAATTTTCTTTATCATCTCTGTCAGCTCTTCCAATTTGTCTTTCTCAGCAGTGTTGCTTGGCTGTGGTGCCGGATTTTGGAGAAAGACAGGTGGGGCTACTGGCTGATTCTGATGCATTGGAGGGAATTCTGGTCCTGTAAAACACAGTGGTGCTTCACCTGTTGTTGTTGGGGAGCCTGAAGGTAGCTTTGCTATTGTTGAAGCTGTAAGTAAGAAGGCACTGGAGGTGCATAATTCATTGGCTATCCAGGGTGCGAAACGATGGGCAGCTGAGGCACCTAGTTCATAAGAGGAGTCTGATTAGCGAATGCTTGATTAAGCCCTTGAACCTGCATCGGGTGAGCTATTGGTCCCAAAGAAGGCAACGGACGAGAGATATTCTGCCCCAAATTTGCACTGGCAATAACAACCTCTGTATAGGCAGTTACTAATGAGGTGAGTGGTGGGCGCATCCTCTTTACCAAGGCCGATGTAAGGTTGTCTAGCGTCGCATAGTAGAATGGGAGGGCTGCGACATCATTATGAAGGTATGGGTCCTGAAGTCTGGTGAAGGCGCGATGAAAATGGTCGTTAAATGATCCAATGGGCTCGTTAACTTCCCTCCTGATGGACATGAATTTTCTATATAACTTCGAGGGGCTGATCGGGATCTTATATTTTTGCAGGAAAGCATTCTTCATGAGGTCCCATGAGGTAATAGACCCCCTTGGAAAATTGATGTACCAATAAAAGGCCTCTTCACCCAACAAATGTGGAAAAAGGAAGCATGCAACATCCTCATGATCGACTTGCATTTCGGTAATTATTGTTTCAAATATTTTGATGTGCTCTTCCGCTGTCCTTTGCAGGTCACGAGGATTAAATTATGAATAGAAGCCTTCCGGATTCTTGGGCATGTCATGGTAAGTGGCGAAGTGTATCGGCGAATGATTTTGTGCCAACCAAACCATGGAAGAAGGCGAAGGCGGTACCTATTGTTGAGGAACAACAATCTGGAGTTGTGCTTGTAGGAGGACAACAACATGGGCTGCAGTTGTTTGGACTATTCCTTGAGCTTGAAAGGCCAGGAGAGAGGCAACTTCCTGGCTGCCGGGGACGGGGGTGAAAATACAGTTTCAGATGGCCAGGTGGAAGATGAACACAAGCTGAATGAGGGTGAAGGTGGAAGGGAAGTCAAATGAATGGAGGAAGAGGAAGAGGCAACGTTTCTTTCTTTAGTTTGTTTTTCCCTTGTAGGAGGTTGCAACTCTTGGAATTCTCCCTTATTTGGTGTTGACCGCAAAACTCTTTGGAATCTTTCCGGAGAGAATGATCTGATTCGATCCAGCTTCACAAGGCCCTCCTTCTAGTGCCAGTTCTGTTGATGGGTGTTTTTACACACTTTCTCAACATAGGTAATGCGTATGTGCACTACCTCTCTTGAAAGGAAATCTCCAATTGTAAGCTGCTGAAAATCTCCCCAAGGTCTCTCAGGTGTTAGGTCATGACTTGCATGGAAATCCTCAGTTGATATTTGATGTGATTTTGTTGGTAATCACAGGGTGGACTTACGTAGCTGGATGTGTGGTGGATCTTAAAATCTGAAGTTTCTAAGATGGGAGTCGAAATGCACTTTGCTATAGGTTCAAACAGCAAATCCAAAACATCAATGTTTTCTTCAAGTTTGGCTTTGCAATGTGCAATGAACCTTAGCACAGATTGTTTCTAAAGAAAAAAGGAAAAGAGCAGGGAAGAGGGAAGGTTCCTAGATATGCAACTAACTATGAACAATGATCATGGAGGTTCTACTATGGACAACTCCCTTCAAACAAGATTCCACTTAACCAAGAAATCTATAGTATCACAAAACCTGTGCTATCTTCAAAGGACTGCAAATGTTTTACCATTCATCCACCATTTGCATGCATGAATAAAGATAAAGATTTAAAGAGCAGCTTTAAATTTCAGCCCAGGCTAACTTTCCAAGGCCATTTACCAGCAGGAAAAAACAAAAAGTATGGGCTGGAAGGAATCAACACAACATAAATTCCCATAATCACCGAACAACATGACTAAAATCTATCAAAGAAAGGATATAACTAACTAAAACAACAATGAGAATCTAACTAAAGCATCTAACAATGGAGATTGAACCATGAAACATGTGGAGAAATCAGAAAATACACCAAGTCAATATATTTTTATTATAAATTTCAGCAGCATGCCTTTACAACAATTCAACTCCCCTTTGAAATGAGAGGAGACCCCCCTATTTATAGTACCCAAAAAATAGAACAAATGACCAAGATTCAATCTCATTGTGTGGCCAAGATTCACTTTAAACTAGGGTTCCAACTACCCCCCAATATATTACAATTTAAAATACAATTTTGTCCACATGCCTATTTTGTCATCTAGTAACAACACTGTAGCATTTTGTCTTTTAGTGATTGCTATTTTACTGTAGCTATTCCTTCAGGAGCTCTTCATTGATAATAGGGCTGCCCTCTCGCTTCTTCAAAGCTGCATAATCCATGAATTTCAGAATGACTGGCTGGAGCTTGTCCAACTCAATAATCTCAGACCGCAGCATTTGGTAACTCCATTCTTTTGCATTATCCTCGAGCTTCTTCCAGTCTTCATCATATTTTATGCCTTGGTCCCTGAACAACTCTGATTGGGAGAAGACACGAGCGACAAAACTCATGAATTCCATTGTTATTTCATTGGACATACCGTCCTCCATCTTCTTCTGAAAATAAGACTTTATCTTCTCTGGATCCATTTGTACTGCGGGCATATCATACTCTGTCATCATCTTCAGATATCGGGCACAGTTCGCTCTAATTTCTTTGACCCATTCGATGTTCGGATCCACCTTATACTGTATTTTCTCCAACCTCTCCTTTTAGTTATCGAAATCCCACCTCCATACGTCCATTAGCTAGTGGTCATCGCCTTTGAATTTGAGCTCCTTTTCCCATGTGGCCTTCGGTAACCGGAGGATGGCCTCAATCTTTGGACAGGTGGAATCATATGTTGTAGGGAAGTCGATGCAGAGCTTCCTCGTGCTCTCCAGAGATTGCCGCAGATCCCAGAACTTGTATGTTGTTCGAACAACCTGGTTGATACCCATGTTTCCGACGTATAGGACCTGTCGGAACCAGCTTTCCGTAGTCTTGTCCAAGTTCTTCCTCTTCTCTAATTTTTCAATCTGCTCTTTGGATAGCAATTGGGGTGGAGCCGTGGATATGGTAGGCATGTCATCCACTGAAGACCATTGTTGGATGTAATCGGTCAAGGTGGCCACCTGTGCTTTAAGTTTGTCTTTCGAGACCTTGTCTTGTTTTATCAGGTGCACCACCGTAGCTACTGATTCTTCAAGATGCCCCACCTTCTGCTCTCTGGTAGTGGTCCCCAAGTTGATGGTGGAAATGTTATAGCTTACACTAGCCTAGCCTACCACGGGTGTTGCTATATACGCGGTTCGGGACTTGAAAGCATCCATTGTTATCTTGGATCTAACTTTAGGCCTCTTCTCTTTTCTGGTTGAGATCTGCGCTCGGGCTAGGATAGCCTCTAGCCTCGCTCTTGGATCCTTAGGAGCGAGAGTTTTCTTTTCAAGCTACCTCTCCAACCACTCGGGCACAACATAATCTCCTTTTGGTTGCTCTTGATTTTTTTTGCCCTGCCCTATTTGGACTTCCATTTGGGAACCTTTCATTTTGGTGTTGTTTCCTTCCTCCTCATCAGAGTCTTGGATGAATGTGAGGCATTTGACGAGAGGTTTAGTAATCAATTTCCCACGGGGGCTTCCTTCTATTTCAATTTCCTTTTCTTTTATTTCTTCAATCTATTCACCCTTATGCATATATTCCTTGGGTTGGTCCTCTTCTATATCTTCTTCTTCTTTAGGAGGTGGTGGCAATATCTCTAGTTGTTTCCCCCTTGCCGGGATTTCTACATTTTTTGCTATCATGTCGCCCTCCTGTTCCTTCTTGGGAGGTGACCTTCCTATCTCTCCCTCATCTTCACTCTCTGAAGAGCCTATCTCTTCCTCTTCGTAGGCCACCCCGCCAATTGTCTGGTGCTCATACTCGAGGTGTTCATGATACACATCAGCCTCCTCTTCAATTGGCTTCGAGGCCTCTTGTTCCTGTCTCTCCCACTCCTCGATAATTAACATTGTGGCCTCCATCGCTGGTGGTCCTGTGGGAGGTTGTAAAGGCCTAGCAGAAGTGAGGACCTGTGCTAAGGCAACCTGATTGGTGGGGTCCATAAGGATTTGGGAGAGCTCAGAAGGGAGACTTTGCATGTGTTTCGAGAAAGCCTCGGGCAATGCGGGAGTGGGCATTGATGCTATTATTGTAGCTAATGGGAGTGATATGGTAGGTGACATGGCAGAGGAGGAAAGAGGAGTAGTCACAGGGGAGGAAGAGTTGATCACTATTACAGGACCAGCCAGAGGCGAAGGGGCAAGATGAACTGATATATCCACTGCCAGCAGGGACGTGGGACCATGGCTAGGGAGACAGGTAATGGGGCAGTCGAGACAAGGGGAGCCGGAAGAGGCTCTAGCTGATCTATCCTTTGTTCTTCACCCTCTTGGATTACGGGCTGCTCCAGGGTGCCCCCTTTTCGCTTGGGCCTTTTGGAAGGAGAGCCTCCTAACTCTTTTCTTGTGTATACCTTTGGATCCAGAGACTGCTCCATTTCTGCCTCTTTCGTCTTCTTTAATCCGGTGATCGGAGGAGACTTGGATGTCTCGCCCATTGAAACAGTAGTGGCGACATCCTCGTGGCATTGTTCTCACTCTTGAGTCCTTCATATGTTAGGACTACTCCTTGTTGTTTTAGGCGGGCGACTTGCCCTTTAATCCATTCTTCAGTTCGAGCCACGATTGGTTTAGTTACGATGTCGAGGTCATCGACCTCCTGCTCATCCCAATCAATTGCGGGCAGTGGTAAGTTGGAGACTGCATTATATCGGGGATCCACGACGGTGCCTTCATCTTCCTCAACCTGATCCGGTATAGGGAACAGTTGCAGCTTTCTTACGAAGTATGCAATCATCCTCATGCAGTGCCTGGTACACACCTCTTTGTCATCCTGGCAGTTTTCCCAGAAATCCTCAACATGATGCAAGTGGGCGTACTCTTGTCCCAACACTTTTCTCACGTGCCCGTATGGGTCCACCCGTGGGCGAGCAGTGTATAGTCGGAAGTGGTATTCTACTAGTTCTTTTTCTGAGTTCCCAACACACTAGGAAGTTTGCAATTTATACATGCCCTGACCGAAGGTCAGGGGATAAGAGATCCCTGCCAGGTGCTTGCTGCTGAGGATGGTGTGCACATGCTGTAGCTGCCGGGAGAATTCTAGTAGTATAATCCGATCATTGGGGTACCGGGATAGCTTTTTCAGCCTTTCAGTGAAACCCTGGGCACAAATGTAAATGAATTTGGGGAATTGAATAAACAGGAAGGCATACTATTTTAGGCACTCCCGTGCACTGTGAGAGACCCTACTATCGAAATCCCCTCAGAGTAATCGAATGATGTGACCAACAAAGGCATTGTTCACCCTATAGTACTCTTTCTTAAAGTTTCTATCTTGGAGCTGGGGATATCGGTCATAGACTTTCAATCTTCGGCCCAACTCCTCATCGAGCGCCACAAATAACTCACTGTACTGCCTTTGTTCTTGCAGAGAGTAGACCAAATAGGAGGTCATGTAAAACTTCGAGCTCTTCTTTACGTTCATAAACTACTCATGAAAGAAGTTGCTGATGATGCCTCCCCAGTAGAACGTAGCCTTTGTGGTGACATCATGGTGGCCACGGATGATCTGTTCAACAGAGTATACCATCCATTCATGGAAGAATGCAGCTGAAGGGAGGCCCATTACTCGACTCAACAGGGTCACTAAGTCGTGGTAGTCTTCATGGAAATCACTGCGAAAGAGTTCTTGGGGAACCTTTGCAGCTCTGCCCCTTCTTTCCTTGAGCCAGAATTGGTTTATTAGCCTTTTGCAACCCATCGGGTTCATATCCCAAGTCTCCTTTCCTTCCTTCATGGTGGTCACCTCGATTTCGTCAAAGGTGGGAATGCTGAATGTTTTCATGATTCCTTGAGCTGACATATCAACAAGGATATTCTCGTCTCTGTCAATGATGGTTCTTGTCGCAGGTTGGTAGGCTTGTTGGCAGGCCACGACCAGCTCAGGGGCAACATGAGATGGGGGGGAAGCTCGTAGCCTTTGCGATCCCGCTCTGCCTGATCAATATAGCATTGTCAGTCTTTGGATGAATTCTGACCCTTCGTTTGAATTCATCAATATTGACATGGCTGATATTGGTGTCCGTGATTTCCTTCCAGTCAGTAACAATCTTTGATCGCAAAGGTTCTCCCTGGAACTAGAATTTCATTTAACCTTTATCCTCCTTCCCATGAGGAGCCTTGCCTGATTTCTTTCCTTTGTCCTTCTCTACAGTTCTTCCCGAGGGTCCTGCTCCCAATTCTATATATCCTAAAGGCATGGAACTATGAGTACGATCGTTTGCAGAAGGCATTGACATTAGCCAAAATCCCATGAGATAAATCCAATTCAGATACCACATGATTAATAAAGTTAAATCCTTTCCTTTTAGGTGTCGTTAATCACTTTCTTAAGGAACTTTGGACAATCCAGGCCTACAGGGGTGGAGTCCCCTGGCATGAATGTTGTCTTGAAAGGGCGAATGTGCCAGGGCGATTTGGGTGGTTTCTTCTGTCTTCACACTTTGATGATTTGGAAGGCTCGTGTCAAAGAGGGCCGAATTTGAGCACATGGGTTGGAATTAGTTTTCAAAATTGAGGTCATTTAGGCCACTTGTGGGGCTCCCGGAGGTTCGGGTCCAAGAAGTTGTCTGCAACAGCCTTGGGGAGACGAAGTGTCGGGGTCGGAACTTCGGGGTCCGGGACTTGGAAGGCCAAAGGCCGGTCATCAGTTCGGGCCCGTAGGGACGGAAGGTCACTCCGGATGTGCTGTTTGGAAATGGAAATCCAGACACGGAATCCCAGATGGAGCGGCCCGGAGGACCAGACCCAGAGGAGCGTTCGAACGTCATCTATCTTCGTTAAGTTTCTGGAGGCAATCGGTCGGTCGGACCCCGAGGCCTGGAAAGGCGTGGTGGTTTGGGCATTTGCTCCATAGACAAGGGCGAAGGGAACCCCAACAGGCGGGGTCCAAGATCACACTGGCTGATAATCATGGACAAAATCTCCGTCGAGGGCAGACCTAGGACAAAAAAGGTGACCTCAAAGGTTTGTGTAGTTTAAGCGATCGAAAGTCTGGGAGCCAGGGCCCGGGGTTCAGGAAGGTGGGAGCCTTTCGCTGTCTTGGAACGAAAAACTCCTGGTGGAAGTCCAGAAGGGGAACCTTGAAGGGTCATGCCTGGAAGGCGTGAATGCCCTGCATGACGAACAACGGTAGTGACGCGGAGTTCCAGATCAAACACAAGAGATCAACTTGAAAGTTCATCAAGTTTTGAAAAGGTGGGTTTTGCGAGACTCACTGTGGTCTATCAATTGAATTCATTTTAAACCCATCTTGTTCGTGATTTCAATACACAAAATCATGAAAACATCTTGGTGGAACGAATGACAAACCTACCTCGAAAGCTCGTGGTTGAAAGATGATGTGATCAACATCAGGAGGCCCAACAATGATCTCGGGGGTGCGAGCGACAACAATGGGCACAAAGATCTCTTCCAGCAAGAGCTCTGATCTCCCTTGCAATCCTGACGAGTGAAAATGACAAGTTGGGGCCCAATACTTATACCCTGTTCTGCAATTAATGGCCTCATTTAATACCCATACGACCGACTGAGAGTTGTTGAATTTGAAATCAGACGGCGGCGGGAGGACCGAGGTCCGAGGTCAGGAAGGGCGAAGTGAAAAGGCCGCTCAAGATCGCCTTCCATACCGGCGGCAAGAAGGGACCCGGAGTCCGAATGGCGAAACGTCGGTAGGGTCGGACTCGGGACGAGAGGAAACTTGTAAAAGGTTCCACGCGGGTAGGGCGGTAGGAAGTCCCGAACCCGGGCCTGCGAATGGGGGTGGAACCGGGGCAGGAACTGGGATGGAAGACCATCAGGAGTGGATCCGGGGCAAAACCGGGACGGAAGACCATCGGGAGCGGAGCCGGGAACGAAACAGGGATGGAAGACCATCGGGAGTAGAGTCGGGGCAGAACTGGGATGGAAGACCATCGGGGGCGGAACTGGGAACCTAGAAAAAGTTACATGCATCCAGAACGAACGAAGGTCCGGTCCTGGTCCCAACGGGCAACCTTGGTAGACCCGGGGGCGGGCCCAGGGGTAGAGCGTAATCGGTGAAAGAAGTGCTAACCTGTCAAAACCGTCACAAGTCTAGGTCTGGGCCCGACAGGAACCAAAGGGTGGACTGGAAAACCAGTGGATGCGGACCCAGAACGGAGGAGGAACCAGAAAAATTTTCCAAGTAACTTGAGCGAGCGCAGGCCTGACAGATTCCTAGTAGCAGAAAACTGCCAAGGAAAGCCTGAAAGTTCCCAGGACCTGGCCAAAGTGAAGTGGACAAAACATGGTCAGTTTAAGATGGGACTTCAGGGATACACTGACCATCAGGGACACCAAAATGGGGCACACAAAACGAGGCGACAAAAATGACCCGGCAATGCGAAAGAAAAGAGGGTCCCTGTTCCAAATGGGGCGTGTATGTTGAGGGCACAACAGGTATCGGCTCCACCTGCTTGTTAGTTCTGAGCGTACCCTAATCCAATGAAATTATGTTGATTCGAAGATAGTGTCAGGTCCTCGTTTAACCATAATTCTTTATTGAATGAGTATCCATTTGTCGCCCGTTGTCGTTTGTTGTTTTGTCTTGTGGTGTCGATTTTGTTTGTGTTATTTTATTTGGAAATTAATTATTGTCTAATTTAATTAAATGGTGCATTTGTTAATTTATTTGATTAAATGTGATTTTATTGAGATGTCAAATTAAATAATTGATTATGGTTTGATTTATTAAGTTAAATTAAACAAGTTATTTATTTTAAAAGAGAATGTTAATTTTTTGGAAAGACAATTATTTAAATATAAATTGTTGAATTAATTGTGCAAATAGGATTTATGTGAAAAGCAGACAATTTAAAAGAGTTTATTTTCTATAAGTTAAAAATATTTGAAAACATGAGTTGAAGGATAATATCTTAGATATTTAATGATTATAACTGATTGAGCAATTTTGGGAATGCATGACTACAATCAGTTAAGTTTTGCAACTTGAGGTAATTAAATGCATTTAAAAAAAAAGAGCTTTTGGGGTTGCAATTTCTTACACGACAATTCTTCTGAAAAGTTTTCACGGTAGTAGTTTTGGAAAGAGATTGCACAACAATTTTGATTGTAGAAATAATTTGCAAAAAATAATTGCTCGGATTTCTTCATCAAGTTTTGCTGATTTGATCGGGATTGATAGAAGCTACAGATTTTGCTTCAACTCAGTTTTCCAATTGTAAACCAGGTTTTTTTCTTGTTTCTGCAATATCTTATTTAACAATTTTCTAAAAATTATGTTGAAATAGACCTGCACATGCAAACAGGGAAATATTTAGAATAAGATTTCAAACATAAAGAAAAACATAACAATAGGAAGATAAGGAAAATTATGTGAAATATGTTTTTAACCAACAATTTATTATATGAATTGTATTATACACAGATTATGCTATTCTTCGAATCGGGAAAATAATCTCTTTGAATCTCTTTCTATGTTCTCTATTGGTTTTAGACTGAGGTTTATTTGTCTAGCTGGATTGATCCTTGAAACTTCATTCTTCACCTTCCCGTATATGTTTATTGTAGCCTAAGGTTTTGCATTCTTTGACTTAGTCTTGGATACGCTAAATCTCCCTTGTCTAACTTGGCCTGAGATTTATTCTCTTCTTGATGAGTTTTTCTTTGATATGATAGGGGTCTGATATTCACTTAAAAACTAATTTTGGAATTTTAAAGAAACTAAACATCTCACTGGACGATTTGGGAGCCATATCCATTCTCTTAATTAATGTCGCGCAACTTATCCTCTTGAAATCTCCTAAGTTTTGTGCTATATAGTATATGTGTACAACCAAGGCACTCGAATTCTCCTCATTTCCTTGCTTTGTAGTTCTGTTTGGAATGCCATCGCTGTTTGTTCATAGTATTTATGGATTTCCAATTGTTTCATTCAACATCACTCTTATTCTCCTTTTGACATTGCCTTTGTTCCATTAATAATAGAAATGATTCACATAATGGACTCATTATTGGCAGTTTCTGATTTAAGTTTACTAAAAAATCAATCTTCCTAATGTTGCGTTGCTCATCTTAGTCTTCTGTTATTTTATTAAGAATAATTGTATGTATTATTTTGAACGTCGTCTACTTAGGGAGCTGGATGAAGCAATCAATCTATTTATGCATATTTTATATCTTATAGATTGTGACGCCTTCTCCCTGCGCCTTTATTTCTTTGATATATAAATGATACCTTAAACTGTACATACACATTGAGTTACCACGCCTATATCTCTCTCTCATCTGGCGTCGACACTTTTAATAAGAGAAATGAGTATGTTTTTCTATGGATTCTTCTTACCCATAGTATGTGCGCAGTGAGCATGTAGCTTTCTAAACTTTTTGTAATCAAACTCTTTTTCTTTTGTTCACATGCATTAAGGATCAGCCTATTTCTCTTGCCGTGACCTTCCAATCCTTGGTTTATAATGAATTAAACTTAATCGTGTGCAAGTATCTATGTTAGGAGGTTGTTGCTTATGTCCAGAATAAACACTTTTGAAATCTTCCATTGTCGACCTGTCATAGTTGAAGCGCTTAAACATAATAGAAAATTTTAAAGGTTTAAATAAGATCCCTTATTCCATTCGCTAGCTGCCTGTCACAACGACAACACTTGAACATGGTAGGGTGTATAGATTTAAAAGCCTTTCTGATTTCATTGCTAGATTGTGGTATTACCTTGACACCTCTCCTTCACTTATCATTGTTTTTAAAATTTCTGTATAATATATCCAGCGCTAATTACTATAGAGTGCGTTTTAACAGGCTTGAGCAATTTTCTAACTAACACTCTCCAGTTGGTTGATATGGACTTAGATTTAAATTGGTGTATTGTGATTTTCTCCTTCCCCATAAGTTACATCTATTCAATCTTCTTATGTCATTTTGCATATCTTATCATGAGCATTGGAAATTCATGCAACCGTTAGTTTCGCTATTTGTAAGTCCAGTTTTCTGTTATAAAGTAACCCCAACTCATGTGTCTTAACTTCCTGTCATATGCATGCTTATAGCTTGTCATTCCTTTAACGGTGGATCTGTATTTTGTGTATAAATTGAACTTTACTTAAGTTAACAACCATTTATAAAATATACATTTATACAAGGGTATACTCATATACACATTAATATATTCTTGTAAATGAACCATACTGATATGTTCATTGTTATGAGCTCGCTGTTGGTTTATTCGGCAGTAGTGTTCTTAATTTGTAGTCTTTCTTAAGAAATTTGCATTTGGTTTAAAATATATATATACAATTAAGTTTAATTACAATTATATTGTTGTATTCTATTCAATCACTCTGAAAATAGCATTTTGAGTGATAAAGAAATAAAAGAAAGTTACATAATTATTCTCAATGTTAAATAGTGACTTCTACTACAAATATCACATAAAGTAAATTTAATGTTTATTGTGTGTTAATGAATTGATAACTGGTTAATTTGAGGATTAGATAAGAGAGAAATTGTATAAAGTATATATGTTGTATATATCTACATTGGGTTTTGTTTTATGAGGAAAGATTTTTATGTCAAAATACATCTCTAGATAATTATAGAACATGTATTTATATGATTGTTGATTAAAGTGAAGTCTTGGTCGTATTTGATGGGAAATAATGTTATGATTATAATTTATGAGTGTACTTTTGTAGTACTGAGTTTTAGTTTTCCAGAGGCTAGGGAACTCTTTCAATGAGTTGTTTATTCTATTTAAGTCGTGATGATCACTTGTGTTAATGTATTGTGAATTAGCCATGCACGTTGTATTTGTTACCTAAGTGGTAATTGAGAGTAAAGTACTTAAAATCATGAGTGGATTGTGATCATGAATTCAGTTCGTTTGTGCATAATGGCTATCTTTTGGTTTAATGTGTTGTGATATTGTAAGAGGAAGAGTGGCTTTTGATAGGGGCCGATACCCAAAGTGGTAGCCAGGGTAACTTATCAGAAGTTATTAATTCAGTGAAAATTTTAATAAATGTACTTGGGATTCATTAATTAAATTTAGATAAATGATTGCCTCACCTAGTGCCTTAAAGCTTGTATAGGTTAAGGGTAGGTTGAGAAGGCCTGGAATGGCTTAGTCATCTACCTTGTCTTCCTAAAAGGTAATTCGACTCCACATGAGTTTGTCTAGGGGTTGGGAATTGGTAGAGACTGCCAGGGTAACTCTAGATGAGGGTCAGTAGTCTGGGAAGATTCACCAGGGTAACCTAGAAACAACTATGTGATGACACTCTGTCCTAAAGCGTGTTTGTGGTCTCTTATGTAGAGTCACCTTTGTTAATGTTGTTTCCTTTGGGAGTTTATTTGTGATCATTTGGTTTGATACTGTTATGTCGTCATGTGGTTGTCAGTCGTGTAATGTTGTCCTATTCTTTCGTATGCTCGATTCATATGTGGACCTGTCATTATCTCCTAGCGCGGAGGGAGTGGACCTTTGGGTTCCACGCGATTGGGAGGAAACTGTGCTATTTCCTTCATTGGTTCCTCTTACAAATGTTTCTATTCTTGGATAACTTTATTCGTGGAGCAGATTCCTGATCCTTCAGTGTTCGTGATGTTGGACGCTGAGCATTCTCGTAAACGAAGCTAACAACGTGAATTATATCCTTCATCTTTATTGTACATTCTCTAGTTGACTATAAGAGAACTTATGTAATGACATTATGATGATTCGAGATTTATTATAATCTTAGTTGATGTAATCTGGTTATGTAACTTGAATTTATTAAGCTTATGAAATTTGATCATTCATGAACGTGATATGTTATTATGTTTTATGAATTTGATATTATGATGAGATGTTCTTATCTGTATGGTTTAAGTAACGTCATCTTGGAATCCTTAAGACAATTGTGTAATTGAATGACTTTAATAAAAAATATTTGGTTAATTTGTACTTTATGCTTTGTTTTATTGGATTCTTTGGCAGGGTGTTACAGTTGTTGGCTACTTTGGGAATAGGGTGGCGTTTGTCAGGCCGCGTGGATAGAGAAGGCTACAAAAATTAAATGTTGGTTCGTGTCATCATTAATTGTTGTATGTTTTGTGTGTATTGGGGATTGTCATAATAATAGTTGCCCTTTGACGCCTCGGGGAACAAGACGAATGTTTGGGAAATTATCAATGAGGAATTGTTTGGTGTCGTTCTATTGCTATACTTGATATGAGAGCTGTGAGCGACGAGGGTAAGCTTTTGTGAGGGTGCAAGTTGGATTAAGCTTTGTGTAGCTTCTGCGAAGGTGGGTGGAGGTTATTTTGTGTTTTTTGCAAGGGTGGATGGTTGGAAATGCAAAAGAAAAGTGTCGCCTGTGATAATATTTTTCCTATTTTTGTGCAGGAAAGTTGGTGAGAAGATGTGTGTTTGAAGCAAGTGGGAAGAGGTGCTACAAGATTTTCTTTTTGGCATGGCTTTTAACTTTGAAACCTATAATGTTTGATTAATGGTTTTTGTTTACTCATTATGGTTGCAATTCAATCAAATAGTCATTGTTATACAACCTATGTTGAATGTTGTCCTCTATATTCTTAGCCATTGGTTTCCTTGTGTGTACTTTGGTTGGGATCCTTGCAAGCCTTTTTGATTTTTGAGCTTCCTGAAAACCAAGGCTAAGGTGGAAAATGACCTTCCCTTTAAAAAAATCTAGGCCAAAATTCCCACAAGCCCCTATTGTTTTAATCCTTGTGGAAAGAGGACAAACATCCAGACTGAATTTTCCCTCATTTGCCTGAACGAGAAGGCTTGGAATTCAAAACTTTTGTTGGCTATAATATATTGCGTAGCCCGAAGCAAGGAATTATTATAGGCATCAAAAGCTTTGAATTTGTAGCCTTCTCAACTAGTTAATTTAGGGAAAATGTTGTGTGGATTTTTGGTCTCTTGAATGCTAGCTAGTTTCAAGATTGCTTGTTGTATGGTTTGCGTGTGCTTGCAATACTTGTGATCGTAGCTATTGTTTATCCAATTGTATATAAAGTGTGAGATGAAATATTGGTCTTCCTTTATACTATACTTAATGTATGGAACAATGTAGCTAGCAGTCATCCACATGCCAAAACCCACAATTTCGATTACTAATGGCTGGGCTGGGTTGTTTTTTTTGGCTTAGTTCATTGCTCTGCAGTTTTTTTGTGCTTTGATATATATTTATATCTATATATATGTATCTATATATATGTATACATATATGTATATATATGTGTATATATGTGTATATATATGTATTTATATGTATATGTATGTTTATATATGCATATATATGTATTTATATGTATATCTATGTATATATGCACACATATATATATGCACATATATATATATGCACACACACACACACACACACACACACACACATATATATATATATATGTATATCTCACTGATACATTTTGACTCAAAATCCGACAAAAGTTCGTCAGAATTTCAATGAACTTTCGTCAGAATTATTTCATTGATTTTCTGACGAAATTTGAAACGTCAAAATTCTGACCCAGCCAACGATGTTGGGTCGGAATTTTGACTTTTCAAATTTCGTCGGAAAATCGATGAAATAATTCTGACAAAAGTTTGTCGAAATTCCAATGAACTTTTGTCGAATTTTGAGTCAAAATTTATTAGTGTTTGTATAAAATAAAACTCAATACAATAAGCCTTGTTGTCCAACCTACCATATTGGGTCATGGACCCTCATGGGCTCTCACCAAACCCTCGAGCAAGAATATGCATTGCCCACCACTTTGATCAAACGTGAAATCAACATTGCTTATTACAATCAATATAGTGTACACGACGATATGATTGTATTTTGGAACTATTCATAGAAAATCTAAGCCATGAATGAAACAATATAGCCAACACTTGTCCACATGGAAAAACCCATAAAACTATATAGTCTTTTGACCACCAATCGACACAATCAAACAATATTAGTTTCAAGAGCCAGTCACATGGAGAAACCCGCATAACATGCAAATTCAACACATGAACCACAACAATCCCCTTTTAAAAATAACATAAACTGTTTTAGAAATACTCCACGAGCGGTTTTTCCAATATGCACCTCTTCCTATTTCCTTCAATTACACCTCTTCCCACTTGGTTTCTCTCCCCTCCGTCCTCTCTCGATGGCTTCCTAAAAATGAACATAGAACTATCACAATGCATCCCGGCTGTGGAAATTTTGTGAAGGTGGTTGGATGTTATCTTCTCTTCTTTGCATGCCTTGATGATTGCAAAAGGTGTGGGTTGTGATAATTCTTATATATATATATATATATATATATCTATGTGTATATATATATGTACATATAAATATATGTGTATATATATGTATGTATGATATGTGTGTGTGTGTATATATGTATGTATGTATGTATATATATATGTATATATGTATATATTTATGTGTATATATATGTATATATATGTATCTGTATATACATATATATATATGTGTATATATATGTAAATATATATATGCACAATATGTGATTGAAAATTGCACAAACATTCGCTTTGTTTCCCAGGGACTTTAAACACACATGTTACTTGCACCATCAGCACTAGACGGAAACCATACAATAATTAATGTTGATGCCATTTTGTTGGCCTCCTCTATCGCCGTGCCAAATGCTTTTTAAATTTAAAAAAAAAAACAAAATGACACCTGCTACATGGTGCTAGAGGCCTAGAGAGAGAAGGCTGGGAAAAATTCCAACCAATGTTTCTCATGGCCCAATGTTAATTGTTGTTGCTTAGCTTTGGCTATATACTTTCATTTACAGTGCATAATAAAATAGCTGAAATTATAAAGTCAATGTTGTTTGCCAAAAGGAATTCTTCTCCATATGGCAGTGCTCAGGAGGCTATACTATTTGAATTTTTGATAGGGTCCTAGTAAATACATTTATGTAAGTGTATATATATATATATATATTTGATAGTGAAGAATGCGTTTTTGGATAACAATATAAACTATATGATATTAAGTATTTGATTATGCATTGCAAAGAGTGGAATATAGCAAAAGCTATCGAACAACAGTTGGATTGTGTTGTGGAGAACAGTTCACAAACTATTTAAATATATTGCAATCATTTACATAAAACAAAAGCCATAAATGAGACAATATTATATTTTGTTATGTGTAGATTTGTATGTAAACCAAAGTAGATGTAAGCAATGTGCATCTATATTCTTCCCAATGTTTATTGTTTTATGAAAATAGTTAGTTGTGTGAATCTTGACATGACATACTTCAAATGTTATACTCCATATCAACTGTTATATACAACATTGAAGCCTTTCTTGCTAATTATTTGTTTTCCTTCGTATTGTTGGTGTTTCTAGGAGTAAAAAGGAAGAATTTTAAAATTGAAACAGTGAAGCTAGACTAACAAATTGTATGTTAAGTATTATTTGAATCATTGAAACCCTTGTTATTATTAATCATTTTCTCCCATATTGTTAATGGCTGCGTGAAAAAATTAAGTGCCCATGTTGTGTTTTGAAGTCATAGACCTTCTAGCTAGCCGCCGACGTTGCAACTCTTTGTTCCTAAAAGAGTAGACAAAGCAATGTCGGTGGTCTCTAGCTCTTCTGAGGTTGGCAAACAATCCTCAAGCAGCAGTCTTGTAAGTGTGTTTGTTGTTTAGTTTATTGTTGCTGCCAATTATCTTGTCAGTTTCTCAAGTACACCAAATAAATGAAAAAAATGCTTCATTTGCATTAACAATTACTATGATATATGTTCCAACTTATTTATATTTGAACTGTCGGTCTTGTTTTCCCTTCAATTTATTGGCCTTTTTGGAGTAACTTACATATTAGAGGGGAAAATGTCTTAGTTTCCAAATGTGTCAATATTGTTGTTTCCTTTTAGAGTTGAGTCATAGTTATAAACATCTCATTACTTCCACTATGCTGAGTTTAATTGCCTTGTAGGCTACAAATGTGAATCCAGCCTTAACAAGAGATGTGCTACGCTTTATAGATGCTGGAGATGTTGTCCCATCTCTAGTCCTCCAACTAATGTCTTACCAAAAAATAGGAGGAAATCAAAGCCCAATCGATCGGTACAAAGTCGTCCTATTTGATGGAACCCACATTAAAATGGGAACTTTTCCTACAAAATATAATGGCCTTTTGTTTATAGGAAAATTGAAAATAGGTTCAATTGTGTTCTTGAAAAACTATTTGTCTAGAAAGCTGCGGGAATCAAGGTTTGATATAGTTCTTCCTTGCTTGTTCTTGTAGTTTCTTGCTTCCTTGTTTGTGAGGGCTTCCTTTTAAAGTATTTAATATTCATTTCATTCCAAGGAAATTGTCATACTATCCCTAGATGTGAAGATGATAGATTGCCAGCTAATTGGAAAACCTAGATATTTGTTTAGAGACCAAGAAGAACAAAAAGTTGGCTATGAGTCGCCCTCCCCATCCAAACGAACCTCCATCTTTGGAATTAATACATTGCCAAGGTAGCAAGATGCTCCTGCAAAAATCATCCCTGTTAAAGGGTTGAATATTTACCAAACCAAATGGATGATAAAAGGTTGTGTAACAACAAAGAGGGATGTGCACCATTATAGCAAGCAAGGGCACGAGGGGCAGGTTTTCATCTTTGATATCATTGATGATGAGGGCACAAAAATACTGATTACATGCTTTAATGAGATTGCAGACATGCATTATGATAAGGTTGAGGTGGGACGTACTTATTATGTGTGAAAGGGATTAATGAGACAAGCAAATTTTTTTTTTAATAAGTTAAACAACCAGATGTAAATCATTCTGGATCAAATTTTAATGTTAAAGTGATGTGATGGTGAGGCCTTTGTGCTAGAGAAAGTATTTTATTTCACACCATTAAATCAAATTGCAGATTGCACTAATAACAATTTAATTGATGTTATTGGCACTGTGGTGCATGTGGGAATGGTTTTGACCATACAAAGAAAAGATCAGTCCCAAACAATTCGGAGGACTATTAAACTTAATGATCTCTCATCCTTTTCAATTGATGTTAATTTGTGGGGCTCAAACTGGGAAGCAAAGGGCCATGAGTTAGAGAGGTTGTACACCCCTGGTTCAACTCTCATCCTTGCTGTGAAAAATGCACGTGTTGGGTACTTCAATGGAGTTGTTCTAAGCATAGCCGCAAGGACTCTTCTATATATAAATCCTGACATACCAGAGGAACAACCATTGATCGAGAGAGGCTATATTGATCCACCTACTGTTGAGTCCCCTCGTCTAGTCCCACGAAAGGTCGCTTTGGGAAATGGGAGAGTCACTATCACATATATGTTCGACCACTGCCTTGGCTTGCTCGAGACTTTACAAGCTACTCTCAAGGCAATAGTAAAATTTATAAAAACTGATGCATTCTATTATGCTGCATGCCCGTTGGAGGTGAATGGTAGGCAATGCAAAAAAAAGTGTGAACAATCCAAGAAAAATACTTGGTTCTGCCCAAAAGCAACAAGCCTATTACAAATGTCAGCAAAACAACTTTACATGTTGCAGTATGAGTCTACCGCTGAAACAAGTGTTGAGTCTGTTATCAATGCTGTCACCTACACGCCATTTGTTTTCATAGTTCTAATCAAAACTCAAACTTATAATTCAGAAACAAGACTGAAAACAACAATAGTGAAGGTTGCAAAGCTTAACTTTGAAGCTAAGTGCAAGCTCTTACTATCATATTTGTCTGCTATTTCTGCCACCGTGTAGCAGGCTCTAGAGATAGTTGTCGTATTTCCTTTTGAAGACCAAGACAAGCATGGCTAATTGGGACTTTGTATATTTCTTTTAGTTCATGTTGTTTGGACATTTAGTTTGTTTAATTCCCTCTCACTCCTTGTCGCATCAAAAAGACCTTTTCTCTCTACCGCTATTGCTTTGTTGTTTGTTTGAGTGGTTATGTATTAAGACGATGAAGTATAAATTATAATGTCTAAGTTAAAAAGATACAATTATTTTGTTTTCTATTAATTATGTTGGCTATAATTTCCTTACGTTTTAAGTGTATATTTTCTGATTTTATTTTATATCGTTTATTTATATAGAGTTATTGTCCTTTTTAGGAGATCTATTGCTATCTACACCTACTCAAATATCTACTTGTGGAAATAGTTGTATGTATGTGTGCATTTACATATGCATATAGATAAATATACATGCATGCAATTGAGATTTACCTGTGTTATACAACTTGTTGGTACAAATGTGTGTAGATATTGGTTCACGTGTTGGATATCTATGCATATATGCATACACAATTCAATATTTACAACTATTTGTGAGTTTTTCTAAAGAGAATGTCATTTTTATCTTGTTTACAATGATCTTAGTGCATAGAATATCTTGATAGATTTTTGTGCACATATAGGTGTTGATGATGTATTTGTTTATGGAACTATCATGTCTGGCTAACCATGTAATTCTTACCAAGTGTTCTTGCTACTGCTTTGTGATCCCTAATGATAGTGTCATGCTGGATGTGGATGTTGTATGCTTCTTTCCTATAATGTTCGTTATGTATGTTATGCAGCTCAATCCACAACCCAATGCTAAACAATGCATTTTTGAAACTACCCCAATCTGCTCAATTATTTTGGTGAGTTTTAAGTGGAAAGTATTATTGCAACCATTGGCAATATATGTAGCACATACATGAGACAATGTTCACATGGTAGGTTGTGCAAAGTGATGCTTGTTTCCTATGCGCATGCAAATCAAAAGGCTCAAGTTATAGAGGTTGTGTTCTTTTCTATAACTGAGAGTTGATTGGTGTTGTCTGAATTAGGGTATATTTTTCGCTTTCACCTTTTCCAGTGCATCCCCTATGATAATTTTTTGCCAGTGCTTCTCTTCAAAAACAAGCCTGTGGTTTGCATGGGCTTCTCAGCATGAATTTGTTTCTATGCTTCTTTGTATGGCATTGAATTTCGACCTATGTTTGCAACAAAATAAAATTCTTAACATAATCCAGTCTTCTTTTTATGGTCTATTGTTCGCTACCCTGGGTTTTTTTCACCCATTGGTTTTCCAGTCACTGTAATGACCCGTCTCGTAACCTAAAGAATGTTGCATTGACTATGATAGTGTAATAATTTTTTTTTTAAAAGTGTAAACATGAACTTTACTAATTGCAAACATTCCCTAAGAAACGCGACAACACACTACTTGAAAATCCCATAGATGACAAAAGTAAATAACATAGCATGTATTTAATTCACATAAACTTAAGAACATACATTCATTAACAATTAAATTACATCATTAAAGATATATAGTACAAATAAGATTCTTTCTTACATTGCATTTGAAATAACATTTACAATACTCATTTTCCAAATGAGGTAGGTCATATAAAAATGTACAATTACATATTACAAATGTTCACCTTGTTTACAATTGAGGAGTGATACAAATAAGAAGACATATATCCACATACGAGCTCTCCATCCAAGAAGTACTCGTTGCCACGAACAAGAACTGGGGACCCAACGGAGTAAGGTGCATGTTCCACCCAACCATGTGGTACTCGTAGGCCCACCCCCCATGCTAGGAGATAGTAAAAAGATTCCATAGACATCACCTACAAACCCTAGACACAAGTAAAACCAAAGACAAAACTATACAAGTACAAACTTAACTTAATGGTTACATTGCTTCCAGAATTGAATGATCAAATACTCTAAGTTCACAAGGATACTGTTATTATAGGTGGAGTGTCATCACAATGTTGCATAGGTTACCCAGGTGTTTCTTCCTAGGTTTCGGCCCCCAACTTGGGTTACCTTGGTAACCTCTTACGAAACCTGACCCCTCATGCAATCTGTTGGCGAATCGAACATCTTTCATAGTGACTAGATATCGATTTTTCCATTCCAAGCCTTCTCGACTCATTCCCAAGACTGAACTAGCCCTTGAGTCCACGAGTGAGGCATAATTAATCTAGTTAAATATTTTAGACTACATAATGTGTTGATTTAGTTTTCACTGATTAACTAACTCTACATGAGTTACCCTGGCACCACTTTGTGTGTCGGCCCTCATTAAGAGCCACTCCCCTAATAATAACTCAAGGAATCTAATTCCACTAACTAAGGTAGACATGGTGCACATATACCAGCAACATCAAATACCAAACATAAAACAACGGACATCACAACCTGTTCATAGAACCAGGTGTCTAAACCGAAGAGGACCATGTGCACTACCCTAGTTTATTCGAAATATAAAACCATCAAAAAAATTAACTCCCTTTCTAGAAATTACATCTGGAAGACTTATATTCTCAATTAACCCCAATTTTCCCAACAAGAATATTAAACAACTTAAAGCAATTCAGACAAAAATAAAAATCTAATCTTAGGATTTGCTAAATCCAATCAAACAAATTTCATTTAGCATGAAAATCAAATAACATGATTATAATTATTTTCTCAAACAATTAAAAAGGAATTGAATCAATTAATCTAATTATGATTTTCTCAATTTCACATAAAAATAAATATCAATTTTTTTTTTCTCTTTCAATCTTATTGTTTTAAAAATAATTATTCTCATGCATTTACATGCATCTAATAAAGAAATCTTATTTAAATACAAAGTTATTTTCTTCATACAATAAATGTATATATCAATAAATGTATATATACATATATACATATATATATATATAAATTAATATATATAATATATATTTAAAATTAAATTTAAACAATTTCGAAATTCGCGATCAATAAATAAATTCAAAATTTATAAAATAATTTACATATTGTGAAAAGGGTTTAGCAGGCTGTGTATTACATAGCCGCCAATTGTGTAAGGCTGTTATACACAGCCTACCCCATATGGGGTAGCGGCTATGTTGGCAGTCGTTGCTACCTGTGAGGGCAGCGCCAACTACCTCCACAACCGTCGCCCTATATGGGGGTAGCTGTGGGGGTAGCCCCTGCGGCCCCCCAATACTAACATGCATTTTTTTATTTTTTTATTTTTTTCTTCCTGTTAAATTGCCCGTATGGTGATCTCGAAATATTGTGTATTTTTATAATTTTTTCACAATTTTATATATATATATATATATTTGTATATGTATATGTATATATATATAATTTATATACATATATATATAAATATATACACAATTTAAACAATAAATAAAATTCTGGAATCAGGTAATTATTTTCAATAGGGTTTTCTACAGGAAATTGAGAGAAATCTAACAATTTAACACAAATTTTGTCAAAGATCTTCAATCTCAACAACAGAGGATTTTCAATTCAAATTACCAAAATCTTTTCTATAGGAAAAGTTTAGCAAAGTTCTTCCAGAGGTTTCTTTTCCCCAAATTTAACATAAAACTTCTTTTATAAATCTACGGAGATTTCTTCTGTTTTCTTTTGAAACTTTTCTATTGCTTTCTCTGATTTCACTATAAAGCTTTGTTTTCAAAATTTTCATAGAGAGGTAACAAATTTTCTACATAATATTTTACCGAGAAGAACAAAAGTTTCAATCAAATATTATTTCCTCAGGCAATCTTTTAATTTCACAAATTAACAAAACTTCTACATAAATGAATCTTTATACATACAATCTTTTCAAAACACAATACAACAAATTAAACAATAAATAACCTGTTTTCCTGTAGCTTGAAGAATTTGACAGATGAAGAAAAGCTTGGCCTGCTGTGTGCAACTTCCAAAGCCCTTTTAAATCCCACTTTCCAAAAGAATGCAAATTACTGAACAAAAATAAACCCGAGATCTTCTTCCAGAAATATAAATCAAAACCTCGAATCAAAAATCACAATTTCTTCAGCAGAACTCTATTTTTTCTCTTTTCCTGTGAAGTGCTTTCTTGCCTTCCCAAATCTGGCAATATTCTTTTCGAGAAAATCCTCAACAAGACTTTTTGCATTTAATTCAACTAACACACATGGCAATTCAAGAAAGTATCTTCTAACAACTCAGATATTTTCTTCTATCAATTATCAAGAATTTATTTTATTTTAAAGAATTAAAGAATTCAAAATCAATTTCCTTTTTATTTTAATTCATATTTAAAATTCCATTTCCCACAAAAGCATTTAATATATATTTAATCTATTCTCTCAATAATAGTAATTTAATCAATTAATTTATTTATTTAATAAAATAACTTTAATCACAATGATTAAATTACTTTACCAGTAAACTAATTTAATTAATTAAATAAAATATGAAGCTTTTATCTACAATATTTAAAATTAATTAAATAAGCATAAATTATAAAGAACATTAATCTAACATTAAATTCTCAAAATAAACCTTTCATAACAAATAACAAGACAGACACAGACGAGACAACAAAAAATACCAGACCTAAACTGATGACATACTGTGACTAGGTTTGAGGCTAGACTAGGATGAACCTCGTTACTATCTCCCAATCAACATTACTGTTGAGTCTAGACACGCTCAGGCCTGTGAAGCCAGGTGGAGTCGGTGTCATATACCTGCAATCTTGCAATCAAACAAATAACATACGTATATATAATTCATGATTCAAACACATCGTGAGGAGAAAATCACGGAAATCACAGGGCACTCGCAAGCGAGTGATGCAACTACGTTCTCCTCACCAATACAATATCACATCAAACTGACAAAATAAATAACAATTAATCTACCATAAGCATATAAATAGCAATAACATCTGAAGTATTTACATTTATGCTAACATAAAGCATGTCAGAAATAATCACCACCAAACTATGTATCATCACATCACAAAATATATCCACCATCGCTCTAATGCCAGCGATCATTACATCAAAACAAAGTACCAGGGTCTATCAAAGTGAAAACATGCTAACATAATACATAAGCAAAATGGAGGGGTACTACATCCTCCCCCCCTAGGATCAGGCTTACTCCAGGAACCCTACAAACAGAAAACAGATAACACATACATCTAGAATACATCCTCCCAAGAAATAGAAGACTCGCCACTAGGATCCCACTGGATCTGTATCTGGTCAACGTCTCGATCCTTGAGGATCAACTCCTGACATTGAAGGACATGCACGGTTTCCAAAGAACGATGCCAGTCCTCCATCAGAAACCTCTCCAACTGCACCCTGGTGCTCGACCTGATGGTTATCCACCGCAGTAAACACCCTATGCGACCTGCCTACATTTCCTATTGTCGACTCTGAAGCCGCCAGTCTTTGACTGAACCCAGAAGTTCCCTTTTGAGGACACTGACGAGCAATGTGACCCTGTTGGCCACAAGTAAAATATTCTATACTCCTTCTGAATCCTCTATCACCTAGAGGTACACTAGACCATGGAAAACTACCTCCACTAACTGTAGACTGAAAACTCTATGCAGGTTGATCATAACGATCACGTTGAACTCGCTGCCAACTCTGATCTCTCTCATTCTAAAACCAACCACCATCATGTTGAGACCGAAAACTGTTACCTTGCTGAGGTTGTGAATTACTATTCTTTTGAGGATTATGCTGCTGCTGCTGCTGCCCACCTTTACCAGGTGACTATTGGTTCCTAGAGGAACCTCCTGTCTGTATCTGACCACCTCGTGGACCAAAACCTGCTATAGGTGCACTACCTATCTGGACACCAGTGTGTCCACCCAATGCTAGAGTTAGATTCTCTTCCACAATTCGTGCTTTCTCAACTGCAACCTCCATAGTCTTCGGTTCAAAGACTCTAACTCCTCCACTAATGCGGGTGTTCAGACCCTTGATAAAATGCTGCACTAACATCGCCTCATCATCACCAATTCCTACATATTTTTTGAGTTCATAAAACCTGTGCTCATATTGCTCAACAGATAGAGCCATTTGACGCAAATCGTGAAACTCATCAGCTCGTCGTTGCCTCCAATGTTCAGATAAGAAATGTGCTCTAAACCTTTTGAAGAACATCTCCCAAGAAACT